>JADRCH010000027.1:3448375-3522203 GCA_019843965.1 Rhynchomys soricoides | reverse complement strand
TCTCTCTCTCTCTCTCTCTCTCTCTCTCTCTCTCTCTCTCTCTCTCTGCATGTGTGTATATAGGACAGGGTGTTTATTTCCTTGACAACAACCAGTGCTCTGAATTTAGATACCCAAGGGTTATCATTTTTTTTATGATGTTATTTTATGTGTATGAATGTTTTGCTGCATCTGTATATATGTACTAAATGCATGCCTGATGCCTAAGAAGCCAGAAGACTGCATCAGATTACCTGCTACTGGAATTACAGAGGTTATAAGCTGTTATGTTGATGCTAGGAACTATACCTGAGCCTTCTGCAAGAGCACTAAGTGTTCTTAACCACTATGCCATCTTTCCAGGCTCCAAAAACTGTCTTCTTCTCCATCTCCTTCTTCTCCTCCTCCCTCCTCCTCCTTGTCCTCCTTCTTTTTTCTCCTCCTCCTCCTTGTCCTTGTTTTTGTCCTCCTCTATCTTCTAGATTATTTTTCCTTTTAATTGAAAATAGATGTTTTTCTCATATAATATATCTTGATTACAGTTCCTATCCTTCTACTTCTCCCAGTTTCTCACACTCCCCCTCCCCCACATTCACCCCTTATGGTGCTTTGAACAGGTATAGCCTCCATAGACTCATGTGTTTAAATGCTTGGCCATACGGAGTGGTACTATTAGGAGATGTGGCCTGGAGAAGGTGTGACCTTGTTAGAGAACATTTGTCACTGTGTAGGCGGGGCTTTGAGGTCTTCAATGCTCAAGCTACACTCAGTGTGAAATACATCCAGTTCCCTCCTGGCTACCTTTGGATTCAGTTGTAGAACTCTCAACTCCTCAAGTACCATGTCTGACTGCATGCTGCCAAACTTCCTACCATGATGACAATGGACTAAGCCTCTGAAACTTTAAATTATATAATTAGCCACAATTACATGTTTGCCTTTTAAAAAGTTGCCTTGGATTGAAGCCCTGAGGGCCAGCAGAAAAAAAATGGAAACAGGCAACCTTGGGAGGTAGGAGGTGGGGGGACCCTCCAGAATGTACCAGAGACGGGGAAGGGGAGAAACTCTCAGGAATCAAAGGGGGCACTTTAGATGAAATACCCTACAGTGGGGAGAGAGAACTTGAAGAGCCCACCTCTAGTAGAAAGATAGGGCATTAAGTGGAAAGATGGGATTGCCATCTTACAGTCAAAATTTCTGACCCAGAATTCTTCCTGTCTGAAGAACTGCAGGGGAAAAATTGGAGAAGAGCCTGAGGAAAGAAGGTCCAAGACAGGCCCAAAGTGGGATCCAGCTTAAGGGGAGGCCCCAAGGCCTGACATTATTACTGAGGCTATGAAGTGCTCACAAAAAGGGGCCTATCATGACTGACCTCTGAAAGGCCCCACAAGCAGCTGAAGAGTCAGATGCAGATATTTACACCCAACCAATGGACAGAAGCTGCTGACCCTTGTGGTTGAATTAGGGAAAAGGTGGAAGAAGCTGAGGAGGAGAGCAACCCTGTAGGAGGACCAGCAGTCTCAATTAATCCAGACCCCCAAGGTCTCTCAGACACTGCACCACCAACCAGGCAACATATACCAGCTGATATGAGGCCCCCAACACATATACAGCAGAGGACTCTTGGTTCTGGGTTCAGTCAGAGAAGATGCACCTAACCCTCAAGAGACTGGAGGTCCCAGGGAGTAGGGAGCTCTGGTGGGGTGGGGTTGGGGGGACATCCTCGTGGAGACTGGGGGAGGGAGCAGGGGGTGAAGAGGTGTGGGATATGCAAGAGTCGAAGGGTGGACTGAGAGGGGGGATAAAATCTGGAGTGTAAAAAAAAGATTAAGTAAAATTTAAAAAATAAATAAACAAAAGTTACCTTGGTCATGGTGCCTCTTTACAGCATACAACCCTAACTAAGACACCCCCTTTCTGTCTCTCATAAGGAAACAAACTGGTTTCTAGGTAATAACACTATATGATATGACGCAATTGATATAATAAATACTAACACATTGGATAAGACAACCAAACCAAAGGAAGAAAAAGAACACTAGAAAATATATGCAAGTTATATATTTTTTTCTTGGATATCAGACATTTACATTAATATTCATAACAGTAACAAAATTACAGCTATGAAGTAGCAAATAAAATAGTTTTATTGTTGGGGGTCACCACAGCATGAGGAGCTGTATTAATGGGTCACAGCATTAGGAAGGTTGAGAACCACTGCCTAAGGACACTAGCTGGAAGGCATAATATATACCCAAAGGACTTATCCCTGATATAACCTTATGAGACAAGGAACCTCCAAAGAAGCCACTGAGTTGGCCATCTACTGCTGGCCATGCAGCCTACCCTTAACTCTAGTTTTTTTTTTTCCCCACTGAAACTCCCTTGGAAGAAATGAAATTTTTTTATTTGTAAGTAGTTATCAGCTGGATATAGCTTCTGGATTAGGGATGGGAGGATATGTCCATTCTTCCTTTCAGCTCTAGGATTCCATCTGGTGCAGACATACAGGCCCTGTGCATGCTGCCTCTGTTTCTGTGAGTTCCTATGTAGTTTGATCATGTTTATTTAGAGCTCCTTCGTTCTTTGGTGCTTCTATCCCCTCTGGCTCTAATGCTGTCTGCCTCCTCTTCTTCAGGGTTCCCTGAGTCCCTAAGGAAATATTTGACTGAATGTTCCAAGGTTTCTTACTCTTTAAGTATTGTCTGACTGTGGGTCTATGTGTTTGCTCCCAAATGCTTCAGGAGAAAGCTTCTCTGATGACGGCTGAGCAAGACCCTGATTCTGAGTGTAGAAGGATATCATTGGACATTATTTTATCATTGCGTTCTTTTACTAGAACAGTAGTGTTTTGTTTTAGGCTAGGTCCCTGGGCTATCTAGTCTCAGGTTCTTTGTCACCCAAGCAGTGTCAGATATGGGTTCCATTTCATGAAATGGGCCTTAAGTCAAATAAAACATTTGTTGGTCACTCCCACAAGCTTTGTACAACCGTTGCACTAGCATATCTTGCAGACAGGACACTATCGTAGGTCAGAGGGTTTGTGGTTGAGTTGGTGTTTATGTATCCCTTTTGGTAGTATATAGAGTACCTTCCTGTACTGAAGAAACTAACAAAAAGAGTTGAAGATCTAAGTACAAGCTTGACTTCTCCTTCAATGAGTTGTGTAGGTGTTGAAAACACTCTCAATTCCTTTCAGTTCGAATAATTTCTATGCAGAATTTCCATGACAAGCATTAAATGACAAGCTCAGTTCCACAAGCCTCCTCCAGTTCAGAGGCTGAAAGCACATTCTAGCCCCTTGCTTTGTTGACTGAGCTTAGAGATCAGACTGGATAACTTGATACAAACCATAAAGCAACAGAGCATGGATGGGACCCCATAAAGATTGTAGGTCCTTTCAGGGTGCTTTAACCTCCCAAGACCTCCAACTGGCTCTCTAGCCCCTTCCTATAGGGGTATAAAGGTTTGACTGATCAGATCAGTGGCCATTGGAGATTAAGCCCTATCTTCTCTCCTCCCTTAAGGTATAGGAAAAGGGCCAAAAGTCCAGCCCTCTAATTCCCAGTTTGGTTCCTCTGGCTCCCTCCTCAAAGTCAAGTATGCATGAAATGGCTTTTTATAAATATTAAATGATGTGCCTGTTTCCCCCTACTAGTGAAAAATCCCAAGGAATAACAAGTATTCTATTCCATCACAATAAGAAACTTGGAATGCAGAAACAAATGTTTTCATAATTAAAATAATAAACAAACTTCTTAAATGCATAGTATAAACATGATAAAATGACTGATATTTAATTTATTTTAATGTACAAACTTATAATTTTATATAATTTGAACCTCTCACTTCTAAAGCACAACTAGACATTCATATTCATTGTTCCTCAATCCATGTAATCAACCAACTGGAGATCAAAACTATTCAGACAAAAAATGTGCACTAAACATGTTTAGACATTCTTCTTTCTTCCTGTTCTCTAAGTGGCACAGTATAACCCATGTATATTGCATTTACAGTCTGCTAGGGGTTATAAGTAAATTTTCAAAATTAAAACAGTGCTGAAAATACACTCATGGTCTCAGACAGTAGTGCAATACCACCTTCATTAGCTAACAGCACAATGTGTTGATTTTGTTTGTTTGTTTGTTTGTTTATTGAGACAAGGTTTCTCTGGGTAGCCATGGCTGTCCTGGAACTCACTCTGTAGACCAGGCTAGCCTCAAGCTCAAGAGATCTGACTGCCTCTGCCTCACAAGTGCTAGGATTAAAGGTGTGTGCTGCCATCACCACCTAGCTTAACGGGTTGTTTTTTAAAAACAGTGTTTTACAAGGATAAGATTTGATATACTTTAGGTCTGTTGTCCCAGGCTCCCTCCCTGCCTCCCCCACCCCACCCCTAAGTGATCAGGAAACTGTACAGGAATCTGAACAAGTGTGCTCGGAGCTGGCTCTAAGTCAACACTGCCCCAAGCAAACCCTCCTGGTTAGTTTGTAGTCCTAGAAAGGTTTCATAAACATACATGTGGACAAAGTAAACACCATAGGATCACTAAAAATAAAGCCCCAGGCATCCACTTTATATTACATTAAGGGCTATTTGGTTCTTAAGTGTTTAACAGTTTGAGAGACTGGCAGGTTTGAAAACTGATGCTTCTCTCAGGACAGGCAGAGAAAATTATTTCAATTAAGCTCTTTTTAAAAGAAAAAAAAATTCTGTATAGTCCTCCCCTAGTTGGTTTCTTAAATCATTCTCTTACTAAATGAGAGATAGAAATGCTCATGTTAAGGACATAACAAGAATGCAAGTGAAATTATGAAGACTCAAGCCTCTGCTATTGTTTAGAGCTCTTTGAAGGATGTGGCTCAATAGATGGGAATGATGGATTAACAAAGTGTCAGCCTTTTATTCTGAGATCTCACAGGTTTAAAACTAAGTGGACTCTAGTGTTAGTGAGAACAAAATGAGGAGGAGAAAAAAGCAGGGCTTGACAGGCTGGGGGCCAATTCTGTGGACCAGCATATTTATCTATTTAGTTAGTTAGTTAACATCCTGACTGCCAATCTCCCTCCCTCTTTTCCTCCCAGCCCCTCCTCTAGACCTCTCTTGCCTCCCTCCCCAATATATGCCTCTTCTGTTTCTCTTCACAAAAACGAAGGGCAGGCCTCCTGTAGATATCAACCAGCCTCGGTATAGTAAATTGCAGTTAATCTAGGCACCCCGTCTCCCATTAAGACTGGGCATAGCAACCCAGCAGGAGGAAGGGCTTCCAAAAGCAGAAAACAAAGTCAGAGACAGCTCTTACTACCCTTGTTGGGAGTCCCACAAGAAGACTAAGCTACACAACTATAACCTATGTGCAGAGGGCTTAGGTCAGTCCCCAACAGGCTCCATGGTTAGTGGTTCAGTCTCTGTGAGCCACTAGGAACCCAGGTTAGTTGATTCTGTGGGCCATGTTTGTGTGGTATCCTTAAACCCTCTGGCTCCTACAATCCTTTTCCCCCCTCTTTCCCAGTATTCCCTGCAGCTCTGCCTAATGTTTGACTGTGGATTTCTACACCCCTTTTCATCTTTTGCTAGGTGAAGTCTCTTTAATGACAATTGGGCTAGGCACTAATCTATGAGTATAGCAGAACATCATTAAGAGTCATTTCATTATTTTTTTTTCTTTGCCAGTCATGTTTGGTTCTATCCCATGTCTTATTGAAGACAAATGTTAAGCCATCTGGAACCTCCATTTCTATGGAGTTCCTTACATTCATGCAGTGAATATGTAGGGTGAGGAGAATTCTCGTTAGTCCCTTGTGTTATATGGAAGGCTTGCCCCATGTGAAACAGTAGAATAGTGCAATAGGGATTATGCCCAAAAGCACTGGCAGCCTTTGCCTTTATTCTGTAGTAGGAAAGTAAATTCTAAAAAGATAATAGCTTTAGTCTAACGTATGCATGCACACAAGCACAACCATGCATATGCACACCAGAGCTGTGCTCTGATTTCGGCCTGTATACATTATATGAAAATTTTCTTCAGGACTGTATTAGAAGTCTATATCTATAGTTGCCAGCATTGCAAGAAGAAAGAGCCTAGAATTTTTCATTAGGATTGAACCTAAAATCTGGTGTATGGTATGTAAGTGCTATACCTCCATTCTTTTTTTTAAAAAAAGTGTTTAATTGGTGGCAAGGGCTCTCTCCAACTTGCTCCAGTTGCCCTTGAATATAGTATCTAGCTTAGGAAAGCTTTGAACTTGCAACCTTTCCAACCTTGCTTCCCAATTAGCTCAGATTACAGGCCAGGGCCACCAGAACTAGTGGAAAGTCAAGATTTTGAATAATAGAAATCTAGCCTAAAGCAGCCACAATAGAAAACAGCTGTAACTCCAGAACCACAAATAGGGTAAGGGAGGAGCTGGGAAAGGACAATTAAACAGTTTCATCAGACTCCTCAAGAAAGAAAAGGGAGCCAGATGTGATGGGGCACTGTACTAGCTGGTTTTGTGTGTCAACATGACACAAGCTGGAGTTATCACAGAAAAAGAAGCTTCAGGTGAGGAAATGCCTCCATGAGATCCAGCTGTAAGGCATTTTCTCAATTGGTGATCAAAGGGAGAGGGCTCCTTGTGGGTAGTGCCATCCCTGGGCTGATAGTCTTGGGTTTTATAAGAGAGCAAGCTGAGCAAGCCAGTGGAAGCAAGCCAGTAAGGAACGTCTCTCCATGGCCTCTGCATCAGCTCCTGCTTCCTGACCTGCTTTAGATCCAGTCCTGACTTCCTTTGGTGATGAACAGCAATGTGGAAGTGTAAGCTGAATAAACCCTTTCCTCCCCAGCTTGCTTCTTGGTCAAGATGTTTGTGCAGGAATAGAAACCCTGACTAAGACAGGCACATATTTTATCTTGGAACTTGGAAGACAGAGGTAGGTGAAACAGGCTTCTGTGAGTTTGAGGCCAGCGTGATCTCCACAGTGAGTTCCAGGGCAGCCATGGCTATCATGTAGACATTTCTCTAAATGTGTGTGTGTGTGTGTGTGTGTGTGTGTGTAAAGAGGGGGGGAGAACAGGGGCAGGGATATGAATATTTTGTAGTAAAATTTGCATAATATAATACTCCCCATTTGAATGATTTTTAAGCATGCAATTCAATGGCCTTTCATGTGTTCACAATATTGTACAACCTTCCCAACTGACCACCCCCTTCCTTTTTTCCTCATCCTGAGCAGGAAGCCTGTACCTACTGCCAACTCTTATCTCCCTTCTCCCATTCCCAATTCTGATTTTGTCTCTATAAACTTGTTTATTCTAGGCACCTTATAAAAAACGAAATCAGGAGACTTGTGTCCTTCCATGTCAGTCTTTGTCAGTGTTACACAGCACATTGTTTAACCTGCATCATTTGACTGTCTTGATCATCTCTGCCCTACTTCCACTCTGAGGCAATTGTGAACTGTCACTGTGGACATTGCACTACAAGGATTTGTTTCAGTTTCTGTTTCAATTCTTTGGAAATCTACACCTAGAGGTTGAATTCCTGGATCATTTGAAACTTCTATTTAAATTCTTGAGTGATTGTTTCAATCTCTCAAAATAATATCTCCATGAGCACATAAATCACGGCTTCTGTCAGCTCCAGATTTGCACATTCAGTGCTCAGATCAGAGATGAAAGGTATCTTCTAACTAAAGGTTTGAGACATAAATCAAATTGACTAACATGGCTCTGAGTCACTTTTCTGAACCAGTCACTGTTGAAGGTGGGGTAACTAAAAATTCTTCCAGTTTAATTGTGTGACATAGAACCCAAAAGAAAAATGGAGTCATATAAGAAAATGGCCATTCCATACTGTCGTTATTTTGCTAAATGTACTTGTCACCAAAATGTACTCTCTTTATCATGTTTATGCCCTTATCTTTGTTCTGCTCTCAACCTGGCCAGAGAAGTTTCTTCTTGATGAAGGAGGTGGCGAATGCAGTGACTCTTTGCTGGTAAAAGTACTGGTAATATGTTCAGTGTCTTTGTAGGATATTATATACTTTTATAATGTAGGAAAGTTAACAGATACAAATACAGAAATCATGCAGTTATTTTCACTTCCTAATGGTATAGGAATCTCCAGTTTCACATACATGTTTAGAGTCATCTGGCATTATTTTAGCATGCTAGTCAAGCAATGGTCATATAGACTTATTAAATAAAAGCATATTTTATGGCTGTTTTCTCTTCCTTTTGCTTCTAGAAATCACATCTTATTTTAATCTTTATGTTAATAGGTCTAGAACTAGTTTCCAAATTAGTAAATCAGAACTTCCAAATTTGCCCAGTTTCAATTGCCAGTAATCAATGCCAGTTAATTCCTGTTTTGTTCAGTAGAATTGTTTACTTTTTCTATTGGAAGTTCAATTATTTGCAATTAGAGTTTCAGTATATTAAGATATATGTGGTGTAGAATCTAAATTGTTAGTTACAGAAACTCGATGTTTGTGATTTGGTGAACTGGAGTTTGTCCACAACATAATGTTTGGAAATAAATATAAAGATTATTAATTTTTTTTAAAAAAAAGAAGTGATTCTGAGTGTTAGAGTGTAAATAAGACATCTGTATCACATATCCTCAACAAGGCTCAAGGCATTGTGAGTGAGGGGATGGAAGGAATCTAAGATTTGGAAGATGGAGGTGAGCGCCATAAGATGCTGACTTCTGGACATCAGATGGACAGTATATGTATACACATAAACTCAGACCAGCTGTGTTTACCTGCAAAAAACCACACAGGATCAAGCCAGTTAAAATCCAGTATGGATGGTAGAGGAACTCCCAATGCCCCCTTAGCGGAGTAACTATTGAAAGTTTATGTCTATTTACAAAGGAGAGTCACAATGCATAAGTTGTCAAATTTCAATGGAAGGCTCCATAGCCATGAATATATTAGAAGCACTAACTTTAGGGAGATGATTTGACTCAGAAATGTCCTAATAGCCATGAGTGTTTCGAATACTTTGTTTCCAATCGTGCTGTTTGGGAAGTTTAGGAGGCACAGCCTTGCTGGAAGGAGTATGTGACTGGGGGCAGGCTTTTGAGAAGTATTTTGTTTTCCATACTTTATTTACATTTCAAATGTTTCCCCCTTTCGAGATCTCCCCTTTGGAACCTTCCCATTCCCTCCCTCTCCCCCTGCCACTATGGGGGTATTCCTCTGCCCACACACCCATGCACTCTTATCTTCCCTCCTTGGCATTCTCCTATACTGGGGGATCTAACACCCCCAGGCCCAAGGGCCTCTCCTCCCCCTGATGGCTAACAAGACCCTCCTCTGCCACATATGTGGCCAGCACCATGGGTCCCTCCATGTGTATTCTTTGGTTGGTGATCCAGTCTCTGGGAGCATTGGGGGGTCAGGCCAGTGGACACTGTTGCTCCCTCCATGGGGATGCAAACTCTCTCAGCTCCTTCAGGCCCTTCTCCAACTCCTCCATCTGGGACCTCACGCTCAGTTCAATGGTTGCTGTGAAGTGACTCTTGGGTATTCCAAACTTTTGGGCTAATAACCACTTATCAGTGAGTACATACCTTGTTCATTCTTTTGTGACTGAGTTACCTCCCTCACTCAGGATGATATTTTCAAGTTCCATCCATTTGCCAGTGAATTTCATGAAGTCATTGTTTTTCTTCTCCATGATTTTTTTTTCATATTTTATTAACATTTCAATGTTTCCCCCTTTCCAGATCTCCCCTTTGGAACCTCTCCATTCCCTCTGCCCTCCCCCTGACACTATGGGGGTATTCTCCCACCCACCCACCCACCCACTCTCCTCTTCCCTCCTTGGCATTCTCCTATACTGGGACCTCTAACACCCTCAGGCCCAAGGGCCTCTCCTCCCCCTGATGGATAACTAGACCCTCCTCTGCAGCATATGTGGCCAGCACCATGGATCCCTCCATGTGTATTCTTTGGTTGGTGGATCAGTCTCCAGGAGTATGGGGGGGGTGGGGGGGTCAGGCCAGTTGCCACTGTTGCTCCCTCCCTGGGGCTACAAACTCCCTCAGCTCCTTCAGTCCCTTCTCCAAGTCCTCTATCTGGGACCTTACACTCAGCCCTACTGTTGTTGTGAAGTGACTCTTGGGTATTTTGAACTTTTGGGCTAATAACCACTTAACAGTGAGTACATACCATGTTCATTCTTTTGTGACTGTGTTACCTCGCTCAGGATGTTTAAAGGAATTCTCTCTTCTCATGTTTGTAGTTCAAAATGTGAGTTCTCAGCTTCTAGCTCTAAGCAACATGTTTGCTTACTGCCAAACTTTCCTGCCATCATGAACTCTAAACTTCTAAAACCACAAGCCCAAATAAAAGTAAGTTTCCTTGGCCATGGAGTTTTATATCAGCAATAGAAAAGTAACTAACACAGTTGGTTATATATTTAAAGGGTGTGGGGGTGGGGGATGAATTTGGGAAGGAGGTGCTTCTCATGTGAGCTTAATTTTGAGCTTTGGTCCTATGATCTACCTCCAACCAATGTTGCAGCAGCTGGGAATAAAGTTGTTTGCCTTTAATTTCATTTATTTACTTTATTTCTGCTCTTAGCTGTACCTTGAATTCCAATTATGTCAGTTGGATAGAACCTGCCTATAAATATCCAGCAAGAATTGCATTACTAAGAACTTCTTATTTCTACTGGGTTTGAAACACAAAGTCAAGAGTTGGCATGACTTATATCTTGTTGGCCATCAGTTCAAATTTAATGAAGTACTCATTTGAGTTGAGAGTTACAGGTTTCCAATGCTTTAAAATCTACTTTATATTTACACAGCTGGCAGTATGAGCTATCTTTTCTAAGTACATACTGCAAGTCTAAGAGCATACCTCTCTCTTTGCTTCCTAGTCATTCACTCCATCCATCTTTATTTTCTTTGCATGGCATATTGTTGCCACCATTTCCCACTGTTCATGTTTCTATTCACTCTGCATCATCCAACTTTCACCCATGCATTTTTTCTGTTACAGGCTTCCAGTCACTCATCATCCATTTCACATCTCTTCATCTCATAGGCCATGCACACAACTAAAGAGCATCCCATTCAAAAGAATATCTCTGTCACACCCGTATCAGCATGAAGATTGTTGCTTTTTCATATAGGAGGGGGTCAGAGGTTATCATAAGTTAGAGAAGGAAAGCAAGGACTCAGTTAATAATCCTCTTCATTTCTCCTTATAAACAATGTTCAGATAAATGGACATGGATTAAATGAGTTGTTTATATATTATGTCCCCTCTCTCTCCTTTCCTGCTCTTCTTCCCTATGCTTCTTTCTGTCTGTCTGTCTTAATCGATGTTTTATTGCTGTGTAGAGACACCATGACCTTTGTCCATTATCACCCCAGTGGCAGGTAGGCAGACATGGTACTAGAAAAGTATCTGAGAGCTTTACATCCTGAGCCACAGGCAGCAAGCAGAGAGAAAGACTGTGTTTGGTGTGGGATTTTGGAAACCTCAAAGCCCACACTTGGTGACACACCTCTTCCCACAAGGTCATATCCCCAATCCTTCCAAAATAGTTTATTCCCTGGAAACTAAGCATGCACATATATGAGCCCATAAGGGGCTTTCTCATTCAAGCCATCACACGGCCTTCTCTCCCTGGTCTCCATATGCAAATACCAAACATTTCTAGGATAAGCAAATTCATCTTTCTGAAGCCTCTTTACTGAAGCCTCTTCAGTTGACACAAGTAAATGATGAAGGAAACACTCAGCCCATGCTCCCCTGAGGTGTCTGTAAGTAAAAAGTCCTTCTCTGGTCCTGGACCTGACTCCATGATCACAAGTTTTCTACCACTAGAGGCACCTACCAAATTTCCAGAAAGAACACACCATAGGTTTTGGGGGAAAGGTGCAGAGAAAGGAGAGGCCCTTATGAAGCAGAGAAGTAAGAGAAAAAGAACGGCATTTAAAACTACTAACTATACTGACATGTGCCTATCTCAGATCCTTGTATATTTGCAAATGGAAAACAATATAACAAGAATAGATAACCCTTACGGCTCCTCTTCCTCTTTCCTTTTCATTAGTTTCATTCCCTGGTTAACCTTGGCAACCACACTGGTTCTCAAACTGTTATTATAATAATGATAATCTTGAAATGTGTGTTCAAAGTTGTCATCTTGGCCTCTGTCTTTGATTATGTCACACTGCTCCCCGTCCATTTTCAAAGTCAAGAAACTTTCCTTGTGCTCTGTATTTGACAGTGTTGACCTCTTCTCTGCTCAAAGCAAGCATGCACCTTCCCACAGGGTACCAGAACCTCCCGCCATCACAAACACATCTCATTCTAGAAGAATCTTTTTGGTAAGACAATAAAATCAACTGCCCAAATGCTAGCTCTTGCTACACTTGGGTAAGCTATGAACCTCAAGTTTTTCTTGACAATTTGATCCATTACCTTTTAACACTTTTAATGGATTCCATTTCCTACTCTTTTCATTATTTCTACATTGTTCTCTCAGACTTCTCATCTTTTATAAAGAATAAAGCCAGAAACATCATTCTAATAAGGTTCAGGCCTGGGAGGACTCAGTGAGAAGATTCCCACACATCTCAACACTAATCTTTTACTGTATTTGTTCATGAATGCTTTTAAAACAGTTACAGGAAGCCTGGCCTTGTGGTTTCCAGTATTCCCTCTCATATGCTTCTTTCTATACTCCTGGGACACTAATATCCAAGGAGATCATTGACTTTACTGTGAGCTCACAGAACCCTCTTCCTCTTTTTTTCTCAAGATCTCTTTAGAAAAGTGTTTTGCATTTTGGGGCCTAGGAGAGACTGCAAGGCTAAGTTACTTTAGAAGGACACAAGTAATAAGACATTCCCCTGAGTTGAAGAGAAGTGAACAAATATATAATTTAGGGGCTCAATATAAAATAAAAGTGTAGGTTCCTTTCATAAAACTTACTAAAAATTATAAGGTGACAATAGACCATAGGGCCCTGTAAGCTCAGGTCCCTGTGTGACTCCAAAGTCATGTGCTCTTGGAGTGAGGGATGGAAGGAGCCTGACAAGTGACAAGTTTTCTGGTTCAGTAGATACAACAAATGATTGATAACTGATAGCTGATTGATAAATCAGAAACTTTCTTCCCAATCACTAAATTGTTAAAAAACATCCCTCATGGCTGGGGAGATATCTCAGTGGGTAGGAATACTTGATGTGTAAGCATGAGATTCTGGGTTTGAATTTCTAGCATCCAGGTAAAAAGCTAGACATGGCCACATGAGCCTATAATCCTGCAGCAGACACAAGCAGATCTCAGGAGCCAAAGATATGAACTTCAGATTCAGTGAGAGACATAGTCTCCTCAGGCCTCCATATTTATATGCGCGTGCACACACACACATACAGAGAGAGAGAGAGAGTATTCACCCATCTATTAAGCATGCATAGAGTTTCTTGGCTAATCATTTAAATCTGTGTTTCCTTTCCTGCCTTATCATAGTCAGGTAGAAATTCTCTCTTTATTTCATTATAGTAACCTGACCTTAATCTCACTCAAATTTTTTTTTCGTACAAAACAGTATTGTTTTATGCAAATACATTTAATTGCACAAAGGGAATAATAGAAAAGACATGCAGTCTTATCTATTATAAATAGGGTTTGGGGTATAATATATCCATAAAACAATCATTGTCATCAAGTGGTTTCCCATTTGAGGCCAACAAGGTGAAATTAAATTATTTAGAAATCCCGAGAACGGCAAGTTGTACAGGTTTGAATCTTCAGTTGTGCATGGCTGGGACACAGTGGGATCTTCTCATTTTAAAATATACAGTTATATGCATTACTGTTATGTTTTCAAGGCAGTCATAAATAGCTTAGGTGTCAGTCCTTGCACTTATTTAGCATCCTGACTTGGCCTGTTATCGTACAGAGTTGTTATAATAGTATGGCATTTTAAGTAGAAATCCCTATAGATCATATTTAGTTTGTTCACCAGCTAATAGAGCCTTAGCTGCATGCTTCTCACCCTCTTCAAGTTGACTTTCCTATCTAACAAAATCACTCACCACTTCCAAGCTAAGTTAGCAAATGGGCAGTGAACTTCCAATTGAACTCAGTTGGTGCCATTGAAGAGGGTTTCTTCTACTAGTGATAGTCTCTGAGCGATACAGATATTCCCAAATAAGGTCCCTTCCCTCAAGGGCTTTATAGTCTGTTAAAGAAGTGGGATAGTTACAGAAGACAAATATAAATGAAATAGGAAATGATAAATTTTACATGAGAGTTCCAGCCAGTTAATGAATTCAGAGGCAGCAGGCAAACAAAGCTTTACAAAGGAGGCATACTCCAGATGAGCCCTGGGGAGGCTTTATCAGGCAGTGGGATTGAGAAAACATTCTAAGGAATAGATCAAATATTAACAAAGATAGGGAGAGTGTGTAAGACTAGAGAACTTATAAAAAGCATTTTGAACTTAAGGGTTGTTAACTCTAAGTCTTTAAGGGTCTGTACTGAATGCAGAGGTAGAAATTTCCTAGGATGCAATGTAGATCTGCGAAGGTTCATAATAAGTATCAATAAATCAAGTACAAAATTGTACAGGCAAAGAATTTTAAAACAACTGAGGCTGTAGCATAGTAACCATCTAGAAAGTCATATTTCCTTCTAGAATTGTGTATCCATTTATTAGGTCACTATTTTGCTTGGCAGCATCAGTCTTCTGTTCATTGGGGAATGCCCACTCCTATCAAATAGAGGACCCCTCTTTCTTCCTTCTTTAATTGTCCAGATTTAAAGAACTAGGATAAAACCAGTCTCCGATATAATTTAAATGAGTAAAGCAATTAAAAAATACTCATGGGCACAAAAATATTACACATTTCAGAACCTGAAGAACTTGTAAATAATCTCATAATGAGCCAGACAAAGAAGGTTAAACCAAAGTCACTAATGGGATTATAGTGTTTACATAACAAAAATATCACAAACCAATTACAAACCATGGATCATTCCTATTTCTAGGAATTGTACCATGTACTTAGCTGCATTAAAATTTTCATCTTCCTCAAACTTATGTAATAGAGATATTATTTTCTCATATAAGAAAAGTGACATTACTAATGTTATTTGATATTATCTAACCCAGCTAAGACCACCCAACCCCAAGGCATCTTTTTTTTCTTGAAAGTCAAATTAGAGTAGGGTTTTCTTCCTATCTGATACTGGCTTTCACATTGCAAAGTTATGCCAAACAGAAGAATCTTTTCATTGTCTTTATGCTAAGACTATATTCGTAATCTATTCTAATGATTACTTTTTTATTTATTTATTTAATGATAACTTTTGAGCCCTTTTCTCTGCTTTTTTAAAACCTCTTGACTCTGCATCTTAAGTGCTTTTATAGAAATGTAATATGACCCTGAATCAAGTAGGGATGCAGCCCTGGTAGTGATGTTGAGCAAGCCACTATCCTGCAAGACTAGATACTCTGTCATTTGTATCTGAGTATAGAGAAGGTTGAAAGATATTCAGTGTCTGTCTGTCTTTGCTTTTCAACTAAGTTCATGTTTGCTAGTGCTTCTTATTTCTTCCATGACAGTAATATCACTAAAATGAGGGAGAGAAGCTAGCAAGTGAAAGCTTTCTACAGTAGGGATTGCATGATTGATGTATCTATAACCTTGATGATATTCTCATCCAGTTATTGTTATTACAGAGAAAGAGGCAAGGTGAGCTTGACTGGTATGTTAATGATTTTCATCAAGATGTTATTTTACAAACTTCCAGAAATCCATGAAGCAGTATAACAAACTTAGACATGTATACAGATGTTATGGGAGACAAAGGAAATGGAGTGAGTCAAATCAAGAGAAATATCTTAATATTGTAGAAAATACAGAACTACTTGATATTTCATTTTGTTTGTGCATAGGTTTTATAGAATCCTAATATAAATAACTTGATTTCATAAAAAGGCTAATACTGAAAAGTATCTTTAACCCCAGTCTTAACATTTTAAAATATCCTTTCCAATCCCCTGAGTAAGCTTGCTTTGAGTTTGCATGGTATTTTTTTTCTCGTATTAGGATAACTTGATGGGAAAGTTGTCTTTGGAATTTTCCTCCTTAGCAATGGTCTTGTTGGGAGTCTGTTAGTCAAAATTCTTGGTAAATGGTGGGCGGCAATTGGCAACTTCCCTTCAAGGTATCTTCCTGCAGAAGTGGCTTCTTTGTCAATTGCGAAGAAAAGACCTGGGTGACAATCACTGTCTCTCCTATCTGCTACTATTTTAAATTATTTTCATTAGAAGTTGTGTTGTCAACTTAGCCTGATGACAGCACATTGTCATTAGGCAGGTGATCTGTTCCTGTACCAGTCATTAAAAACCCCCTTGGAGGAAACAACAGCCTTTCCAACAGGCACAGAACAGATGTGGAGCCTGTAGGTGCCAGCTGTAAGAAGAAGGTGAAACTAAAATTGGCAGAAGCCTGAAAATTCCTTGGAGCTCTAACTGGTTCCTTACTCATGGTTGGCATTCTTTGATCCTTTAGAGTGATCAACCACTAGCTTGAAAATTACTGATTAATTTTCAAAGTCTGGTGGGAAATTTTTTTTCTGGAATGAAAGCTTTATGTATTTGTAGCTCTTTAGTTTTGGTGAACAAGAATTAAAATAATATTAGGTATTCCATCTATTATCTGAAAAGAATACCTGGATTGCTTGGTTAGAGCAACTCACTACTGAAACTAGCCATGTCTCCACCCAGGCATGCATTACTACTTAAGGAGTCATGGCAACATGTGCGTTCTAACTCTAGGAAAGTATGATAGGAGATGGGGCTGCTCAGCCTTCTTCTTGCTTGCTTTGCTGCCATTTATGAGAAACTGAGTCCGATTCTTCTCTGACAGTCTCTCCCTAGTCAACATTTTCTCTGCATTGCCATTGTTAGATCACATAACAATTTGACATATAAGAAATATAGTGTCTGGCTGGTGAGTAGAACTCCAGAAATGATTAAATATGACTGTAGGTTTGTGGCCCTAAATAAAATAGACAAATTCCTTACAATCTTCTCATATTTATTTCCAATTTTTTATTATCTGGATCCTTGATTTTGCTTGTCAGTGATCCATGAGGATATAAGGTATTCCTATTTACAATAGTGGAGATTCATCCTAAATATTATATATGATATATATATAATATAATATATAAAATATATAATATATATCTTTTAAAGAAATAATATTAGAAATTTATCTTGAGTATTATATATTTATATAGTAAATCATATATCTAATTATTATATTAAAATTCTAAGCTTATGCTCTCATGAGGAACAAAGTAACCCAGATGGCTTAAAATTTCTGTTTCCTTTGTGACCTATGTATATTTAATACAAATATAAAATATCAAGTCAATCTTCATTTTAATGATGTTCATTTAAAACATCAGGCAAATCAAAATATAGATTAAAGTATGTATATAGATTAAAGTATGGGTTTAGACTATATTCATGAATTGAGGCAGAAAAGTAGGACTTATACAATAATGTAATAGCAATAATATCATGACAGGGATCTTAAGAAAAGAAAACAAAATAACCTAATGCAGGAAATTAGGCAGGATTATGGAGTTCAAAGTCCATTCATGATTTTATGGCTAACAAAGCAAATATCAGGAACAAAGTTCTTCTCTTCTCTCAATCACTTAGATGCCTTTGGGAATACTCTGTGGCAAACAGACACAGCAAACATTAGAGTCTGACAACTATCAGGACCAGGTCCAAGTGTTCCCACCCTCATGATTATGAATATTTCATACTATTATTAAATAAAATTAGGAAAATTTTGTTATTATCCCACTTCACTAATTATACATTTGTTTTAATGACATGGGTATAGCTTGTAAAGCTATACCTAATGAAAAAAAAATCAGTTTCCCAACTTGAAAAATCATGGAATGAATTTCTTCTCCAACATTTATATACAGATTCTAAGTGGCATTACTGGCAATTTTAAATAAAGAAGAGTTGCAGGCATGTCCTAACTATGCTCTCTGAACAAACTTCTTGGTCACAAGAGATATTTTAGTCATTTTTGCTTCTCTGTATAAGAATTTGCTGAATTCTTGTAGTAGGAAATGAAAACTTATGGAGAGATCATACAAACTTGAAATGCTAAGATATCCTGATATTACACATCTCTCCCCTCCTGCATAGTTATCTGTCACTGACTCTTCATTGGAGAGGAGACTATCATATTAAATTTTCAAGAGAATATAAAGTGACGTGAGAAAATTGCTTGCTGATTGTTACAGATGATATAAAAAGGGGGGCTCATGGGACCTTCATAAAACCTAAATTGCCTTACTTTCTACACTACTGGCAAGTCACCAGTGAAAAACCTTTTCTCATACATGCCTTTGTGTTATCTGATTTTTCCTTGGGTTATCAGAATAAAAGAGATAACAGCCTTGAGGTCTGATTTAGCAGATTCCTGATGTATTTTGGGAAAGAATAGCTTGTAGCATTCTATTGTGCAGTTCAAGATCTATCTGGCTATTTTCTTTTTATAATATTGTGTGTATGAGAATAGTGTTTTGTCTGTATGTATGTAAGCATACTGCTTAGAGTGTCTGGTACCCATGGAAGTCAGAAGAAGGCCTTGAACCCCCTGGAACTAGTTACAAACTGCGCAGTTGTGAGCTGCTGTATGGGTACTGAGTATCTAACCCAGATCCTCTGGAAGAGTAGTGAATGCTCTTAGCAAATGAACACTCTCTTCAGCTCATGGATGTATTTTCTTGAGACAACTTTGCTATTTGTCCAGGATCTTTACAAAGTTGAAAAACAACACACATTTTGAATACTGGTACTTTCTTCTATCAATGCAGAATCCTTGTGCATTTACACCAAAATAGAGTTGCCCCATGTGGGATTCAGCCACTGAAAACCTAATGACAAAATTTAAAGAAGCAATTCTACTTTTTAAAAATAGGCAAAATTAGAGAAAAAGGGAGACTTAATAATAAATGCTAATAAATTCCAGCAAATCAAAAGAACACACACACACACACCCCACACTAAATTTAGAAATCTAAAAGAAATGGATAAAATTTTAGGTGTTTCTGAATTGCCAAAATTAAGCCAAGAGGTAGCAAATAAAAAATGTAAAAGACTGCCAACGTTTCCTTGTTTTATGTTCTAAGAATGTAACTGCCACTGGTATTCTTTGCAATGCATGTAGTTTGGCTCAAAGCAAACATGGAATGAAATAACACCTGAGTCTGTAGCTAAATAACAGAAATATACTAAATGAGAATGTTTTCAAAGAATTTTAAATATTAGATGAAAGTTCAGGAGAACTGAGTAAGATTTAAAAATTCTGGGCATAATGGCCTGTTTGACTCCCTGTAGGTCCACAATAACCAAAGATACAGGTGAGAATCTTGCCCAAATATCGACACCAGCTGGAACAGCCCAGCTGATATGGGGCCTATAACCACACATCCCCGAGCTCCACCTTCCTTCTTACGCACTTCCCCACCTGGACCAGATCAGGGCCCAATATCTGCCCAAATGCTACAGCCTATGAGCCTCCCAAGAGATCCACAGTAACAAAAGACAGAGGAGGTCCTCAGTAACCAGGGACACAAGTAGCCCACCTAACCAGAGACAAAGCCCTGCCTACAAGGAGACCAGATCTAACTCAGGTCAGAGAACTCTATGTGCCACCAAGGAGGGCAATCCCAGTCAGAGACACCCAGGGCAAAGAGAACCAGATGAAAAGCACAAGATCATAAGTGACAGAACCCAATGCAATTTGGCACCATCAGAACCCAATTCTCCCACCACAGCTAGTCCTGGATACCCTAACATGCCTAAAAAGCAAGATAATGACCTAAAAATCCCATCTTATAAAAATGATAGGGCCTTTAAGGAGGATATAAAGTTCTCCCTTAAAGAAATACAGGAAAACACAGGCAAACAGGTAGAAGCCTTTAAGGAAGAAAAGAATAAATAAATCCCTTAAAGAAATACAGGAAAATACAATCAGCATGTAAAAGAATTGAACAAAGGGGTCTAAAAACTAAAAATGGAAAAGGGAATAATAAAACAGAAAGGAAGGCAATCCTGGAGTTGGACAAATTAGGAAAGTGATCAGGAGCAACAGATGCAAGCATCAGCAACAGAATATGAGAGATAAAAGAGAGAATCTCAAGCATAGAAGATACCATAGAAGATATTGACACATTAGTCAAAGAAAATACAAAGTATATAAAGCTCCAAAGTATCCAGGAAATTCAGGACACAATAAAAAGATCAAACCTAAGAATAATAGAAATAGAAGAAGGTGAAGAATCCCAGCTCAAAGGGCTAGAAAACATCTTCTACAAAATCATAAAAGAAAACTTCCCTAACCTAAAGAAAGAGATGGGCATAAGTGTACAAGAAGCCTACAGAAAACCAAATAGATTGGGCCAGAAAAGAAAATTCTCTCATCTCAAAATAATCAAAACACTAAATGCACAGAACAAAAAGAATATTAAAAGCTGTAAGAGAAAAAGTCCAAGTAACATATAAAGGCAGGCCTATCAGAATTACTCCAGACTTCTCAACAGAGACCCTAAAAGCCAGAAGATCCTGGACAGATGTCATCCATACATTAAAAAAATACAAATACCAGCCTAGGATACTATACCCAGCAAAATTATCAACCATCATAGATGGAGAAACCACGATATTTCATGAAGAAACCAAATTTAAACTATCTTTCTACTAATCCATCCCTACAGAGGGTACTGGAATGAAGTTTCTGACACAAGGAGAATAACTATGCCCAAGAAAACATAAGAAAATAAACATTTTACAACACACCCTAAAGAAGAAAATCGTACACACATAATACCACCTCCAACAACAACAATAACAAGAACTAACAATCATTTGTCGCTAATATCTTTCGATATCAATGGACTCAATTCCAGAATAAAAAGACACAGGCTAACAGACTAGATATACAAAGAGTATCTAGTATTTTGCTGCAGGCAAGAAACCCACTTCAGTGACAAAGACAGAGATTACCTCAGAGTGAAAAGCTGGAAAAAAATTTTCCAAGCAAATGGTCCCAAGAAACAAACTGGAGTTGCCATTCTAATATCCAATAAAATAGACTTTCAACTGAAAGTTACCAAATGAGATAGGAAAGGACACTTCATATTCATCAAAGGAAAAATCCACCAAGAGGAAGTATCAATATTGAACATCTATGCCCCAAATGCAAGGACACCAAAATTTGTAAAAAAAAAAAAAAAAAAAAACTTTACTAAAGCTCAAAACACACATTAAACCTCACACAATATAGTGGGGGAGACATCAACACCCCACTTTCACCAGTGGACAGGTCATTGAAACAGAAACTAAACACAGTGAAACTAACAGAAGGTATGAACCAAATGAATTTAACAGATATCTACAGAACATCTCACCCAAAAACATGATAATACACCTTCTTCTCAGCACCTGATGGAACTGCCTCAAAAACTGACCATGTAATCAGACATAAAACAAGCCTCAACAGATACAAAAGATTGGAATAATTCCATGCATTCTATCAGATTACCACAGACTAAGGCTAGACTTCAATAAAACAAAACAAAACAAAAAAACTAGAAAACCCACATAACTCATGAAACTGAAAAAGATTCTGATCAACGATAATGTGGTCAGGGAAGAAATAAAGAAAGTAATTAAAGACTTTATAGAATTCAATAAAAATAAAGATATACCATACCCAAATTTATGGAACACAATGAAAGCAGTGTTAAAAGGAAAATTCATAGGACCAAGCCTTCGTAAAGAAATTCAAGAGATCCCATAGAAGCAACTTAACACCATCCCTGAAAGCTCTAGAACAGAAAAAAACAAACACACCCAAGAGGAGTAGATTGCAGGAAATAGTCAAATCCAGGGCTGAAATCAACCAGTTAGAAACAAAGAGAACAATTCAAAGAATCAACAAAACTAAGAGCTGGTTATTTGAGAAAATCAACAAGATAGATATACTCTTACCCAAACTAACTAAAGGGAACAGAGACAGTATCCAAATTAACAAAATCAGAAATGAGAAGGGAGACATAACAACGAAAACTGAGCAAATTCAAAATACTAATCAGACCTACTACAAAAGCATGTACTCTACAAAACTAGAAAATTGAGATGAAATGGATGACTTTCTAGACAGATACTATGTATGTACCAAAGTTAAATCAAGATCAGGTAAACTATCTAAACAGCCCCATAACCCTAAAGGAAATAGAAATAGTCATCAAAAACCTCCCAATCAAAAAAAAAAAAAAAAAGCTCAGAGCCAGATGGTTTTAGTACAGACTTCTACCAGACCTTCAAAAAAGAGCTAATACTAATACTCCTCAAACTGGTTCATAAAATACAAACAGAAGGAACATTACCTAATTCATTCTATGAAGCCACAATTTTTCTGATACCTAAACCACACAAAGACTGAACAAAGAAACAGAACTTTAAACCGATCTCGCTTATGAATATCGATCCAAAAATACTCAATAAAATTCTTGCAAACTGAATCAAAGAACACATCAAAACAACCATTCACCACAACCAAGTAAGCTTCATTCTCGGGATGCAGGGATGGTTCAATATATGAAAATCCATCAAAATAATACACTATATAAACAAACTCAAGGAATTAAACCACATGATCATCTCGTTTGGTGCTGAAAACAACATCAACAAAATACAACATCCTTTCATGTTAAAAGTCCTGGAGAGATCAGGAATTCATGGTACATACCTAAAGATAATAAAAGCAGTATATAACAAACCAACAGTCAACATCAAATTAAATGAAGACAAACTAGAAGTAATCCCACTACAATCCATGACAAGGTTGCCCACTCTCTCCGCATCTTCTCAATATAATACTCGAAGTTCTAGATAATGCAGTTAGAAAACAAAAAGAGATCAAGGGGATACAAAATGGAAAGGAAGAAGTCAAAGTATCACTGTTTGCAGATAATATGATAGTATACATAAGTGACCCCAAAATTCCACCAGATAACTACTACAGCTAATAAAAATACTTCAGCAAAGTGGCAGGATATAAAATTAACTCAAACAAATCAATAGCCTTCTTTTCTACAAATGATGAACAGACTGAGAAAGAAATTAGAGAAACAGCACATTTCACAATAGCCACAAATAGTATAAAATATCTTAGTGTATCTCTTACCAAGCAAGTGAAAGATCTGTACAAGAAAATACCAAATCCCTGAAAAAAGAAATTGAAGAAGACCTCAGAAGATGGAAAGATCGCCCATGCTCATGGATTGGTAGGATTAATATAGTGAAAATGGCTGTCCTACCAAAAGCAATCTATAGATTCAATGCAATCCCCATCAAAATTTCAACATAATTCTTTATACACATGGAAAAAACAATTCTGGATTTCATATGGAAAAATAAAAATCCCAGGATAACCAAAACAATTCTCAACAATAAAAGAACTTCTGGGGGAATCACCATCCCTGACCTCAGGCTGTACTACAAAGCAATAGTGATAAAAACAAACAAACAAACAAACAAACAAGGCTTTGGTACAGAGTCAGACAGGTTGATCAATTGAATAGAATTGATGACCCAGAAAAACAAAAAATCCACATACCTATGGACACTTGGTCTTTGACAAAGAAGCCAAAAACATATTGTGGAAAAAAGAAAGTATCTTTAACAAATGGTACTTGTCTAACTAGCAGTCTGTATGTAGGAGAATGAAAATAGATCAATATTTATCACATTTTGCAAAGCTCAAGTCCAAGTGGATCAAGGACCTCAACATAAAATCAGATATACTGAATCTAATAGAAGATAAAATGGGAAAGAGCCTTGAACTCATCTGCACAGGGGGAAATTCCCTGAACAGAACACCAATGGCTCAGGCTCTAAGATAAACAATTGATAAATGGGACATCATGACACTGAAAAGCTTCTGTAAGCCAAAAGATAGGACAAAACAACAACCTATAGATTGGGACAAAATCTTCACTAACCCTACATCTGACAGAGGGCTAATATCTAAAATATACAAAGAACTCAAGAAGTTAACCTCCAAAAAAACCCAAATAACTCAATTTTAAAATGGGCTAAGTAGCTAAGCAGAGGATTCACAACAGAAGAATCTCATATGTCTGAGAATCACGAAAAGAAATGTTCAAAGACCTTTGTCATCAGAGAAACACAAATTGAAATGACCCTGAGATTCCACCTCACACTAATCACAATGGCTAAGTCCAAAAACTGAGGTGACAGCACATGTTAGTGAGGATGTGGAGAAAGAGGAACACTCTTCCCCTGCTGGTGGGATTGCAAGCTGGTATAAACACAATAGAAATCAATCTGGCTTCCAGTTTCTATCTGTGGCTGGGGATCTCAGCCTGTGCCAAAGGGCTCCATAGCGCTATAGCACCAGGAGAAACCTAGCCTCCCCTGAGTGTGGACAAGTTTGTGAGTGGAGGGAAGACAAGCACCACTGCAGAGCAGGACCTGCCCAAAACCATCAGGACCTAGGGACTGAGGAGCAGACTGGGACAGGAGCCTTTTATGCCTGTGTTTATGCCTGTGGCATGTGTCACACAGCTCCATACCAAAATTGCTCAGGGAAAAAGCTAGCCTCCCAGGAGTATGGACAAGCCTGTGAGCAGGGTAAGACCAGCACCTCTGCTCAGCGGGACATGCCCGGAACCCTCAAGACACAGGGACCTAGGAGCAGCCTGGGACAGGAACCTTCTGGTTTCCATCTGTGGCTGGAGACCTCAAACTGTGCCACAGGGCTGCATAGCCAAACAACACCAAGAGAAAGCTAGCCTCCCAGGAGTGTAAACAAGCCCATGAGTGGAGGTAAGATGAGCACCACAGCTCATCGGGACTCACCCAGAACACATACAACCTAGAGACTGAGGGGGTGGTCTACCAGTTTCCTTCTGAAGCCAGGGAGCTGATCCTGTGACACAGGGTTCCATACTCAAATAGTACCAAGAGAAAGCTGGTCTCCCAGGAGTGCTGCCATACCTTGGAGCACAGGCAAGACCATCATGTCTGTTCAAATTCCTGGATCAAGAGGGATTCTTGAAGAGCTGCAAGGACACAGGAACCAAGAAAAAGCTGGGGACAGGATACTTCTGGTTTCTGTTGGCACTCCAGAGCTGAGCCTGTACCACAGCTCTTCAAACCCAAATTCCTCTCAGAGAGAGCTGGTCTCCAAGGAGTACTGACACAGAGGCTTTCAGGAGGGACACGCTACAGTCAGAGAGAGCAAGACCAGCTAACACCAGATATAACCAGATGACGAAAGGGAAGGGCAAGAATATAAGAAACAGAAACCAAGGCAACTTAACATCATCAGAACACAGTTCTACCACAATGAGCCCTGTTTACCCCAACACACCAGAAAAGCAAGACTCAGATTTAAAATCACATCTCATGATGATAATAGAAGATTTTAAGAAAGAAATAAATAACTCTTTTAAAGAAATATACAAAAACACAGGTAAACAGCTAGAAACCCTTAAACAGGAAACACAAAAATCTTTTAAAGAATTACAGGAAAACACAATCAAACAGGCAAAAGAAATGAACAAAACCACACAGGATCTAAAAATGGAAAAAGAAACAATAAAGAAATCACAATGGGAAACAACCCGGAAGATAGAAAACCTAGGAAAGAAATCAAGAGTTCTAAAAGCAAGCATCACCAACAGAATACAAGAGATAGAAGAGAGAATCTCAGGTGTAGAAGATACCATCGAAAACATTGACACAAAGTCAAAGAAAATGCAAAATGCAAAAAGCTCCTAACTGAAAACATCCAGGAAATCCAGGACACAATGAGAGCACCAAACCTGAGGATAATAGGTATAGAAGAGAGTGAAGATTCACAACTTAAAGGGCCAGTAAATATCTTCAACAAAATTATATAAGAAAACTTCGCTAACCAAAAGAAAGAGATGAACATAAACATCCAAGAAGACTACAGAACTCCAAATAGATTGGACCAGAAAAGAAATTACTCCTGTCGCATTATGGTCAAAACAGCAAATACACAAAATAAGGAGAGAATATTAAAAGCCGTAAGGGAAAAAAAGTCAGACATATCAGAATTACACCAGACTTCTCACCAGAGACTATGAAAGCTAGAAGATCCTGGGCAGATCTCATACAGAACCTAAGGGAACATAACTCCCAGCCCAGGCTGCTATGCCCAGCAAAACTCTCAATAATCATAGATGGTGAAACCAAAATATTCTATGACAAATCCAGATTTGCCCAGTATATTTTCACAAACCCAGCCCTACAAGGAATAATACATGGAAAACAGCAACTCCAGGAGGAAAACTACACCCAAGAAAAAACAAGAAAGTAATATTTCAACAAACTCAAAAGAAGATAGCCACACAACATATAAACAACATCGAAAATAACAGGAAGCAACAATCACTATTCTTTAATATCTCTTAACATCAATGGTGTCAGTTCCCCAATAAAAGGACATAGACTGACAGACTGGATCCATAAACAGGACCCAGCATTTTGCTGCATCCAGGAAACGCACCTCCGTGTTAAAGACAAACACTACCTCAGAGTAAAGGGCTAGAAAACAAGTGACCAGGCAAATGGCCCCAAGAAACAGGCTGGAGTAGACATTCTAATATCCGATAAAATCAACTTTCAAACAAAAGTCATCAAAAGAGATAAGGAAGGACACTTCATATTCATCAAAGGAAAAATCTACCAAGACAAACTTTCAATCCTGAACATCTATGTCCCAAATTCAAGGGATTCCACATTCATAAAAAAAACTTTACTAAAGCTCAAAGCACACATTGCACCTCACATAATAATAGTGGGAGACTTCAACACCCCACTATCAACAATGGACAGATCTTGGAAACATTAACTAAACTGAGACACAGTGAAACTAACAGAAGTTATGGACCAAATGGATTTAACAAATATCTGTAGAACATTTCATCCTAAATCAAAAGAATATACCTTCTTCTCAGCACCTCATGGTACCTTCTCCAAAATTGACTATATAATCGATCACAAAACAAACCTCAACAGATATAAGAAGATTGAAATAATCCCATGCCTCCTATCAGATCACTACAGATTAAGGATGGTCTTAAATGGCAACAACAACAGAAAGCCCACATACACATGGAAGCTGAACAACCCTCTACTCAATGGTAACTTGGCCAAGGAAGAAATAAAGAAAGAAATTAAAGACTTCCTAGAATTTAATGAAAATGAAAGTAAAACATACCCAAACTTATGGGACACAATGAAAGCACTGTTAAGAGGAAAACTCATAGCTCTGACTGCCTCCAAAGAGAAACTGGAGAAAGCATACACAATCAGCTTAACAGCACACTTGAAAGTTCTAGAACAAAAAGAAGTTAAAACACCCAAGAGGAGTAGAAGGCAGGAAATAATCAAACTCAGGGCTAAAATCAACCAAGTAGTAACCAAAAGACAAATACAAAGAATAAACAAAACTAGGAGCTGGTTCTTTGAGAAAATCAATAAGATAGATAAGCCCTTAGCCAGACTAACCAGAGGGCGCAGAGACAGTATCCAAATTAGCAAAATAAGAAATGAA
This sequence comes from Rhynchomys soricoides, assembly GCA_019843965.1. Lineage (NCBI taxonomy): Eukaryota > Metazoa > Chordata > Mammalia > Rodentia > Muridae > Rhynchomys > Rhynchomys soricoides. Next base: position 3,494,540 of record JADRCH010000027.1, on the reverse strand, counting down.
AAGGGAGATATAACAACAGAGTCTGAGGAAACTAAAAAAAGCATCAGATCCTACTACAAAAGCCTATACTCAACAAAATTGGAAAATCTGGATGAATTGGACAATTTTCTAGACAGATACCAAATACCAAAATTAAGTAAGGATCAAATAAACCATCTAAACAGTCCCATAACTCCTAAAGAAATATAAACAGTCATTTAAAATATCCCAACCAAAAAATGCCCAGGACCAGATGGGTTTAGTACAGAATTCCATCAGACCTTTAAAGAAGACCTAATACCAATTCTCTTCATACTGTTCCACAAAAGAAAAACAGAAGGAACACTACCCAATTTATTCTATGAGGCCACAGTTATACTGATACCAAAACCTCACAAAGACCAAACAAAGAAAGAAAATTTCAGACCTATTTCCCTTATGAATATTGATGCAGAAATACTTAATAAAATATTTGCAAACCAAATTTAAGAATACATCAAAATGATCATTCACTACAATCAAGTAGGCTTCATCCCAGAGATCCAGGGGTGGTTCAATACCCAGAAATCAGTCAATGTAATCCACTACATAAACAAACTCAAAGAAAAAACCACATGGTCATTTTGTTAGATGCTGAGAAAGCATTTGACAAAACTTCATGATAAAACTCTTGGAAAGATCAGGAATTCAAGGCCCATACCTAAACATAGTAAAAGCAATATACAGCAAACCAGTAGCCAACATCAAACTGAATGGAGAGAAACTTGAAGCAATCCCATTAAAATCAAGGACTAGACAAGGCTGCCCTCTCTCTCCCTATCTATTCAATATAGTACTTGAAGTTCTAGCTAGAGCAATTAGACAACAAAATGAGGTCAAAGGGATTTAAATTGAAAAAAAGAAATCAAAGTATCACTATTTGCAGATGATATGATCATATACATATGTGACCCAAAAAACTCCACCAGAAAACTCCTACAGCTAATAGACAATTTAAGCAAAATGTCTGGATATAAAATTAAATCAAACAAATCAGTAGCCTTCCTATACTCGAAAAATAAATAAGCTGAGAAAGAAATAAGGAAAATGGCAGCCTTCACAATAGTCACAAACAATACAAAGTATCTCGGTGTGACACTAACCAAACAAGTGAAAGATCTCTATGACAAGAACTTCAGGTCTCCAAAGAAAGAAATCAAAGAAGACCTCAGAAGATGGAAAGAGATCCCATGCTCATGGATTGGCAGGATTAATATAGTAAACATGGCCACGCTGCCGAAAGCAAACTACAGATTCAGTGCAATCCCCATCAAAATTCCCACTCAGTTCTTCATAGATTTACAAAGAGCAATTCTCAAATTTATTAGGAATAACAAAAAGTCCAGGATAGCAAAAAGTATTCTCAACAATAAAAGAACTTCTGGGGAAATCAGCATCCCTGACTTCAAGCTGTACTATAGAGCAGTAGTGATAAAAACTGCATGGTATTGGTACAGTGACAGGCAGGTAGATCATTGGAATAGAACTGAAGACCCAGAAATGAACCCACACACTTATGGGCAGTTGATCTTTGACAAAGGAGCTAAAATCATCCAGTGAAAAAAAGACAGCATTTTCAACAAATGGTGCTGATTTAACTGGCAGTCTACATGTAGAAGAAAGGGAATTGATCCATTCCTATCTCCCTGTACAAAGCTCAAGTCCAAGTGGATCAAGGACCTCCACCTAAAACCAGATACACTGAATCTAATAGAAGAGAAAGTTGGGGAAAGTCTCAAACACATGTGCACAGGGGAAAAGTTCCCAAGAACTTTTTTCCCAGAACATCAATGGCTTATGTTCTAAGATCAAGAACTGACAAATGGGACCTCGTGAAATGGCATAGATTCTGTAAGGCAAAGGACACTGTTAACAGGACAAAACCAGCAACCAACAGATTGGGAATAGATCTTTACCAGTCCTATGTCTGATAGAGGGCTAATATCCAATATATACAAAGAAATCAAGAAATTAGACTCTAGACAACCAAATAACCCTACCAAAAATTTAAACAGAGCTAAACAGAGAATTCTCAACTGTGCAAACTTGTAGGGCTGAGAAGCATCTAAAGAAATGTTCAACATCCTTAGTCATCAGGGAAATGCAAATCTAAACAACCCTGAGATCCACCTCACACCAGTCAGATGGCTAAGATCAAAAAATCAGGTGACAGCAGATGCTGGCGAGGATGTAGAGAAAGAGGAACACTTCTCCATTGCTACTGGTATTGCAAGCTGGTACAACCACTCTGGAAAACAGTTTGGCAGACCCTCAGAAAAATAGGCATAATACTACCTGTGGACCCAGCTATATCACTCCTAGGCATATACCCACAAGATGCTCCAACATATAATAAGGACACATGTTCCACTATGTTCATAGCAGCCATTTGTATAATAGCCAGAAGCTGGAAACAACCCAGATGTCCCTCAGCAGAGGAATGGATACAGAAAATGTGGTTCATTTACACAATGGAACACTACTCAGCTATTAAAAACAATGACTTCATGAAATTAGCAGGCAAAACGATGGAACTTGAAAATATCATCCTGAGTGAGGTAACACAGTCACAAAAGAAAGAACATGGTATGTACTCATTAATAAGTGGATATTAGCTCAAAAGTTTGAAATACCCAAGATTGAATTTACAGTAACTGTTGGACTGAGTGTGGGGTCCCAAATGGAGGACTTGATGAAGAGACTGAAGGAGCTGAGGGAGTTAGCAGCCCCATGGAGGGAGCAACAGTGTCAATTGGCCTAAACCCTGGTATTCCCAGACACTGGACTTCCAACCAAAGAATACACATAGAGGGACCCATGGTTAAGGTCACATATGTGGCAAAGGAAGGTCTTGTTAGCCAACAGGGGGATGAGAAGCCCTTGGGCCTGAGGGTGTTAGATGCCCCAGTATAGGGGAATGTCAGGGAGGGAAGACGAGAGTGGGTGGGTGGGTGGGAGAGTACCCTCCTAGAGGCAGGGGAGGGGGATTGGTAGGGGGTTTCCAAAAGGGAGACCTGGAAAGGAGAAAACATTTGAAATGTAAATAAATCATCAAAAAGAAAGAGAGAGTTTGTTTATGTAGTGGATTACATTGATGGATGGTCATTTCATTAGATGCTGAAAAAGCATTTGACAAACTTCAACATCCCTTCATGATAAAATTCTTGGAAAAATCAGGAATTCAATGAGCATACCTAAACATAGTAAAAGCAATATACGGCAAACCAGTAGCCAACATCAAACTAAATGGAGAGAAACTCGAAGCAATCTCACTAAAATCAGGGACTAGAAAAGGCTGCCCCCTCTCTCCCTATCTATTCAATATAGTACTTGAAGTTCTAGCTAAAGCAATCAGACAACAAAAGGAGGTCAAAGGGTTACAAATTGGAAAGGAAGAAATCAAAATATCACTATTTGCAGAAGAAATGATGGTATACTTAAGTGACCTGAAAAACTCCACCAGAGATCTGCTACAGCTGATAAACAACTTCAGCAAAGTGGCTGGATACAAAATTAACTCAAGCAAATAAGTAACCTTCCTATACTCGAAGGATAAACAGGCTGAGAAAGAAATTAGGGAAATAAAACCCTTCACAATTGTCACAAACAATATAAAATATCTTGGTGTGACTCTAAGCAAACAAGTGAAAGATCTGTATGACAAGAACTTCAAGTCTCTGAAGAAAGAAATCAGAGAAGACCTCAGAAGATGGAAAGATCTCCCATGCTCATGGATTGGCAGGATTAATATAGTTAAAATGGCCATCCTGCTGAAAGCAATCTACAGATTCAATGCAATACCCATCAAAACCCCAACTCAATTCTTCACAGACTTAGAAAGAGCAATTCTCAAATTCATGTGAAATAACAAAAAACCCGGGATAGCAAAAACTATTCTCAACAATAACAGGACTTCTGAGGGAATCAACCTCCCTGAGTTCAAGCTATACTACAGAGCAGAAGTGATAAAAACTGCATAGTATTGGTACAGTGACAGGCAGGTAGATCAATGGAATAGAATCGAAGACCCAGAAATGAACCCACACACTTAGGGTCACTTGATCTTTGACAAAGGAGCTAAAACCTTAAAGTGGAAAAAAGACAGCATTTTCAACAAATGATGCTGGTTCAACTGGTGGTCTACATGTAGAAGATTGCGAACTGATCCATTCCTATCTCCCTGTACAAAGCTCAAGTCCAAGTGGATCAAGGACCTCTACATAAAACCAGATACACTGAATCTAATAGAAGAGAAAGTGGGGGAAAATCTCGAACATATGGGTACAGAGGGAAAGTTCCTGAACAGAATACCATGGCTTGTGCTCTAAGATCAAGAATCAACAGATGGGACCTCATAAAATTACAAAGCTTCTGTAAGGCAAAGGACACTGTAAATAGGACAAAATGGCAACCTACAGATTGGGAGAAGATCTTTACCAACCCTACATCCAATAAAGGGCTAATATCCAATGTATACAAAGAACTCAAGAAGCTAGACTCCAGAGATCCAAATAACCCTATCAAAAAATGGGGAAGAGAGCTAAACAGAATTCTCAACTGAGGAAACCCGAATGGCTAAAAAGCACCTAAAGAAATGTTCAACATCCTTAGTCATCAGGGAAATGCAAATCAAAACAACCCTGAGATTTCACCTCACACCAGTAAGAATGGTTAAGATCAAAAACTCAGGTGACAGCAGATGCTGGTAACAATGTGGAGAAAGAGGAACACTCCTCCATTGCTGGTGGGAATGCAAGTTGATACAACCTCTCTGGAAATCAGTTTGGCAGACCCTCAGAAAAATGAACATAATACTACCTGAGGACCTAGCTCTTCACTCCTGGGCATATACCCAGAAGATGCTCCAACATGTAATAAAGACACATGTTCCACTATATTCATAGCAGCCATATTTATAATATCCAGAAGTTGGAAACAACCCAGATGTCCCTCCACAGAGGAATGGATACAGAAAAATGTGGTACATTTACACAATGGAATACTACTCAGCAATTAAAAACAATGACTTCATGAAATTCGCAGACAAATGGATGGATCTTGAAAATATCCTGAGCAAGGTAACACAGTCACAAAAGCATGAACATGGTATGTATTCACTGTTAAGTGGTTATTAGCCCAAAATTTGAAATACCCAAGAGTCACTTTGCAGCAATAGTAGGGCTGAGTGTGAGGTATCAGACGGAGGACTTGGAGAAAGGACTGAAGGAGCTGAGGGAGTTTGCATCCCCGGGGAGGCAGCAACACTGGCAACTGGCCTGACCCTCCCCTCCCCAATACTCTTGGAGACTGATCCACCAATCACCACACATGGAGTGACCCATGGTGCTGGCCACATATGCGGCAGAGGAGGGTCTTGTTAGCCATCAGGGGGAGGAGAGGCCCTTGGGCCTGAGGGTGTTAGATCCCCTAGTAGAGGAGAATGCCAAGGAGGGAAGATGAGAGTGGGTAGGTGGGTGGGTGGGAGAATACCTTCATGGTGGCAGGGCAAGGAGGGGGAATCGGGAGTTTCCAAAGGGGACATCTGGAAAGGGGGAAACATTTGAAATGTAAATAAAGTAGGAAAAATAAAAAGAAAATTAAAAAAAAAGAAAGAAAGAAAGAAAGAAAGAAAGAAAGAAAGAAAGAAAGAAAGAAATAAATAAATCAGTCTGGTGGTTCCTCAGAAAATTGGACATAGTTCTACATGAAGACCCACCAAACCACTCTTGGTCATATACCCAAATGATACCCCACCATACCATTAGGACATGTGCTTCATGATATTCACAGCAGCCTTATTTGTAATAGCCAGAAGCTGAAAACAACCCATATGTCCCTCAACTAAAGAATGGATACAGAAAATGTGGTTCATTTACACAATGGAATACTACTCAGCTATTAAAATGAGGAAAGCATGAACTTTGCAGGCAAATGTATGGAACCAGAAAATATCATCAAGAGCCAGGTAACTCAGACCCAAAAAGACATGCATGGTATGTACTCACTGATAAGTGGATATTAGCCCAAAAGTACAGAATACCTAGGATACAACCTACAGACCATATGAACTGTAACAAGCAGAAAGGCCCAAGTGAGGAGGTTTAAATCCCACTTAGAAGGGGAAAGGAAATAATCACAGGAGGTAGAAGGAGGGAGGGACATCAATGGGAGAGGGGAGTGCAAAGGGAAAAGAGAAACAGGATCAGATATGGGGCAAGACAAGAGGGCTACGAGAATGAATGGAAATAAGCAGTCTGGGGGTGGAAAGTGGGGGAACCTTCTAGAAAGTACCAGAGACCATGGAGGTGAGAGACTCTCAGGACTCAATGCAGGGTGACCTTAACCAAAATTCTCAACATTGGAAATAGGAAACTCAAAGAGTCCACCTCCAGTAGATAGACAGGGCCTCAAATGGAGGAGCAGGGTTACTAACCCATGGTCAAAATTTCTGACCCAGAATTGTTCCTGTCGAAAAGAACTGCAGGGACAAAATTGAAGAAGAGACTGAAGGAAAGGGTCAATAACCGACCCAATTTGTAATCCATCTCATGGCAGGGCACCGAGGCCTGACACTATTAGTGATGCTATGATGTGCTTACAGATGGGAGCCTGGCATAGCTGTCCTCTGAGAGGCCCTACCAGCAGCTGACTGAGACATAGGCAGATTCTTACACCAAACCATAGGACTGAAGTCAGGGACCCCTATGGTTGAATTAGGGGAAGGATTGAAGAAGTTAAAAGGGGGAGTGACCCCATAGGAAGACCAGCAGATTCAATTAATCTAGACCCCAGAGAGCCCCCACAGACTGTGCCACCAATCAGGAGCATACATGGGCTGGTCTGAGGCCCCTGCCACATATACAGCAGAGATATGCCTAATCTGATCTCTGTGGGAGAAGATGTACTTAATACTTGAGAGACTTGAGGCCTCAGGAAAGGGGGGAGACCTGGTGGGAGAAAACAGTGTCTCAGAGGCAGGGGGAAGGAGAAATAGGATGAGGAACTGTGGGACGGAAGAATGAAGGGTGCAATTACTGAAATGTATATAAATAAATTAACTTTTAAAAATCTGGGCTTGATTTAGCAAATTATTTTCATTTTCTATGTGTATTTGTTCATGATTTTATATAAACTCCTTTAAAGAGATTTTAGTTTCTAATTTTACTTTAGCTAGGCAGGTTGGGGATTAATGAAGAGATTTCTCTATCCATCAAAATCCAATTATCTAAACTCTCACAGTTATCTCCTATTTCCCCTTAAGATGGGTGTAGTTGGTTTCAAATGTGCTTCTCCAACACTGATGGTGGTGGCCCAGTACCCACAGAAATTTGCTGCGACAAACAGAGTTCTTATGTCATTTGTAATTTGCCACTACGTCTGATCACAAATAACTTGTTCAAGCTGTTATAGACACTTTGCAAAATTCTTTGCTGTTGTTGTTTCTTTACCATTTGTACATTTCATAAAAATGATTTGCATAGAAAAAATTACCATTTTCTCTCGGGAAAAGTCTTCAAGTGACCTAATTTCTGGCTATCTTATAACAGAGACAACTCTTCCTAGGACATAAAGAGAATAAAAATGAGAAAATGGGAGCAATTTCTTTTCCACTATAATAAATAGACAGGTAATACATGGCTCAATGATTAGATAGATCATTGGATAGATAGATAGATGATAGGTACAAAGGTAGATAGATAGATAGATAGATAGACAGATGACAGACAGACAGACAGATATGCTAGGTAATTTCCAATATGTCCTGTCATAGGGAAAATAGGCAAAGAATAGTGTAATAAGCATCATATAAAATCTGTTTCATCCTTGCAAAAATAATTAAATAATATAAAAGTTCAATAAAGATTACCTAGACTAACACTTTATCTCTACTACCCACCTTATTCTATACTATCTTGAATCCTAGAAAGTATTATATTGAGTGAAGCAGTCCAGATCCAGAAAGACAAATGCCACCTATTTTCTCTCATCAGCAGTTCTTAGCTCCAAATCCTCAGGTGTGAATGTACAACATGGAGTGATCACAGAAACTAGGGAGCTACAAAAGAACATAGCTGGTGGGAAAGAAATATCAGGGTAGAGGTGGAAAAATGAAATAAGAGGAGGGGTTTCAAGTGCAGAAGAGGAGGGACGGTCAGTATAGAAGGAAAAAGAGAGATGAGGGATAAATAGTACTAAGCTTTTTAAAAAATATAAAACGTCAAGGAATCATTTTCTATTTATCAAAACGTATTCATAAGACATATAGGTGTACGTGTACACAGGCATGTATATAGAAACATACACACATGTGTAGACACACACACACACACACACACACACACCACACCACACCACACCACACCAGGACTAGGAAGCAGAAATCTAATTTTGAATAGTTGACTCACAAAATAATATAGACTATTGGTATAGCCCTTTCTTGCCTCTCAGGGGTTGGAGGTGGGCCCCTATTATGAAGACACTGCATACTTAGGACATAGGACTCTGATGATTCAGGCTGGATCTGACCTGAAAGCTCCTCCCTTGAGGTCTAGCTTTCATAGTTTCCAAAAGTACTATGCAAGGTGTCAAGGGAGGGAAGCAGTTAAACAGTTGTATCTCACTGTAACACCGATGAGCCATGATAAGACATACATAAAGATACAGTAAGTGACACTCTCATATTAGTGACAACCAATGGCCTTCTAATTAGACTTAAAGTCCTTTTAACAAGAAGGAAATTGTACTGGCTAGTTTTGTGTGTCAACTTGACACAAGCTAGAGTTATCAAAGAGAAAGGAGCTTCAGTTGAGAAAATGCCTCTATGAGATCCAGGTGTAAGGCATTTTCTCAATTAGTGATCAAGGGTGGAGGGCCCCTTGTGGGTGGTACCATTTGTGGGCTGGTAGTCTTTGGTTCTATAAGAAAGCAGGCTGAGCAAACCAGGAGAAGCAAGCAAGCCACTAAGCAGCATTCCTCCATGGCCTCTGCATCAGCTCCTGCTCCTTGACCTGCTTGAGTTCCAGTCCTGACTTCCTTTCGAGATGAACAGCAGTTGGAAATATAAGCTGAATAAACCCTTTCCTCCCCAACTTGCTTCTTGGTCATGATGTTTGTGCAGGAATAGAAACATGACTAAGACAGAAATCATGCCTGGTACTAAAATCCTACCCAGTTTCCCAGGGCTAGTGAGTTCATGGACCTTGGAAAAGATCATCTTCATATGCACAGAGAAGTGTAGCTACCACCTCTTGTCAAATAACCATTTCTTCACAGCAAATGGAGACCATCACAGAAAACCACAATGTTCCAGGATGCTGAGATCCACAGATTTTCATGAGGGCTTCCTTGTTTTTACCCAAACTCAGAGGTGTGTCTATAGTGTTCTAAGGTGATGCCAAGGCTTGAGTGCTAGCTCTTCAGTTTGAGGAGACAAGCAAAAGACCATCTCCAAGCATACATTCATTACATGAAATCCAGTGGTTTTTCCTGTCTGTGATTCACCAACCATTGAAAGTGCCAGTGTTCTAAGATGTTCAACATTACAGACAGAGGGTAGATGTGGGAATCAGCGGGACCTGGTTTTGGCTACCAGCTCCCATTCAGCAGTAACTTTCAAAATCTACTGAATTGCAGGAAGAGTCACTTTAGGTATCTTTAGGCTGAGATTACATTGGCTTCTTGATAAACTCAGTAGCATGTGCTTTTAATTGCTAGTGCCCAAGGCCTCTAACATTGGAAAGTTTTGTATTGAGTGCCACATTTGGGAGGGAATAGGTAAGTTGTCATGTTTATATTGTTAAACATATTAAAAATGGTTAGGCAATCACAAGTATGCATTTTTAAACAGGTAAAATGGGCATTTATTAAAGTTCATGATTGTAAAGTTAGTATTGAATAGGATGTTGGAAATTTGGGACACAACAACATTCTTTCTTATTAAATTAAAATCCTTTGACAGTTTCATGTATATAATGTATATAATGTATTTCAGTTGCTCACAGAATCCCTCCTCTCTTGTGTTAGAAACCATACAAGCTTATTTTTCTCACTGATTTCTGTTAGTACTACTGTGAGCTTTTGGATTTGTGTGTGTGTTCATGCCTGTAACAATATTTTCAAGCAGACCTGCCTGAGACTTTCTGAGGATCACCTATGTTCCAATGAGCACTCCAGGTAAGTGGCCACATTTTCACCAACTCTTTGTCCCAATCCCCCTGATCTCCAAGTGAAAGGTGACCTCTGTGAAATATGTGCTTTGAAAGAAATTGAAGGAGCAGTACATTGACAGTTGCTGAAAGTTCTGTAAGGAATACATAGCAGGATTTAGAGGAGAATGTGTGAGATGGAGAGAAAAGGACACAGAGAGACACTAACTATTTATCTTAAGCAAGAAGAACCCAGGGGAGACTTTCTTTTATTCCTATGAAGGAATAGAGTAATACTGACAAGAAATGGGATTTTTTTCCTCTCCCATTTTTTTCTGTTGAATTAAAAAAAAGTAGAGCCATTGAATCAGTTCAACCACTTATTAAAATTAGGTATGATCCTATAGTAGTCATTATGACCTCTCCAGGCCTCAGGTTGCTCATCTAAGACTGAGTACATTCAGGATTTCTAAATTACTCCTTAGAACCAAGTCCATTTTGATGGAGATTATTAAACAATAGTAAGAACTATACTCCTGGGATATTTGCAGATTGCTATGTGAAGATAGGTAGTGTCTGTCCCATCTTAGTCCTCTCACTGAGAGACCAGATCAACTCCATCTTGGGTTTAGGTTCCATCTTAAAGATGCTGACCTAAGGTTGAACTTGAGTTAACCAACAAGCATGCACCTAGCATTAGTCTCCAGATCACTCCCTAATAACCAACAATCAGGAGGAAAGCAGAAGTTACAGAAGTACCTAAAGATGTTTACTTATGAGAGTTTATGGTTCGGCTCCCAGCCCCAGCTAATCATTATAAAGGGCAACAAATTTCATAATAAACCCCCAATTAGATGTGTGCCAAACTGGAAACTCCCTTGCTTGTTTGCTTGCCTCTATAAATGCTTGCTTGAAACTGGTCTCAGGGCTTCACCTTCCTGTCATCAGTGACAGCAGTGTGGCCAGCCCAAGCTCAAGCTTGAATAAAGACCCTAGTGCAATTGCATAGTAATTGGCTCCTTGGTAGCCTTTTATGTTTCATTAAATGGGCACAACATCACTCATAGAATGCAGAGGAATGAGGTAAAGGCTGAGCAGGAGGATCAGTAGACTTCCAGTAGGAGATGATGAGCCAATTCAAGGAAGAAACTTCATGGAACGGCCAAGAGCATGTTGCTGGATTGGACTGGGAAAATACAGAAATTATTAAGGAGGACAGAAATGTGTGCCTGGAGCTTTCCAAGAGTCATACCCTTCCTCTCTTCTAGAAAGATTCAATATTTTGTAATATAATTGCCCCCAAGCTTCCAAGTGTCATAGGTTTGGGTCTCAGCTTGCATCATTGAGCAACTTCCATTACAGAGTCTTATTTGTGAAATGCAGACAACAATTCTGACTCATGTCATTCAAATATTCAACAACATAAGATGCACTGAATGTCAAGAATAGTGACAGTATTGTAGTAGCACAACAGGTAATTATCCCCACCAGTCCCTGCCTGGTAGTTTTATACCAGAAGCTACCTGTACAACATCATTAGGAAAGGGCACAGCAGTGCAAGGACAGGACAAGTGTGCAGGACTTAAGGCCAGGAGATTACATTTTACAGTCTCTAACTAGCTGACACATCCAAGTAAAAGAACAAAAATTCAGTTTTCTTATTGTAAAGTGTTTCAATCTGTAATAAATGACACCTTGTCTTATAAATCTAAAATACTATGAACAGTACTTGACTTAATGATGTCACCAACTAATATCCAAAGAGATGATTCATGCAAACAAACAAACAAATAATAACCCATGTTACTGACTTCTCATCATAATGGCAAAATAGCTGAGAAAATCAACTTAAAGGAAAAACAGACTTATTTTTGGTTCATGAGTTTAGAAGTCAGAATGCATGGTTACCTAGCTCCTTTACAATGAGGCTGTGGTGAGGCAGAGTGTCATTGCTCACCTCAAGGTAGTTGGAAGTTGAGAGTAAGCCTAAACTGAGCAAGGAGGCAGGTGTGGTGTGTGTGTGTGTGTGTGTGTGTGTGTGTGTGTGTGTGTGCGCGCGCGCTTGAGCATGCGCTCACTTCCTGTTTTTGCTGTATTTGTTCCATATGGGATTACAGAATATTAGATAACAACACACACACACACACACACACACACACACACACTGGATATGGGATGTTCTGCCTTAGTTCTTCTCCCACATACCAAGAATCTCTGGAAATGCACTTATAAACATCCTCACACAATCTACTAGGTGTCTCTAAATTAATCACACTGACAACTACAAAATGAACCACTACAAGAATTTCTTGCCAACCCCCTAAAAACAACTTGAAATACTCGTATAGCCTGGTTTTCTCATTTAGGAGTGTGTATAAATAGAAGTTCATACTCTTGAGGCTGGAGACATGGTTCATCAGTTAAGATCACTTACAACTCTTCCAGAATATGCATATTCAGCACCCAGAATTACAAGGCTCACAAACACCTGTCACTCCAGTTCCAGGGAATCTGATACCTTCTCCTGGTCCTCATGAAAACCCAGACACACATGGCAGGCATACAGACACATATACATAAATAAAACTAAATCTTAAAAAGAAGTTCAAAATCTTCTAATACATACCACATTGTGGTACCTTCTCCAAAACTGATCATAAAATTGATCACAAAACAAACCTTAAAAGATATAAGAAGATTGAAATAATCCCATGCCTCCTATCAGATCACTACAGAATAAGGCTGGTCTTCAATGGCAAAAACAACAGAAACACACATATACATGGAAGCTGAACAATGCTCTACTCAATGATAACTTGGTCAAGGAAGAAATAAAGAAAGAAATTAAGGACTTCCTAGAATTTAAAGAAAAAGAAAGTACAACATACCCAAACTTATGGGAAACAATGAAAGCAGTGTTAAGAGGAAAACTCATAGCTCTGAAGGCCTCCAAAGAGAAACTGGAGAAAGCATACACAATCAGCTTAACAGCACATTTGAAAGTTCTAGAACAAAATAAAGCTAATACACCCAAGAGGAGTAGAAGACAAGAAATAATCAAATTAAGGGCTGAAATCAACCAGGTAGAAACTAAAAGAACTATACAAAGAATCAACAAAACCAGGAGCTAGTGGTTCTTTGAGAAAATCAACAAGATAGATAAACCCACAACCAGACTAACCAGAGGGCACAGAGACAGTATGCAAATTAACAAAATTAGAAATGAAAAGGGAGATATAACAACAGATTCTGAGGAAATTCAAAAAAATCATCAGATCATATGAAAAAAGCCTATACTCAACAGAATTGGAAAATCTGGATGAAATGGACAATTTTCTAGACAGATACCAAATACCAAAGTTAAGTCAGGATCAGATAAACTATCTAAACCATCCCATAACCCCTTAAGAAATAGAAGCAGTCATTAAAAGTCCCCTAACCAAAAAAAGCCCAGGACCAGATGGGTTCAGCGCAGAATTCTCTCAGACCTTCAAAGGAGACCTAATACCAATACTCTTCAATCTATTCCACAAAATAGAAATGGAAGGAACACTACCCAATTCATTCTATGAAGCCACTGTTACACTGATACCAAAACCCCACAAAGACCCAACAAAGAAAGAAAACTTCGGACCAATTTCCCTTATGAATATCAATGCAAAAATACTCAATAAAATTCTCACTAACCGAATACAAGAACATATCAAAAAGATCATTTACCATGTTATAGTAGGCTTCATCCCAGGGATGCAGGGATGGTTCAATAAACGGAAATCCATCAATGTAGTCCACTACATAAACAAACTCAAAGAAAAAAGCCACATGGTCATTTCATTAGATGTTGAAAAAGCATTTGACAAAATTCAACATACCTTCATGATATCTTGGAAAAGATTAGTCTTGGAAAGATCATGAATTCAAGGCCCATACCTAAACATAGTAAAAGCAATATACAGCAAACCAGTAGCCAACATCAAACTAAATGGAGAGAAACTTGAAGCAATCCCACTAAAATCGGGGATCAGACAAGGCTGTCCTCTCTCTCCCTATCTATTCAATATAGTACTTAAAGTTCTAGCTAGAACAATAAGACAATAAAAGAAAGCCAAAGGGATACAAATTGGAAAGGAAGAAATCAAAATATCACTATTTGCAGATTATATGATGGTATACTTAAATGACCTGAAAAACTCCACCAGAGAACTCCTACAGCTGATAAACAACTTAAGCAAAGTGGCCAGATATCAAATTAACTCAAACAAAACAGTATCTTTCCTGTACTCGAAGGATAAACAGGCTGAGAAAGAAATTAGGGAAATGACACCCTTCACAATTGTCACAAACAATATAAAGTATCTTGGTGTGACTCTAACCAAACAGGTGAAAGATCTGTATGACAAGAATTTCAAGTCTCTGAAGAAAGAAATCAAAGAAGCATCAGAAGATGGAAAAATCTCCCATGCTCATGGATTGACAGGATTAATACAGTAAAAATGGCCATCCTGCTGAAAGCAATCTATAGATTCAATGAAATCCCCATCAAAATTCCAACTCAATTCTTCATAGACTAAGAAAGAACAATTCTCAATTCATTTGGAATAACAAAAATCCCAGGATAGCAAAAACTATTCTCAACAATAAAAGAACTTCTGGGAGAATCAGGGTCCTTGACCTCAAGCTGTAATACAGAGCAATAGTGATAAAAACTGCATGGTCCTGGTACAGTGACAGGCAGGTAGATCAATGGAACAGAATTGAAGACCCAGAAATGAACTCACACATCCAGGCAGTGGTTGTGAGCGCCTTTAATCCCAACACTCGGGAAGCAGAGGCAAGTGGATTTCTGAGCTCGAGGCCAGCCTGGTCTGCAGAGTGAGTTTCAGGACAGCCAGGGCTACCCAGAGAAACCCTGTCTCTAAAAACCAAAAAAAAGAAAAGAAAAAAGAAAAAAGAAAAGAAAAAGGAAAAAGAAATGAAACCACATACCTACAGTCCCTTGATCTTTGACAAAGGAGCTAAAACCATCCAGTGGGAAAAAGACAGCATCTTCAACAAATGGTGCTGGTTCAACTGGCTGTCTACACGTAGAAGAATGCAAATTGATCCATTCCTATCTCCCTGTACAAAGCTCAAGTCCAAGTGGATCAAGGACCTCCACCTAAAACCAGATACACTGAATCTAATAGAAGTGGGGAAAAGTCTTGAACACATGGGCACAGGGGAAAAGTTCCTGAACAAAACACCAATGGCTTAAGCTCTAAGATCAAGAATTGAGAAATGAGACCTCATGAAATTTCAAAGCTTCTGTAAGGCAAAGGACACTGTTAATAGGAAAAAACGGCAACCAACAGATTGGGAAAAGATCTTTATCAATCCTACATCTACTAGTGGGCTAGTATCCAATATATACAAAGAACTCAAGAAGTTAGACTCCAGAGAAACAAATAACTCTATCAAATAATGGGGAACAGAGCTAAATAGAGAATTCTCAACTGAGGAAACTCGAAGGGCTGAGAAGCACTTAAAGAAATGTTCAACATCCTTAGTCATCAAGGAAATGCAAATCAAAACAACCCTGAGATTTCACCTCACACCAGTCAGAATGGCTAAGATCAAAAACTCAGGTGACAGAAGATGCTGGCGAGAATGTGGAAAAAGAGGAACACTTCTCCATTGCTGGTGGGATTGTAAGCTGGTACAACCTCTCTGGAAATCAGTTTGGTGGACCCTCAGATAAATGAACATAATACTACCTGAGGACCCAGCTATACTACTCCTGTGCATATACCTAGAAGATCCTCCAACATCTAATAAGTACACATGCTCCACTATGTTCATAGCAGCCATATTTATAATAGCCAAAAGCTGGAAACAACCCAGATGTCCCTCAACAGAGGAATGGACACAGAAAATGTGGTATATTTATACAGTGGAATACTACTCAGCTATTAAAATCAATGACTTTATGAAATTCGCAGGTAAATGCTTGGGAGAGTTTTAATGGCTGCTTCTATTTTTCTTAGATTTTATTGAACTGTTGAGATAGTTTATCTGATCTTGATTTAACTTTGGTATGTGGCACCTGTCTAGAAAAACATCCATTGCATTTATATTTTCCAGTTTTGTGGAGGACAGGCTTTTGAGTTAAGACCTAATGATATTTTGGATTTCCTCAGTTTCTGTTGTTGTGTCTCTTTTCATTTCTGATTTTTAAAATTTAGATACTGTTTCTTTGCCTTTTAGTTTTATAAACTAAGGATTTTTCTATCTTCTTGATTTTCTCAAAGAATCATTTCTTGGTCATGTGATTCTTTGTATTTGTTCTCTTTGATTCTAATTGATTGATTTCAGTGTTGAGTTTGACTATTTCCTTCCATCTACTCTTCTGGAGTGTGTTTGCTTCCTTTCATTCTTGAGCTTTCAGGTGTGCTGTTAAGTTGCAAGTATAGGATCTCTCCAATTTCTTTATTGAGGCACTTAGTGCTATGAATCTTTCTTTTTACATGGCTTTCATTGTGTTCCATGAGTTTGGGTTTGCTGTGCCTTCATTTTTATTGAATTCAGAAGCTCTTTAAATTCTTTCTTTATTTCTTCCCTGACCAAGTTATCTTTGAATAGACAGTTGTTCAGTTTCTGTGAGTATGTGGGCTTTCTGTCGTTTCCGTTGTTGAAGTCCAGCCTTAATCCACAGTGATCTGATAGAATGAAAAGGGTTGCTTCAATCTTTTTGTAACTGTTAAGTCTTACTTTGTGCTTGATTATATGGTCAGTTTTGGAGAAGGTTTGGTGAGGTGATAAGAAGAAAGTATATTCTTTTGGGGTTTTTTTGATGAAAGATTCTATAGATACCTGCTAAGTCCATTTGGTTCATAATATCTGTTAGTTTCATTGCTTCTCTATTTATTTTCTGTTTTGATGATTTTGTCTTTTTGTAAGAGTGGGGTATTGAAGTACCACACTATTATTATATAGGTGTAATGTGTGATTTGAGCTTAGTAAAGTTTCTTTTAGAAATGTGGTTGTCCTTGCATTTGGGGTATAGATGTTCAGAATTGAGATTTCATCTTGGTGTTTTTTTGGTTTTTTGGTTTTTTTTTTTCTTCCTTTGCTGAGGATGAAGTGATTGTTCTCATCTCTTTTGGTAGCTTTTGGTTGAAAGTTTATTTTATTCGATTTAGAATGGCTATTTACTCCAGCTTGTTTCTTGCTTGGAAAACTTTTTTCCAGCCCTTTACTCTGAGGTAGTGTCAATCTTTGTCACCTGTTTCTTTTATGCAGCAGAATTATGGAACCTGTTTTTTGCATCCATTCTGTTTGCCTGTATCTTTTTATTGGTCAAACAAGTCATTGATGTTGAAAAATATTAATGACCAATGATTGTTGGCTTCTGTTATTTTGAGAGTTCTGTTGTTTGAGTTGGTACTATGTGTACCAACTCGATTCTTTTTTTTAGGGTTTGCTGTGAGATCATTAATTTCTTGTGTTTTCTTGGGTTTAGTTACCATCCTTGTGTTGGGATTTTCCTTCTAGTATCCAGTGAAAGGCTGGATTAGTAGAAAGATATTCTTTAAATATGGTTTTGTCATGGAATATCTTGATTTCTCCATCTTTGGTGTTTAGGAATTTTGCTGGGTAAAGTAGTCTGGGCTGACACTGGTCTCTTAAGGTCTGCAAGACATCTTTCCAAGATCTTAGAGTCTCTGTTGAGAAGTCAGGTGTAATTCTAATAGGTATGCCTTTATATGTTAATTGGCCTTTTTCTCTTGCAGCTTATAATATTCTTTCTTTGTTAAGTGCATTTAATGCTTTGATTATTATGTGGCAGGATGATTTTATTTCTGGTCCAATCTATTTGGTGTTCTGTAGGCTTCTTGTACATTTATAGCCATCTCTTTGTTTAGGTCAGGGAAGTTTTCTTTTATGATTTTGTTGAATATGTTTCCTGGCCCTTTGAATTGGGAATCTTTACTCTCTCTTATTCATATTATTCTTAGGTTTGATCTTTTAATAGTGTCCCAAATTTCCTGGATGCTTTGAGTTAAGAACTTTCTACATTTGGCATTTTCTTTGATTGATGCATCCATTTCTTCTATGGTATCTTCTATGCCTGAAATTCTCTCTTTCATCTATTGTATTCTATTGGTGATGCTTGCATTTGTAGTTCCTGTTCTCTTGACTATGTTTTCCATCTCCAGGGTTGCCCCCCTTTGTGGTTTTTTTTTTTTTATTGCTTCTATTTCTATGTTTAAGTCTTGAACTGTTTTATTAATTTCCTATGCCTCTTTGATTGTACTTTCCTGATTTCTTTAAGGGTTTTATTTGTTTCCTCTTTTTCCTCATAGTTTTATTCAACAGTTTTAGTAAACAGGAATCAGAACTGTGACAGCAACACAGTTGTGAAATAGACCAGTTCAACCACCAGGCAGGTTCATGTCCTTATGTTTTGTGTTCTTTTCTACATAGTGGTCTATCTTTTTAAAAACTATTATCTACTTTACATCCTGTTTACTGCCCCCTCCCACACTCCTTTCCCCCCATACTTCCCTCTCCTTCTCCTTTGAGTAGGTGGCGTTCCCCTGGGTTTCCTCTTTAAAGGTTTCTACCTGTTCAATCATGTTTTCCTGTATTGCCTTAAGGGAATCATTTGTACCTTCTTCAAAGGCTTCGATCATCTTCATGAGATGGGATTTACAGTCCCAGTCTTCCTCTTCAGGTGTGTTAGGATACCCAGGGCTTGCTATAATAGGAGAGCTGGGTTCTGGTGCTGACATATTGTATGGGTTTCTATTGATTATGCTTGTACACTATATTTTTGCCATCTAGTTGTCTCTGGTATTGGTTGACCTGAGTGTCCTGGTTTGGATCAGGCCTCCCAGGAGGCAGGTGAAGTTTGAGCAAACATCCTAGGCAGCAGCAGGCAGAGCTGTGGGGTGTGGTGAGGTGTGCTTCTCTGAGATTGCTACAAGTATGGATGCAGATGAGAAAGAAGATAGAACTCCAACTGGGCATGACAGAGCCTGTGGCTGCTAGGATTTCTGGGGTCCCTGTAGGCAAGGGTATTGGGATGGGGCGGGAGGGTTTTCTCACCTGTGGGTATAGGGTTAAAGCTGGCCTCTTAAGGAGGCAGGGAGAGTTGTGGGGTGGGGCACATTGTGCTGCTGGATTAAGATTGGACCGGAGGTTACTATGTAATTTTTAAAAGCATTTAAAACTTGAGCCCACACTATGGATATATGACCATCTGGAGAGAGAAGAAGTCTTGGGCACAGGGCCCAAAGCAGGTTTTCTAACAAAAATATGCTCTTCAAACAACAGAGTCAGATGTGTAGCTTCATGACTCACTGTCACAGACCCACAGAACAGAACTTCTGGGGCCCACCAAGATACCTGTGATTTTTTTTTTCCTGTATGTGCATGATCCTGTAGTGTGTTTGCATTGTGTCAATGCATATGTGTGTGCAGATGTCTGTAGAAGTCAGGGGTTGATGACAAGCTTCTTTAGTAAGTCTCTACTTTGTTTACTGAGACAGGCTCTCTTCTTGAAACTGCAGGTATGGTTAGCAAGCTTGCCCTGGGGAACATGTCTTCATCTTTCAAATGCTGGGATTACAGGTAGCCACCATGCCTGTCTGGTTTTATGTGAGATCTTGGGATCTAAACTCTGGTTCCCCTGCTTGCACAGCAAGTACTGCACTTACTGAGCCATCTCCCCAAAACCTCATCACTGTTTTAGAAAGTTGTCTAGATTCTCTGACATATTTTACATGCAATGCCACATAAACACATGTTCATTAAACTTACCTCAGGATCTTGTAAAAACAAAACTAAGAATTAGACCAATGGGCACTGCCATGCCACCTTCCCAGAGTTTGATTTAGTGGATTTGAGACAAAGGGGTTAATTTTTTAAAAGTTGCTTCTTGGGGGCTAGAGAGATGGTTCAGCAGTTAAGGGCACTGGCTACTCTTACAGAAGATCCTTGTTCAGTCCCCAGGGCCCACATGGTACAACCATCTGTAACTTCAGTTCGAGGGTTGGGGGTGAGGTGGGGAGGGTCCAATGCCCTTTTCGGGGCCCCCAGGTCACTAGGCACTCATGTGGTGCACATACATACCTGAAGATAAATACACATACATATAAAATAAAAATAAGAAAATCTTAAGATTTTTTTTCCAGGAAATTCTATTGATTTTCTGGACTTGGGAAGAGTTTTATCTGTGATCAGATTTCAAAGGCTCATGCTGGGATGGGAAAGCAAGAAGAAAAGGAAGGCAAGCAAACAGACAAAACCAAACCAAATAGTTATATTAGAATCCATCAAACATGCAAGGAACTGTTCTCTTATATATTTTACCTTGCTTAATTACTAACCCAGTGCCTCCACTATTTAAGTATTAGACACTCTTGATTCAGTGTTACATAACAGAACATGTAATAGAATATGGGAAACACTTTTTAAAAGTAGAGAGAACTAGAAAAGATGTAGGTGCACCTTAGCTCATGCTTCATCTTTACAGAGACAGTCACCTTCTCCCAGAAGAGTGCTCAGGATAGCTGGCCTGTAGCTCTAGCTCTAACATCCTGGTTCTCAGAGCAACACTGACAGCACTAAAGGGCAGTGCCCCAGTGTGAAGAGCTGTTTAGCATGTTTAAATTATGGAGAGGACAATACATGGATTCCCAAGGGAGAATGATTAGCATATGTGCAGTATGAGTTTCCATGCTTAGCTTTGAACTGGACCTCCTGCCCTGCCTCTTACACATGCACGAAAGTTCCAACTTGAAAACACTGAAGGTCAATACTACTTCAAGACTTTCAAAATCAGTACAATAGAAAGAGAATACTGTTTCAGAACTGAGGAAAACTGAAAAGAGCTCACATTTGTTTTGCTTCTTTGAGGTGGAGCTCCTGAGGGAGACTGGAAAAATCACTTCTTAAGAAATCATCTATTGCTTAAGAGCACTAAACTCAGGGTGATTGCTGTAAAGCAAAATCATTAATAAATTTTAAATGGGTGTGTTTTTAAAAGGCAACGAATAGTCCTGACGGAATTTTGGATTTATTTTGTTCATGTTTGCCTGAGTTTCTGGAGATTCACCAAGAGTAGTGACAAAGTACACAGATTCTGTACTAACTGTCCTTGGACTCAGGGGGCAAGCCCAGAAAGAATAAACACTAGGAAATACCAATGATGGCCACATCGTGGGGTTTTCCTGTTATAATGAGCATGGGAAGAAGTGGCTCTGACACAGAGATCCTTGTGTTCAGTCAGGAAGCAGAAAAAAGGGGACCTGCAGAGTTGAAGGACTTTCCTCACACGCCATTGCTCAGGATTGTCCCATAGTCATGATATCTCAGAAGTCAGCCAGGAATTGTGCATTTTCTGTAGCAGACACAGTCAGGGGCTGGAGTTGGAGGTATAGGTTATATCCTGTCTGCTAGACCAGGGACAGTAGCACCCTAAGATGACAAGGGTATCATGGATTGGGATGGTTTTCAGAAATCACGGCCTTTGAGTGTGAAGAAAGAAAGGTTTTAGTAGTTTCATAGCTAAGGGGGATGATCGTGGCTTATTTTTCCCAAACTTTCAAAGGGAGTGGCACACTTAAGAAGTGGCATACATGGAGTGGTTTATAAAAAGTATCCTCTTTTATTTTTTTTGTACTGAAGCTGAATAAATGAAACCCAGATGAATAGGCATGAGCTCCTCCCCTGCTCCCTCCCTGCACACTATGTCAGTGAGGGCACACTTGTCTTGTTCTGATGCTCTAAAGTCTTAAGTATTTTTAAAAAGAAAACATGACATCAAAATGGAATCATTATTTTCTTTTCAAAATAGTTTTAATGAGAACTGGTGAGATAGTTCAGTGAGCAAAGATGCTTGTCACCTGCGATTGACAACCTGTGTTCCGTCCCTGGGTCCTACAAAGAAGAAAGTGAAAACTACCTCCTAAAAGTTCTTCTCTAACTTCCACATGAGTGCCAATGAGCATGCATGTGCATACACATGCACAGACACAAAATGTAAAAAATATTAAAAATAGTTTTACTATCACTGTTTTAAAAAAATAATAAATGTGAACTTTGCTCTGATTACATGCCCCTAGAACTTTATTTTAAAATTACTTAGCTGAAGCTTTGGAGAGAACAGCTCTCAATTCAAATAGATCACAATAAAAATTCAATTCTGTCTACTTTATGCCAGAAGGAGATCAGCTAGACTGGAACTTTCCATTACTGTGGTAGCATTGACTCAAGACTAAGCTTTCTTGGAACGAAGCACTTTATAATCAAGATCTAAAATTCAATTATCTTCTAGTTGCATGAGCCCAGATGTAAAAATGGTTACGCAAAACCTAGGCTTAGCCTTGCCTCGGCCTTTTCCCCCCTTCTCTGAATAGTTAGCTCATTATTTCCTGTTGCAATCAACTCAAACTACAGCTACCCCAAGGCTCTTCCTGCAAACCCCGGAGTTTGTCACAACTTTGAGAGGTGAAGGGCAGCATAAATATCCATGAAATTCAGTTCCCTGGCTTCGTTTATTAAATTTCCCAAAGAAGCAAAGGTCCTCATGAAGGTCCCTGGCTTTTCACTTTGCTGAAGTAGTTCTAGTTGGTTGGCATTTAAGCTAGCGGACTGAGATATCCTTAAATATGCCCAATCTCCCCAAGATGGAGAGATCTTATCTTTCTGATGTGAGCAAACTGTTTCTGGGGATTTTATTATGGAAATAGTTTCTCTTCCTGAGAGAGAAAAAGAGTAGCAAGTGCCCCCTTTTATAGAAGCTACCAGTTTTATCATTTTGGAGTTTGTTTTCTGGACTCCCAGACCCACCTCTGCTCATTTTCAATATCTGCCTACCTCTTCATGTAAGTCTTTAAAGGGGAAATGGGATAATTTAGCTGTTGCTCTCAGCAACAGCAACTGTGCGATGGTTGGTTTTGATTGTTGGGTTGATAGGATTGTGAAATGCCTGGGCATTAGTGATGCTTACTGTTGCCTTGTGAGGCTTCCCAGATATGGATGTGTTGAGCGTGGTTAGAACCATAGGGTCCAGAACTGAATAGAAAAAACAAAGAGGAGAAAAGAAATTGAGCCCCTTTATTCTCACTTCTTAATTTCCTAGTCCATGGAAATGTGAACTAGAAGCGTTATGCTTTGGTCTCTTCCTCACTCTGATGGATTTGTATCTTCTCAACTGTGAGCCAAAATAAATCTTGCCTTAAGCTGTTAGGTATTGGGCTATAGCAACAAGAAGAGTAACTAATACAAAGGTTGAACTCTGATCCAGAAACTTACAGACAAGACATCCATACTTATTCTTGCAGCTCTGTCAAAGTGTCTCTTCCTTCTCGTCTGTAGAGCAATGTACCCTGTGGAGGACTCTGACATCTTAAGGAAGGAATGGACCACTAGAGAGAAGGTACCTGTGCTTCCAAGAGTCTGCAAAGATAAGAACCATGTTGATCCATATTGAACTGTGATGTGAGCAAGGAATTTTTCTTCAATGTTCTACAGCACTAGGGCATTTTGGGACTTTGCAATAGCTGACCTAATGTCCTTTAATATAGCTTAAATGTCAGTTCTCGCAATAATTTGACCTCAAAAGAAGTGTTTGAGTTAATAGAGTTCTAGATTTATGTCAGCCCGACAGTCAAGGAATACAGTCCTTTTTACCCTGAGCACTATCTGCAGATATTATACTAAACATGGAAATCCTTAAAAATATTATTCAAAATACTTAATGTTGATAAAGAGTATAAGCCATGTTATGTAATAATAACACACTTATCGCTTAGGACATTGATATAATAAGTTTGTTCAAACTTCATTTAAATTTAATTATACAAATATCTCCTTCGAAGAAATTTAATATATTATAATGTAATGACATCCAACCTTATTTTATCTTTTTATTTATTTATTGTATTTATTTTTTGATACTTTATTTACATTTCAAATGTTTCCCTCTTTCCAGCTCTCCCCTTTGGAAAAAATGCTATCCCCTCCCTCCTCCCCCTGCCTCTATGAGGGTATTCTCCCACCCACCCAAGCCTGTGCTGGGGGTAAGGCCAGAAACTCTGCTCAGAGGGACCTGCCCAGAACCCTCAGATCACAGGGACTTAGGAGTGGCCATCTGGTTTCCTTCTGTGGTCTGAGAGCTGATCCTGTGACCCAGGGCTCCATTCTCAAATAGTGCCAAGAGAGAGCTGGTCTCCCAGGAGTGCCAACACACCTTAGAGCAGAGGAAGACAACCACTTCTGTTCAAATTCCTCAATCAAGAGGGACCCTCGCAGAGCCATCAGGTCACTGGAACCAAGGAACAGCTGGGGACAGGATCCTTCTGGTTTCTGTCTGCATCCCAGAGCTGACCCTGTACCCAAATTCCAAACCCAAACCCAAACCCAAATTCTTCTCAAACAGAGCTCGTCTTCAAGAAGTACTAACACAGAGGCTTACAGGAGGAACAAAGCAAAGTAAGAAAGAGCAAGACCAGCTAACACCAGAGAAAACCAGATGGCGAAAGGCAAGGACAAAAACATAAAGAATAGAAACCAAGGCAACTTGGCATCATCAGAATACATTTCTACCAACACAGTGAGTCCTGGATACCCCAACACATGAAAAAAGCAAGACTCAGACTTAAAATCACATCTCATGATGATGGTAGAAGACTTTAAGAAGGAAATAAATAACTCCCTTAAAGAAATACAAGAGAACACAGGTAAACAACTAGAATCAACAACTTAAAGAGGAAATGCAGGAAAATACAAACAGGCAAAGGAAATGAACAAAACCATCCAGGAACGAAAAATAGAAATAGAAACAATTAAGAAATCACAAAGGGAGACAACCCTGGAGATAGAAAACCTAGGAAAGAGATCAAGAGTCATAGAAGCAAGCATCACCAACAGAATACAAGAGATAGAAGAGAGAATCTTAGGTGCAGAAGATTCCACAGAAAACACACAACAGTCAAAGAAAATGCAAAAATCAAAAAGCTCCTAAACTAAAACATCCAGGAAATCCAGGACACAATGAGAAGACAGAATCTAAGGATAATAGATATAGAAGAGAGAGAAGATGGCCAACTTAAAGGACCAGTAAATATCTTCAACAAAATTGTAGAAGAAAACTTCCCTAACCCAAAGAAAGAGTTGAACATAAATATTCAAGAAGCCTACAGAACTCCAAATAGATTGGACCAGAAAAGAAGCTCCTCCCTTTACAGAATAGTCAAAACACCAAATGCACAAAACAAGGAAAGAATATTAAAAGCAGTAAGGGAAAAGAGTCAAGTAACATATAAAGGCAGACCTATCAGTATTACACCAGGCTTCTCACCAGAGACTATGAAAGTTAGAAGGTCCTGGACAGATCTCATACAGACCCTAAGAGAACAAAACTGCCAGCCCAGGCTGCGGTACCCAGCAAAACTCTTGATTACCATAGGTGGTGAAACCAAGATATTCCATGACAAAATCAAATTTACACAATATCTTTCCACAAACTCAGAACTACAAATGATAATAGATGGAAAATGCCAACACAGAGAGGGAAACTACATCCTACAAAAAGCAAGAAAGTAATCTTTCAACAAACCCAAAAGAAGATAGCCACACAAACATAAAAATAACATCAAAAGTAACAGGAAGCAACAACAACTATTCCTTAATATTTCTTAACATCAATAGACTCAATTCTCCAATAAAATACATGCTAATTGACCAAATACATAAAGAGGACGCAACATTTTGCTGCATACATGAAATGTACCTCAGTCTTAAAGACAAACACTACCTCAGAGTAAAGGGCTAGAAAACAATTTTCCAGGCAAATGGTCCAAAGAAACAGGCAAGAGTAGATATTCAAATATCGGATAAAATCAACTTTCAACCAAAAATCATCAAAAAAGATAAGGAAGGACGCTTCATCCTCATCAAAGAAAAAAATCTAACAAGAAGATCAATTCTGAACATCTATGCCCTGAATTCAAGGGCTCCCACATTCTTAAAAGAAACGTTACTAAAGCTCAAAGCACACATTGCACCTCACACAATAATAGTGGGAGACTTCAACACCCCACTATCATCAATGGACAGATCTTGGAAACATAAAATAAACTGAGACACAGTGAAACTAACAGAAGTTATGGACCAAATGGATTTAACAGATATCTATAGAATATTTCTTCCTAAATCAAAAGAATATACCTTCTGCTCAGTACCTCATGGTATTTTCTCCAAAATTGACCATGTAATCGGTCACAAGACAAATCTCAACAGATATAACAAAATTGAAATAATCCCATGCCTCCCATTAGATTAAGGCTGGTCTTCAAAGGAAACAAAAACAACAGAAAGCTCACATACATGTGTAAGCCAAGCAACACTCTACTTAACAATAACTGTTCAAGGAAGAAATAAAGAAAGTAATTAAAGACTTCCTAGAATTTAATGAAAATGAAAGTACAACATACCCAAACCTATGGGACACAATGAAAGCAGTGTTAAGAGGAAAACACATAGCTCTGAGTACCTCCAAAATGAAACTGGAGAGAGCATATACTAGCAGCTTAACAGCACACCTGGAAGCTCTAGAACAAAACGAAGCTAATACACCCAAGAGAAGTAGAAGGCAGGAAATAATCAAATTAAGGGCTGAAATCAACCAAGTAGAAACTAAAAGAACTATACAAAGAATCAACAAAACCAGGAGCTGGTTCTTTGAGAAAATCAACAAGATAGACAAACCCTTAGCCAGACTAACCAGAGAGCACAGAGACAGTATCCAAATTAATAAACGTTAAAATGAAAAAGATATAACAACGGATACTGTCGAAATTTAAAAAATTATCAGATACTACTATAAAAGCCTATACTCAACAAAATTGGAAAATGTGGATGAAATGGACAAGTTTCTAGACAGATACCAATTACCAAAGTTAAGTCAGAATCAGATAAACCATCTCAACAGCCCCATAACCCCTAAAGAAATAGAAGCAGTCATTAAAAATTCTCCCAACTAAACAAAGCCCAGGACCAGATAGGTTTAGTGCAGAATTCTATCAGACTTTCAATGAAGACCTTATATCAATACTCTTCAAACTATTCGGCAGAATAGAAACAGAAGGAACACTACCCAATTCATTCTATGAGGCCACAGTTACACTGATACCAAAACCTCACAAAGACCCAAAAAAGAAAAAAAACTTCAGACCAATTTCCCTTATGAATGTAGATGCGAAAATTTGCAATAAAATTTTCACAAAATGAATCCAAGAACACATCAAAATGATCATTCATCATGATCAAATAGGCTTCATCCCAAGGAAGCAGGGGTGGTTCAATACCCGGAAAACCACCAATGTAATCTACTACATAAATAAGTGCAAAGTAAAAAACCACCTGTCATTTCATTAGATGCTGAAAAAGCATTTGACAAACTTCAACATCCCTTCATGGTAAAAGTCTTGGTAAGATCAGGAATTCAAGGCCCATAGTTAAACATAGTAAAAGTAATATACAGCAAACCAGTATCCACCATCAAAATAAATGGAGAGAAACTTCAAGTATTCTCATAAAATCAGAAACTAAACAAGACTGTCCACTCTCTCCCTATCTATTCAATATAGTACTTGAAGTTCTAGCTAGAGCGATTAGACAATGAAAGGAGATCAAAGAGATACAAATTGTAAAGGAAGAAATCAAAATATCACTATCTGCAGATGATATGATAGTATACTCCACCAGAGAACTGCTACAGCTGATAAACAACTTCAGCAAAATGGCCAGATATCAAGTTAACTCAAACAAAACAGTATCTTGCCTATACTCAAAGGATAAACAGGCTGAGAAGAAATTAGGGAAATGACACCCTTCACAATTGTCACAAACAACATAAAGTATCTTGTGTGACTCTAACCAAACAAGTGAAAGATCTGTATGATAAGAACTTCAAATCTCTGAAGAAAGAAATTGAAGAAGACCTCAGAAGATGGAAAGATCTCCCATGCTCATGGATTGGCAGGATTAACATAGTGAAAATGGCCATCCTGCCGAAAGCAATCCATACATTCATTGCAATCCCCATTTAAATTCCGACTCAATTCTTCATAGACTTAGAAAGAGCAATTCTCAAATTCATTTGGAATAACAACAACAACAAAAACAAAAAAACCCAGGATAGCAAAAAGTATTCTCAACAATAAAAGAACTTCTGGGGGAAACAGCATCCTGGACTTCAAGCTGTACTACAGAGCAGTAGTGATAAAAACTGCATGGAGTTGGTACAGTGAAAGGCAGGTATATCAATGGAATGGAATTGAAGACCTAGAAATGAAGCCACACACCTATGGTCACTTGTTCTTTGACAAAGGAGCTAAAATCATCCAGTGGAAAAAAGACAACATTATCAACAAATGGTGCTGGTTTAACTGCTGATCAAAATGTTGAAGAATGAAAATTGATCCATTCCTATCTCCCTGTACAAAGCTCAAGTCCAAGTGGATCAAGTGTATCTCCACATAAAATCAGATACATTGAATCTAATAGAAGAGAAAGTGGGGAGAAACTCTCGAACACATGGGCACAAGAGAAAAGTTCCTAAACAGAACACCAATGGTTTATGCTCTAAGATCAAGAATTGACAAATAAGACCTCATAAAATTGCAAAGCTTCTGTAAGGCAAAGGACACTGTCAATAGGAAAAAACGGCAACCAACAGACTGGGAAAAGATCTTTATCCATCCTACATATGATAGAGGGCTAATATCCAATATATATAAAGAAGTCAAGAAATTAGACTCTAGAGAAACAAATAACTCTATCAAAAAATGGGGAACAGAGATAAACAGAGAATTCTCAACTGAGGAAACTCGAATGGCCGAGAAGCACCTAAAGAAATGTTCAACATCCTTAGTCATGAGAGAAAAATGCAAATCAAAACAACCCTGAGATTCCACCTCACACCAGTCAGAATGTCTAAAATCAAAAACTCAGGTGACAGCAGATGCTGGTGAAGATGTGGAGAAAGAGCAACACTCCTCTGTTGCTGGTGGGATTGCAAGCTGGTATAACCTCTCTGGAAATCAGTTTGGTGGACCCTCAGAAAAATGAACATTATACTACCTGAGGACCCAGCTATTCCACTCCTGGGCGTATACCCAGAAGATGCTCCAACATGTAATAAAGACACATGCTTCACTATGTTCATAGCAGCCATGTTTATAATAGCCAGAAGCTAGAAACAACCCAGATGTCCCTCAACAGAGGAATGGATACGACAATGTGGTACATTTACACAGTGGAATACTACTCTGGTAATAAAAACAATGACTTCATGAAATTTTCAGTCAAAAGGATGGAACTTGAAACTATCATCCTGAGTGAGGTAACTCAGTCACAAAAAAACAAACACGATATGTACTCACTGATAGGTGGATATTAGCCCAAAGGTTCAAAATAACCAAGATTCACTTCACAGCAACCATTGGACTGAATGTAAGATCCTAGATAGAGGAGTTGGAGAAGAAACTGAAGGAGCTGAGGGAGTTTGCAGCCCCATGGGGATGGAGCAACAGTGTCAACTGTTCAGGCCCCCTGGTGCTCCCAGAGACTGGACCAGCAACCAAAGAATGGCATATGGAGGGAGCCATATAGCTGGCCACATATGTGGCAGAGGAAGGCCATGTTGGCTATCAGTGGGAAGAGAGGCCCTTGGGTCTGAGAGTGCTAGATGTCCCAGTGTAGGGGAATGCCAGGGAGGGAAGATGGAAGTGGGTGGGTGGGTGTGGGAATATCATCATAGAGGCAGGTCGAGGGGGGGAATGCGATAGGGCGGTTCCAAATGGGAGACCTGAAAAGGGAAAATATTTGAAATATAAATAAAGTATCATAAATTTTAAAAAAATTCAGAACTCTAAATTAGTATAATTTTAATACTGATATATGGAACTCAGCTGTTTGGCTAGAATGTAATATAGCTATAAACATTGATTTTTTTATCTAAACAGAAAAAAACATCTTTTACACTTGCACAAAACTTTGTACTTTGACTGAGTTTTTGGTGCAGCATAAATTGCTAGTATCGCAGTTCAGTGTCTCTCAAGTGTTCCAAATCCCTTGTGAGTTTACCTTGAAGAACTCTGTATAGTAACATGAACCATTAGAGAATAATTATTCTTAAAGGAAACGTGGTTAATGTAGGCACTTGTAGAAGGCGAATGTTTCTAGTATGTTTTCAAGGAAATCTACAATACTATTTTTAAATATATATTTTGTGAAACAAAATCTCTGAGTATCTATCCAGTATTAACTAGATGTCTTTGTGGCTAAGAGGTTTACTAAATGGTAAGAACCTGGGGAGTTTTGGAAAGCTAAGTCTTGTCATAGTGTGTTTAAACTGAAGGTCTGTGTGTAGGTCTCTGTGGTGGGAGCAATACATAGGATATGATGTCAGGAAAATATGTTCTAGGAATGTGGATGTTTTTTAAAGCATTGTGAAAAGTTCAGCAGGAAGGAAAAAAATCAGAACTGGCAGCTCAGTCTGTGGAAAAATCTAGATCTGTGGATGGGTTATGAGTAAATGGGTATCTGTGACGATTAATATTCACAGTCAATTTGACTGGATTTGGAGTCACCTGGGAGACACACATCAGGGCAGAGGATGCCTGCAGAGACATTTAACTGAAACAAGAAGACCTGCCTTGAATATGTTTGACACCATTCCATGAACTGGGTTACCTATGGAAAAGCAAACAAAACCCTAGCTTCCATCTCTCTGTGCTTTCTAACATTAAGCACGAAATAACCAACTGCCTCACATGCCCTCTGCCATATATTTCTGTCATGATAAATTCTTAAACCATGAGCCAAAATAAATCCCCCATCTTTTTACATTGCTTCAGTCAAGTATTTTAATACATTAAAATGAAAAGTAACTGATACATTGTTCCCTTGAAGGAAAACATGATCTGGTGACATAACCTTTGGACATGTCCCCCACAACCCAACCCCTTCTTTAAAAGAAGGCAAGTGGTAAATGCAGGGTATAGACCTCTCAGAATAGTGGGGGATACGTGCTTTTGAATTTCATTGTGAATTTGAACCGAGGGTCAGTGATTGGCCATCCTGTTATTGAAAGCCCAAACACTACATTTTAGAAATAAATCAGTAGCTCAGTGTCTGGTCCAAATTTACAGAGCACGTTAATGTAAGGCCAAATGGTTGTAGTGCTTTCTCACCATCCGTTAGTATCCATTATTATCCATGCACAATCCATGCCTTATCTCTCTGCCTTGTGTGCTGCGTCCAGCTCTGTTGCATCTACTTCACTAATAGTGAATATTAACAAAGACTATTATTTCTCCCTGAATCTTCATCTCTACTGAATTGTTTCTACCTTTTTATCATCTTTTAGATGCTGTATTGAAACTGTGTTACCCAGTAACCTCAGGCTTCCTCTGAAAGAATTAAAAAGTACCATTAAGTAAAGCATGGTTGGTTTGTTGTTTTCATTTTCTCAAGAGGAGCAGGGTGTTCAATGACCTTGCTGTTTTCCTTCATTATGAGGCAGTTTGTATTTATATACACTCTAACATGCTCACACAAGTTCTTTCGTTCTTTCTGGAAGGTGAGGCAGCTTAAACAACATTTTTTCTTCATTGTCAAGTATTGCCTGACAATAGAATATGCAGGAAAGGGCCCTTTTAAAATATTTATTCGTTTTTCTCTGAGACTAAATCATTAAATAAATTTGCATTATTTAGAATGGAGTGGCAGAGGTCTTGCACTCGCTTATGTTTAAGAATCTCCAAAGGATTTGGTTTATTTTTTAGACCAGCAGAAAAGCCACACTGATCAATTTGTCCTTCTGTTTCTCCATGAGCCTCTGTGTGACCTGGACTTTTACCCCTTTGAAGGAAGCAATCTTTTTCCTTGCTTTTTTGGATCTAGGATGATGCTATACACAGAGATTTCACACTACAGATAAATGAATTGGAAATAGTGTTGTATCCATCCCAGAAACATGTTCTTTTTGAGTCAGGGTCTCATATAGCCAAGGTTCACTGAGTAACTAAGGATTTTCTTGCACTTCTGATCCTCCTGCCTCCATGTCCCAAGTGCTGAGATTGATACATGCTCCATCACACCTAGCTCATATGGGGCTGGTGATCAAAACTCAGGGCCTTGTGCATGCAAACACTCTACCAGCTGATCTATACCTATGCTCCCTTGGCCTTCTTTATTGACGTAGTGGGAAGTATAGTTGAAGATTGGTGAGGGAAAAATCTACCAATTCAAACTCCTAACATTTCAGGGAAAAGACTCAGTGGCATATGTCATTAGAAATGCTGTGTGAAATGACAAGAGAGGAAACCACACAGTCGCAACTCTGGGGAAACTAAAACCATACAATTAAAGAAAATTCTACCCTGCCATATGCCTTGCACTTCAACTCGTTAGGAAAAGTTACTTATAGTATTCAATTTTTTTTTGGAAGATAAATGGATTTCTATATACCTGTAGTTTTTCAAAACAAAATCAACATGCCTGGTACATTCATGATGAAAGCTGTGACTAAGACCACCTAAAGGGGGAAAAATGACAGAGTGTTTGCCCATTTGTCTCTAACATACAGGAGTTGCAGCACATGATCTAATAACCTTTCTGCACAACCTAATGACATTTTTATGCCAAGTCCATTATTCTCATGATTTCAGTATTCCTAGCTGACATCAGATTCTTCTTGGGATGATAAACAATAGATAGATAGATAGATAGATAGATAGATAGACAGATAGATACACAGATAGATAAATAGATATCCCTGAGCTTCCTAGAATTCTAGTCCTAGCATGGCTGTCTGCTGAGAGGCTCTACTCAGCATCTGACTCAGACAGATGCAGACACCCACACTCAAACAGTGAATGAAGCTTAAGGACTTTTATAGAAGCATAGGGGGAAGGAATTTGGGTTCCAAAAGGGATAGGAACTCCACAGGAAGACTGACAGAGTCAGCTGACCCGGTCCTTTGGGGCTCTCAGTTTCTGAACCACCAACCAAAGAGCATATGCAGTCTGGAACTAGGCCTCCCTACTCATATGTAGCAGATATGCAGCTTGGTCTTCATATAGGTCCTGAACAACTGGAACCAGGGCTGTCCCAAAAGCTGTTGCCTCTCCATGGGATATATTCTAGCTGGGCTGTCTTGTCTGGCCTCAGTGGGAGTGAATGTATCTAGCCTTACGGAGACTTGATGTGCCACTCAGAGGAGAAGAGGTATGAGGAGAAGGATTCTGGAAGGGGATGACCAGGCAGTGAGTGGGATGTAAAGTGAAAAAATAAAAAATAATAATAATAATATTTTAAAAAAGATTCAGTAAAAAACAGCTCAAGACAGCAGCATCTGTAAAGTGGTTATTCCAGGGAATGTAGATGAGTTTTTAAAAAGGATAGATTCCTGAGCACAGAAACACAAAGAGAAAAGAACACTGATTATTTTTTGTCAAATTATCACAAGCCTAGACATATATAAGAAGAGACATATATAAAAGTCGTAATTGAGAAAACTCCCCATGACTGCCTATAGGCAAGCCTGTGGGCATTTTCTTAATTACTCATTGATGTGGGAAGATCTAGTCCATTATGAATCAGATTTAAACCTATATTCAAAAGTCTGTTTCCTGCATGCCTTTATATTTGACTGCAAGAAAGTTAAACTAGATAAGGATTATCAGAAGAGTCTCTTTACAAATCTGTTGCATTTGAAATTTAAACACATTTCTTAATTACCCATAGTTGAAGGTGAAGCCACAATAGAAATATAAAATTGTTACAACCAAGTCAAAATTAAAGGAAAATTTTAAAGTAAATATCAAGCTTGAAAATAGGCCATCTTCATACTGTGAGAATATTTGGTGGCTTAGAAAGGAAGAAAGCCTGCAGGTGGGAAGGGGCACTTAGGACCCACGGTGGCTAGCTCAACAGTAAACCCAAGGTCTTCATGGCTTTTGTTTGGTTTGTTTTTTGTTTTGTTTGGAACAAGAGACTGAGTGCATATTTTACCTACCAAAGCGACCTAGCCTCCAGGTTCTTCCATCATCCCTCAGTTCCTATGTGGCATACCCTGCCCTAACCTCTGAACTTTCCAGCCCAGGGGTTGAGCTGCCCTTTCCCTTCAAGGCTCTTTTCCCTATATAATCCAGACAGACATTTTGTTCTAGTACACTAGCTTTCTCCCTCTCTCTCCCTCTCTCTCCCAGACCCTCCTTTCTCTCTCTCTCTCTCTCTCTCTCTCTCTCTCTCTCTCTCTCTCTCTCTCTCTCTCTCTCTCTCTCCCTCTCCTTTCTTCCTGTTATGCGCAAGCTGCAGGTACCCCAAAGACCACCAAGGAGCCAATTCCAGTGTAAGAGTCTTTATTACGAGCTCTCAAGCAAGGTCTCTCACTACCCCCATCACAGCAGGTCAGAGTGAGAACCCCAAGTCTAGTGGGTGCAGGGTATTTATTGTAGTTACATCAAGCTTGAGGAATTTCTGTATGGATCAGCAAGTCAATATTTTAAAAACTGCATTTCAGTGTAATCTGCAGGAACCAAACACAGGCACAAAACCATGTGACAAACAGGTTGGCTAAATTATCTATTCTCTGCCGGATGTCTTAAATTCTCTCTATGTACCTTGACCCTGCTGTTGCTAAAAGGGTGGATTGTCCTAGGATGCTTGCTCAGGAGGACTCCGTAATTTTTTTCCCTGGAATTGGAGTTTAGCCCCTGGTCTTGCACAAAATAGTTTCTTCAAAATTAGAGTTGGTTCGGCTTTAAAATTCCCCCTTTCCTCTGGCTACTTAGGAAGCCTAACCATGGGGCTCTCAATGTAGTCAGGGGGATATCTACAAGATGTTCCTCTGGTAGTTCAGGTGTTAGTTCTATAAATTGGGATCTAAGTACCGTGAGCTGTATTGTCCCTATTCTTTCTTTTTTCTTTATCTATGGCTGTTTTTAAGTTGGCATAGCTGGAACTCTATAGGGCTAGCCAGGATGTCAGTCCCTGCTCCAGCCAGACCAAGCCTAATCATGATGGTCAAAGTAATTGTGAGAGGATTTTTTATGTCTGATAAGCCCGTTGTCCTTGCCAAACAGTACTCCTGTTATCTCATCAACATGACAGGTGATTCTTGGTACCAGCTGCACCAGGGCTGGAGTGGGGGCAGGAAAGGAGGGGAAGCTCATACTTCCTAGAATCAGCATTCTGAAAGTCCAGACCAGTTTGAATAGCCCCAACACTGTAGCAGGAGCCTGAGTGGGTTCTCAGGGGTCCTTGGAAACCCACCACGACTGTTGTCCGGGTTGAGTGGGTCGTGGAGGGGGTGTCTTCTTGTTCCAAGAATAGGTCTGCTGTCTGGGTGTGGGTGTGATGGATCCAAGCTGTAATCTCATCTATTTTTAACGCAGTGAGCGTGTTTCGGGTGGAGGACCTGTTTCATAAAGAGCATGAGGTTTAGGCCAGATCTGCTTGTGGGACCATTGGATGGCTTTTAGATCCCCCAAGAAGCAGTGGTCCTCAAATTCTGTAATGCCTGTAAGTTAGGGGTGATAGGGCTGTAATTTTAAACATGATTTCAAAGGGGGTAAGTTCCATCTGATAGGGTGAATTCCATACTCTATAAATGGCAAAGGTGAGGAGAGCCAACCAGTTATGGCCAGTCTCCATAGCTAATTTAGTTAGGGTCTCTTTTAGAGCTCTATTGGTTCTTTCTACCTATCCTGACCTCTGAGATCTATGTGTACAATGTAATGTCTAGTCAGTCCCCATGGCTGTGGCTAAACTGTGACTTACCTTGGACACAAAAGTTGGTCCATTATTTGACCCCATATCTTGGTAGGATGTCTTTGAGTCATTTCTTTGTCACCATCTGAGCAGTTTTGTGTTTGGCAGGAATCAACCAGTGCTCTTGACCACCGAGCCATGCATCATAAAAGGTAATATAATAAGATGTGTTTCCTTAAATGTATACATACATTGCAATTAAAGACTAAAACAGACTATTCTCAAATAAAAACTTACATTTGAAAACATATATATGCATACAGTAAGTTAGTGAAAAAAGAATCCATGACTTGAAAGAAAGATGGGAGGAGAATGGGAGGGACTGGAGGGAGGGAGAGGAAGGAAGAAATGTAATTACATTATAATCTTGAAAATTTAATTTTATTTAATTAATTTATTTGTTCACTTTATTTTCCCATTGCAGCCCCCTTCCCTCTCTCCTCCCAGTCACACCTTTCCCTCTTCTCTTTCTTCCCCTTTTCCTCTGAGAGGGGAAGTGTCACTCCTCCAGGGAAATGAAAGAGGTTCCATCTTACACCCATCAGAATGGCTAAGATCAAACACTCAAGTGATAGCACATTCAGGTGAGGATGTGGAACAACTGAACACTTCTTCATTGATAGAGGGAGTGCAAACATGCACAACCACTTTGGAAATCAATTTAGCAGTTTCTCAAAAAACGGGGAATCGATTTACCTTAAGACCCAGCTATACCACTCCTGGGCATATACACAAAACATGCTCCACCATCCCACAAAGACACTTGTTCAACTATGTTCATAGTAGCTTGATTCATAATAGCCAGAATCTGGAAACAACCCAGATGTCCTCAACTGAAGAATGGATAAAGAAATTATGGCACATTTACACAATGGAATACTATTCAGCTATTAAAAGCAAAGACATCATGAATTTTGCAGGCAAATGGATGTACCCCATTTTTTAAACTGGTTTTTTTTTTTTTTGGTGTCTAATTTCTTCAGTTCTTTATACATTTTGGATATTAGCCCTCTTTTAGATATAGGGATGGTGAATTCTGTAGGTCATTTTGTCCTATTGATGGTATCCTTTGCCTTACTGACATTTTCAGTTTCATGAGGTCCCATTTATTGATTGTTGATGTTAGTGCCTGAACTGTCATTGTTCTGTTCCAGAAATTGTCTCCTATACCAAAGTGTTCAAGGCAGCTCCCCACTTTCTCTTCTATTAGATTTTATCCAGTTTTATCTATGTATCCAGTTTTATGTGGAGGTCTTGATCCACTTGGACTTGAGTTTTGTGCAGAGTGATAAATATGTGAAGATCTATTTGCATTCTTCGACATGCAGACATCCAGTTAGACCAGCACCATCTGTTGAAGATGCTTTCTTTTTTCCATTATATAATGTTGGTTTCTTTGTCAAAAGTCAACTTTTAATGGTGTATGGGTTTATTTCTTGGTCTTCAATTCAATTCCATTGATCAACCTGTCTGTTTCTGTGCTGATACCATGAGGTTTTCATTAATATTGTTCTAAAGTACAGCTTGGAATCAGGAATGGTGATACATCCAGAAATTATTCTATTGAACAGGATTGTTTTAGCTATCCTGGATTATTTGGTTTTCCATATGAAGTGGAGAACTGCTCTTTCAAAGTCTGTAAATTATCATTTTGGAATTTTGTATTGAATCTGAAGACTGCTTTTGGTAAGATGGCCATTTTTTAAAATACTATGTCAATCCTATCAGTCTATGAGCCTGGAGGATCTTTCCATATTCTGATATCTTTTTCTATTTCTTTCTTTAAAGACTTGAAGTTCTTGTCATACAAGTCTTTTACTTGCTTGGTTAGAATTACAAGATATTTTATATTATTTGTGCCTATTATAAAGGGTGTTGCTTCCCTAATTTCTTTCTCAGTCTGTTTATGTTTTGTATAAAGGAAGACTACTGATTTTTTTTTTTGCTTTAATTTTATATCCATCCATTTGCTGAATGTGTTTATCAGCTGTAGAAAATTTTTGATGGAATTTTTGGAGTCACTCATGTATACTATCATAATATCTGAGAAAAAAGATACTTTGACTTCTTTCTATCCAATTTGCATCCCCTTGATCTCTGTTAATTGTCTTATTGCTCTGGCTAGAACTTCAAGTACCATATTCCATATGGAAAGAGTGGGCATCGTTGTCTTTTCTTTGATTTTCATGAAATTGCTTTTAAGATAAAGGAGTAAAGATGGAAGGTGAAGGCAATATTGAAAATAAAGGCAAAAGAAGGGGAATTTTCTTAACAGAAAAATGTATACTGATTGAAACTGTGTAATTTGGGCAAATATCTATTAATAGAGCACCATGACAAGAAGTAAAAGAAAGAGATAACCTGTGGGCTAGAACTTGCATAAGACACAACTGAGCTCAAACTTAGTGTGAACGGAAAGATCCTTTGGCAGTGGTTCTCATAGAATTGCTTCTCCATAAGGAAAATGCCTAAAACAGATTCTTAATCATGCATCACACAAAAATCAGTTTCTGACATATTATATTTAATTTGAAGGCAAAACATAACAAATTTTAGATGAAATTTTAAGCAAATAGCCACTATCTCCTAGGAGTGCCAGAAGCAAATAATCAAAAATGAGGTCATTTAAAATGGAAAATAAGACATTTACTTTATTATTAATAATCCTTTTCTAAAAATCCATGGGTATTAAAAATCAGTCATAAACTGAGAAATGAAATTGTGGTTTACAAACATAAAGCACAGGAAGGATGAGGTTGTTTGTTTCATTCACTTTATATCACTCACAGTCCCCCTCCCAGTCCCTCCCTCCCACAATCCTTCCCCTGTCCCCTTCCCTTTCTCCTCTGAGCAAGTGAGGATTCTCCTGGGTTCCCCCACACACACCCTGATACATCAAGTCTCTACAAGGCCAGGTGAATCTTCTCCCACTGAGGATAGACAAGGAAGCCCCGCTTGAAGAACATATTCCATGCACAGGCAACAGCTTTTGGGATAGCCCCTGCTCCGGTTGTTCATGACGCACATGGAGACCAATCTGCACAGCTACTACATATGTGTTGTGAGGCCTAAGTCCAACCTGTGTATATTCTTTGGTTGGTGGTTCAGTCACCGAGAGGCCCAATGATCCAGGTTAGTTGACTCTCTAGGTCTTCCTGGGGAGTTCCTATCTTCAGAGCCTGAAATCCTTCTCCCTATTCATCCATATGAGTCCCCAAGCTTCATCTACTGTTTGTCTGTGGGTGTCTGCATCTGTCTGAGTCAGATGCTGGGTGGAATCTCTCAGAGCACAGCCACGTTAGACTCCTGAGTGTTAGCATAACAGAGTATCAATAATGTCAGGGATTGATGCTTGCCCATGGGGTGGGCCTCAAATTGTGCCTGTTATTGGTTGACTATTCCCTCAGTCTCTGCTCCATCTCCAATCCCTGCATTTCTTTCGGATAGGATAAATTTTGGGTTGAAAGTTTTGTGGGTGGGATGGTGTTCCTGTCGCTCCACTGGAGTTCCTGTCTGGCTACAGGAGGTGGCCTCTTCAGGTTCCATATCCCCAATGCAGTAAATCACAGCTAAG
The DNA here is from genome assembly GCA_019843965.1 of Rhynchomys soricoides. Taxonomy (NCBI): domain Eukaryota; kingdom Metazoa; phylum Chordata; class Mammalia; order Rodentia; family Muridae; genus Rhynchomys; species Rhynchomys soricoides. Next base: position 3,454,973 of record JADRCH010000027.1, on the reverse strand, counting down.
GTCACCCCATTGATTCTTGGGCAGACAAGGTTTGGTTTTTTTTATTTTTTTCAATACAGAAAACCTTATGTGTCAATAGAAAAATACAAATAAAAAGCATTTTGTATTGTCCTTGGATTGCATACATAGCCAGAAGAATCCAATGATCCTCCATCTTCTAACTATGTGTAAAGATTTACTCTCAGTTATATACCATGTTATAACCATAGGACTGGAAAAAATCAAGTCTGACCAAACTAAGTGATGAGCAGCAGATACAAATGGATTGCCTGGACGAGCAGGTGATGGAAGCTCATACAACTGTCTTGGGGAACAGTGAACTGGCTTAGGCCATTCTGGTTAGAGAATATACCCTAGATCTTTGTTTACATATAGCAGTCACTAAGTATGAGAATGCTCACTGCAGCAATTGTTCATAACAGCAACAAACAAACAGGAGTAACAGTTCGATCCTTAAATAGTAGAATAAACGTTAGAAAAATGATATAATCCAATATTGCACAATAGTGAAAAACTAAACTAAATAATAATGACTACAATATGCACTAACATTGAAAGCTAATGCGTATTGGATAGTGCATTAGACTTCTAAAGTGTGTGTGTGTGTGTGTTAAACGTAGAAGGAGGGTTGTAAAAGCAGCAAAAAAGGATCCTAAGGGATGAGAAAAGGAGAAAGGAGAATGTAATGAGATACATCAATGAAGAAAGAGGAACTATTGAGAGAAGGAAGCCAACAGCAAGAGGCGGGACAGGGGCGGAGGCTGGGGAGGTGACTCGGTTGTTAAAATGCCTGCAGTGAGTTCAAATCTCAGCCACCCATGCAAAAAGCCAGGTACTGTAGCATGAGCCTCTAGCCTTGATTAGGGAAGTTGAGATGACAGGGGATCCCAGCTCACTGGACAAGCCAGCCTAGCCAAATTGGTGAGCTCCAGATTCAGGGAGAGATCTCGTCTCAAAACAAAAGGCATAGAGTGACGGAAGACAGCCGGCATCAATCTGCACCTGTACTTGCACACTCTTCTATACATACTCACTCACATAGCACACATATGTACAGGGTAGGGCAGTAAGGGAGAGGGATCAATAAAAGCCAAGCAAAATTAAACACAATTTTGCACACGAATAACATTTTCATAACAACAACTATTGCTTTGTTAGCTTAATTAAATATTAATTTGAAAACATAATTGTTTTTAAAAAAACACACAGATTTTTATCTGGTAGCCATGCTGGAAAGAGAAAATTCCCCAAATATGGCAACTGTAAGGGAGTATGCTTCAGTTTAAAGGGAAAACAGAGAAGTTCCGAACGTAGGCCCATCTCTAAAGTACACAGAGATCAAAACAAACTTAAAGTCATTTTAATGAGGTCTGTTTAAGTAGAGTTTACCTGGCCTCCATTTGGTATCTCTAGTGATAAAATCGTTAAAAGAAAAAAAGGGGCTATTAAGAATTGGGGGTGCACATGTGAGAAACGGGAGGTAGAACGGGGGATTGATGCAGTTACATTTTATTTAAAACTTATTTTAAAAAAAAATGGTTCGCTCAGCCTGAGAAAGGTTTATACCCTGCTTCGAGAAAGGTCAGAGCACCCCTGTTGTGCTATCCTGTTTTTCAGTGTCTTAGGCACAAAATGACACGTATGTTAAAATAACATACCTCGGGCTGCAGTATATACTGCTCCTTACATGCGACATGGTCCCAATGGAAGGTTGTTACAAAATCTTATTTAAAGCAACAATTTACGTTTGTGTCACTTACTTTGCTTGCTTTTATAATAAGCCAATTGGTTTAATATTTTCTACTTTATACCGGGCAGTGGAGGTGCACGCCTTTAATCCCAGCACTTGGGAGGCAGAGGCAGGCGGATTTCTGAGTTCGAGGCCAGCCTGGTCTACAGAGTGAGTTCCAGGACAGCCAGGGGTACACAGAGAAACCCTGTCTCGAAAACCTCCCCCCAAAATATTTTCTACTTCATATTGTAATAACTCACGCTGCTTTTTTGGGTTGCAAAATTAGATGTATATTTAAGCTCTTTGCCTCAAAAACTGTAAGTTTTACATCTTTTAATGGAATCATTTCATCTTTTATTTTATTTTAGGAAACATTCATATATGCATATAAGAATTTTAATATGATGGACATAAAAATTCTTGTGCCAGTTTATGCATGCAGGGTGCAAGCTCCACAGTGGAGGTAAAAATTGCTGGTTTTGACTAGATAGGCTGTCTGGCTCACAACTAGGTGGCTGTCATTTGAAATCTCAGGTATGACATTTCTTTGCTGTTTTTGTTTTGACAGTAACAAGGCAAGTTTTTTTTTTTTAAAGAGTAAAAATGAGAGTAGAACATCATATTCTTGCAGAATAATCAGGATTCCTTGCAATGTGACAAGACTGTTAGAGAAGAAAAAAAACATTTTCCCCAGAGGAAACAAAGTCATTAAGGCACATCTCACTAATCTGAAGGAGTCAAGAGTTCATCCACAGAGGCATCTGCCACTTCTTCATCAAGTAAGAGATGGCTCAGACTGAGAGACAGGACGAGTTCAGGAGATCACTTCAAAAAGAAGCACAAAATTACAGAAAAACTGATATGCCCGAGATGTCATCGATCTTAAATGTCTAATAACTAACTTAGTGCATGAGCAGCCAGAATGCTGACCCTTGGGTGTATTGAGATTGGTGTTTCTTAGTCTTTTGTATGAACATTGTAGAGGTGTGCTTTGGTCAGTTGTTTTGGTTTTCTTAACCTTGAACAATGCCTTGTGTGTAGAAATGTTTCAATAAATATTTGTTGAATGACATATTGAAAGTTTAAAAAGTCAAAGGATAAAGATGAAAAGTTGTGGTATAGGACTAAGTAAATATTCAGGACAGCACTTCATGTAGCCTGTGAATATCTCACCAGGAGTTGAAAAGTAAAATATACTGTGGAGCGAAATCGAGCACTTGGAAAGTAAGTGATCTTTAAAGTCTCAGGGATGTACATTTGAGGACTGTTACTGCTGCTTACTGGATTGCAAGACTCTCTAATCAGGCAGATATCCTAACCTTTCTTTCTGTCTGTTTTATAAGAGCTTTGTTCTTCAGAAAATCCTCTGAGATAGATAGATAGACAGACAGACAGACAGACAGACAAATAGATAGATGATAGATGGACAGACTACAGATCTTTAATTCATTCTAGAAACACTTAACTATTCTTTAAATGTTGATTATCACTTTCATCTAGATTTCATGACATGGCTGGGAAGGGATATAGACATTTTTATATCCTACACATCACATCACAAAATGTGAGACATTTTGTATTCTGATTGTAGAGAAGAATATTCAAATACATATAATTGATGGCTTAGCACATGTACACTGTTAATGGCTTGCTGTTCTGAGTTAACTTTCCAGCCCAGTTGGCAGCTGGGAGTGCAGTGAGACTGATGCTAGCAAGAACTAACTAGACCTGGGAACACCTGAGCCCAGGTGTCCAGAGATTAGGGAACGTTGGAAGGAATGCTATCAAGAGAGACACAAGTGAAACAAGTCTCAAAAGTGTGCTTGGGCACCTCACCAGAGGGGAGGGACCGAGCCTTCGAACTGCCAGCTGCCTTTGCCTTTATGCCCGGTCTTCAATAAAGTCTGTCAGCTGGAAATGCCAGATTGTTTTAGGAGTGCTAACCCACTGCCTTCATAGATTGCTGGCTCCTTAAACAAAGTGTTGCTTAAGGATTCAGTGATTGTCTCTCACTGCTCACTGTCACATGTAGTGACAGGCAGCTTGCACTCTGGGATTCCAGTGACAATCTTAGATGCCATTGAATCTTCTCTTTTTAACCTTTATGTCTCTTAAACTTTTATATTTTGGCCAGATGTATCTTTCTACATGTTCTACCTTTCATTTTAATGTTGTTGTTATTGTTTTGTTTAATTGAATCTTGGTCTACTAGTTGAGATTTTGCACTGAGATTTCTGTTTCAGTGACCACACACACACACACACACACACACACACACTTCAAATCTTAAAGTCTTATTGGTTGTTTTAAACCATTTCTTAGTGTTTTATTCCTTGGTTTTGCTGATTTTGTGGTAGATTGGTTTTAACTCTGGGAGTTTATCCAGCCTTGGGTTAAAAGGTTTGCCCTCAAAGTGATCTTATTCTCACTTCTTACAGATGATCCAGGAATTTTGCTAACCTCAAAGCCCTTAATACTACCTCCTCGGGTGTAATATCCCAATATTTTGTGGTGCTATAGATTGAAACCTCAGGTTCTAAGAAAAATGTATGTACCCAGGGTAATGAAGTTTTGAGAGGCTCACTTTGTTCCCTTTCTCAGAGCCAGGACAAAGAGCTAAGTGTCTTTGTTGCCTGCCAGTGCTGAAGCACATATTTGGTTTTCTGGATTTCCCTTTACTAGGAGTGCAATTATTCAAAGTTCCCTGCTTTCCACAAATCATTCAGAGCATGCTAGAGAATTAGGATTGAAGTCAAGGCTTGAAGTAGCACAGAAGCTGGTCTGGTTGGAAAGGTCTAGCTAAGGCCAGCATGAGGCAGAATCTGGAGCCCTGAGTTATCTGAATGGTGAATGGCTAAGGCTGAGCCAGCAATAGCACAGGGTACAAAACAAAAAGCCCCAAGCACCTGAAGTGATAAAGTATTAGTTTTAAAGTTGGTAAATTGAAAGCCTTAAGGAGAGAGTCAGAAATGACAGGGAAAAATGTTTTCCATGTTACAAAACAGAAAACACTGCAGCAAAGGACACTTGGATCTTATACAGTTTTGTTTTAGTTGTTGTCCTTATGAAGCTAGTTACAACATGTTCACTAATGATCACAATCTTCTGTACTCTCTCTAAGAAAGTTCAGACTAAAACAGACTTAGGTAAGGAGCAAACCGAGAGATGGAATGTTAAATTACAAGCAATAGAAACGGAGGTGAAAAAAGGGTCTTCCTAACAGGAAAAAAAAAAAAAAAAAAAAGCAGCTGGAACTCAGCATCCTGGCTGTGAGATATTTATCACGTCTTTCTGTGGAGGGCCACCAATACAATGCAGTGACATCTAAATTCCAAAGACAAATAGACAAGACTCTATTGCTACAGCTGAGATAATACATCTGGCCTAAACGCATAGAATTTTCTTGTTTCTTTGTTTGATTTTTGCTTGATTTCGTTTTGTTTTGTTTTTCCCTAATAGTGGGAAATAGAAAGGATATTTTTATTCATTGACATTACTAAACCATAGGAGACTTTTAAAGATATTAAGTAAATTCAGAATGTCACTACAGTTCAAATTTGTTGTTTCCTAAACGGAAGAGTTACAATGATTTGGAATCAAGGTGAAAATTTGAGAAAGACAGTGATAGCACATGCCTTTAATCCCAGCACTCAGGAGACAGAGGCAGGGAGATCTCTGTAAATTCTAGACCAGTGTGGTCTATACGTTGAAGTCAGGGAGTGATTCCCTGCTGATAAGCTGATTACCAAAGGCAGTCTAAAATCCAAAATTACACATTTTTCCCTTAAAGGCACCATGTACATTTTTGCTTAACAACTAGAAATGTACTTAGAAATTGTCTTACTTAAGGTTTCGATTGCTGCACCAAATCACCAGGACCAAAAAGCAAACTGGAAAGGGTTTATTCGGCTTATACTTCCAGATCATAATCCATCATTGGAGGAAGTCAGGACAGGAACTCAAGCAAGGCTGCAGCCTGGAGGCAGGAGCTGATGCAGAGACCATGGAGGGTGCTGCTTACTGGCTTACTCAGCCTGTCTTCTTATAGAACCACCAGCCCAAAGATGGCACCACCCTATAATGTGCTGGATCCTCCCTCATGGATCACTAATTAAGAAAATGCCTACAGCTGGATTTCATGGAGGCATTTCCTCAATTGAGGCTCCTTTCTCTGTGATGATTCTAGCTTGGGTCAAGTTGACACAATAAAGCAGCCGGTGCAGTAATTTAAAAGATAAATGCATATCAATTTTAAATTTATATAAAGAGAAAGGGGAATATAGGTATATTTATCCACATAAGGTATGTTTGTAATTTCATTTTGAAAGATAATACTTTTTCTGTTTCCACAAAGCATTTTGCCATAGGAAAGATATAGTCTGCTAGTCAATGTAAGGACCCAGAGTTATGGTTGCAGTAGGGTTGTTTGCTCTTATCTTTTCAAGAGAAGAAAAGCATCCAACTAAGGAATCCAGAGACCACTGGATAAGAGAATAAAACATAGTACTATATTGCATGTTAATTATCAGCTTGGCAATACAGAATATGAATGTCTTTTGTCAGAGGAGATGAATAAATCAAATAAATACACATGTCATAGAGACAATGTGATATTGTTTTAAATTTTAAAAGACAAGGGATTAATGTTGATTAAGGACTAAATGTGGCAGAAAATTGTCTAGTTTAAAATGGCATGGACTGGGAACTTGCTACCCCCTATGAGGTAGGCTGCCAAGCTACTCTGAACAGCCAGCCAGTTTCTTAAGACATAACATCCTCACAGGAGAACTGATAACAGGAGGAGGAGGAGGAGAAGGAGGAGGAGGAGGAGGAGGAGGAGGAGGAGGAGGAGGAGGAGGAGGAGGA
>JADRCH010000027.1:3369962-3448365 GCA_019843965.1 Rhynchomys soricoides | reverse complement strand
GAGGAGGAGGAGGAGGAGGAGGAGGAGGAGGAGGAGGAGGAGGAGGAAAAAGAAGGGGGCAACCTGGAGTATGTACAATGTGAGCACATGGCCATGAGTGCTGGCCAGTTTGGAGGAGGAGCAGCCTAGGCAGAACATGGCAAGCGATATCTCAGGGTTATCGACAGGGAAATGAACAAAATAGCATAGAGGGCTGAAATCTTGCACAGCTTTAGTGATTAAAACACTAATGATCATTAAAAGCTCATTAGAAATATAAAGGTTTTGTGTCTTTTATTTTGGAATTAGATGATCTAAGATGGGGGTAGAAACACCCAAATAATATTTATAACAACATCGGGTGTCTCATAGAAGGACAGTTCCTTGACTGTCTAAAGTGCCTTGATGAAAAAGTGTCCAGCTTACCTGGAATGCTGAACTATATCTCAGTAGTTCACCACTGACAGAAACAATTTAAAAGGAAGAAAGACAGGGTTTGATTCACAGTTTCAGAAATCTTAGTCCATAATCAGCTGACTGTTTTCTGACTTATGATGGGATTTCTGTATCATGGCAGATGGCTACACAGAAGGCTGCTCACCTCGTGGTGGCCAGGAACCAATCAAGACAGAAAGGAGATGAAAATAGGTCATATCTTTCCAGGGCATGCCCCACTGTAACAACTTCCTCCAAATGGGCCCTAGCCCCTGCTTTCCAACACTTGACCCTATCTTATGAATTCATTAAGGGATTATCTGTTGATTCAGTCAGAGCCCTCAAGACTCAGTCACTTTTCCCAAACCCCAAATCTGATTATTGCTCCACTGTGGACCAAGCCTTCACATGAGGCAAATGAGTTATAGTTAAAACATAAAAGCAAAAACAAACGAACAAAAATACCCACCTTTAAAATAAAATATATTATATATGCAACATGTTTTTTTATATTCATGTTATTCTTAAATATTTCACACACCTTATTTACTTCAGTGTAAATATATTTTCCCTTTTTGCTATTTGCTTTTTAGACATTGTCTCTGTAGTCTAGACTGGCCTCACACCTGTGGCAATCCCCCCTTCTCACTCTCCAGAATTATGGAATTGTAAACAAAGGTCACCATGCCCGCTGAATTTACACATTTTCTAGCACGTGTATCCAGTGAGAATTAAGTGCAATAATTCACCTGAAGCTTTAGCATTTTGAACATAAACACATGAGAATACAAGCCACGGGCATACATACACACTGCTAGTAGGGTTTGACTCCAGGGAGGGGACTGGATTGCTAGAAGCAGGCATCAGAGGAGACGAATGTTTCCTGTAAAGCCCTGGTTGAAGTTCGATTGACTTTCTATATCATACATCTCTAACTTTCAAAAGTTATTTTCAAATTTAAACTTAGAAGCCCATAAAGCTGCCAGTGTGGCTACCCTGGTGTGAAGGTATGGAATTGGGCATGGTTTTCCACTTCTTATGCAACATGCTGTTGATCCATTGCTAGTAAATGTTTCATATGCTTTGATGCAAAAATTGAAGCGCAAAAATCATCCAGGCACACTGAATATGTGAACAAAACTGTTTTAACGATTTCTGAGATAGTATGAGGAGCACAAGAAATCAAAACAATCAGAGGGCAGCTCAGACACTTAGTGTGAAAAGCAACAATAAAACGGTTGAGTTGCTGAGAGCTCAGTAGCACCCCTGTAAGCCCAGCCCTATGAAAGTAGAGACAAGGGGTTTGCTAATTGTAGGATAGCTTAGACTACTACCCAGGAAGGCTGTCCAACAAAGCAACAGAGCAACAAAAACCTTAAAAGAAAACACCTATTACAAAAGCTGAGCCTTAAAGATAGCAAATACTTTATAGGTATAAACTATATGTTATCTTGTGAATGGTTTCAAAGAGTTGAGAAATGTTTCCTGTGAGTCCATAGCAATAACTATCAGGATGGGGCAGAAACGAGGAGCTCCTTTATTATTGTTGCAGTTTCTCACAAAACCAAAGTAGAAATGCCCTTTTTGGGGGGGGGGGGGCTTGCTGAGGCCTGCAGTGGTGACACATGTCTTTAATCCTAGTACTCAGGAAGTGGAGGCAGGTGAGTTTGAAACCAGTCTGGTCTACAGAGTAAGTTCCAGGACCACACAGAGAAACCCTGTCTTGAAAAACCAAAAAGAGAGAGGGAGGGTGCTTGTCAGTAACTTCTATTTAGGGTACCAATGCCATTTACAAAATAAAAAAGATTCCAATGAGTGTCTAAAATTGGACCCTAGGTGGTTTGGTTTCCTGTGAGACAGGAAGGTGTTAAAGGAGATAGCATTCTTAGTGCCAGTCAGTCATTCTTCCAGCCAGGCTCCTGATACAGCTGAGAGAAGCCACTATGAATCTCTGGGATGTTACACTGGCCTGGAATGTTCTGGCCTGGGGACACTTGAAGCAACGTGATATTCTGTTTCTGTTTTCCTCCTATCTTATCATCGGGACCTTTCAGCCTTCACACTAATGACTCTAGAGAAGAAAATTTCAAGACTGGGAAACAAGCCTATCATGGTGGCTAAAATCTGTAAGCCCAATACTCAAAAGGCCAAGGCAGAACACTTACTATGAGTTTGAGGCCAGCCTAGGTTATAGTGTCTCAACCAAAAGAAGAAAATTATGCACAGATATGGTGTTTCCCCAGAGGTCTTATGCTGAAACACATGTCACTTGTGCATAAGTGAGGTGGTAGAAACTTGAAGATGTAGAGACTGGGGCAAGATGGTTAGGTATTAAGGATGCCTCGCTCATAAATAGTGGGATCTCAAAGGTCTGGCAGGAAAAGATTTGTTCCCAGGAGAGCTAGTTGTACAAGGTGAGGATGTTCCTCCCTAACGTCTTGCTTCCTTTCTCACACATGTACACACGCACCTGTTAGCATCCAGACAGTCCCTTCCCACTTTACCATTACATTGCGACTCCAGGATGCCACTGGCACACTTTTCAAACCCCTTTCCATCAGACTCATGAGCCAAACTTCTTTTTACTTTACCCATTCTCTGGTTATAGCAATCCAAAGTGAACTTGGGCACCTTGGGACTCCTCTGTGGCTAAACGAAGATGAAGACTCCTATTTCCGGAAAGGGCACTGTCTCAGTGTGGTCTCTCAGCAAATCCACTAAAGGAAACCAGTGACTATGTCCTGATGGTGTTCAAAAGAGATGCCACCATTTGCCCACTGAGGTTTACAAACCCTTTTGAGTGGATTTCTTTCAATGTTCTTCCAGACATTCCATTCATCTGTAAGGCATGGAAAGTGTAAGTGAGGAGCACATAAAAGGGCTACCAGGAAGTTAACTTGGGTAATTAGGAAGAACCACACTGGTCATATGTCCTCAGAAAGCTTCATACTCATGAAAACATTAAAATTGATTCCAAAGGGTAAGGCTTTGCTCAAGGTTATTGTAAAGCTTGTGAGGCATGGGGCTTTTGCCACTCTCCTTTTCTCCCATGTTGTTATGGTCATAGGCTGTTTAACAAACCCAACTTATACCCATGAAGTTCATTATAAAATTTAACTTTGATGCCTTTTTTATCTTTAATCATTTTTTACAGTCCAGTCGTTATCCCCATCCCAGTCCGCCCTTTCGATAGTTCCTCATCTCAATCCTCCCTCCCCATGTCCAAGAGGATTTGGTATAGTTTTCAGCAACTCGGAGACTCTCACAGTCTAAGAAATCATGAATGGAACTGTTAGAATAACATGCTTAACTCAGAACAGAATCTATGAGATAAACAGTTGTTATAGAATATTATATTATAGCTATGATTTTTATGCCTAAGTTCCAAGACTTCCCCATTAAGACTCTTAGCATAAGTCAAGTTTCATGAATATGTAATGGATTTCAGTTTATATTAGCTCTGCCATTAAATAAAACATTATCTCAAAAGAAAACTTGGCTTATACTCCCCACAAGGACCCATTAAAGCAAAATTTAGAGTTCTGGCAGAGAAGAAGTAAAATTCTTCTCATGTTGATTGATGTCTTTATTACAGATGGGCACTGTCATAAGGGGTTGAGATGGTACCCCTCCATCATCCATTATCTGCTACACAAAATCCTCTAAGTAGGAAAAGAAATTTTACATTGCTGGGTTTGGTGCTACTTAACTTGTACATATCCAAAGTTAAGGAACAGCAAGCATTCTGGTTTTCAAGATAAAATTAAAATCCATTCATCTTTCTTTTAAGAGATGATAACTATAGATATAATGCCAAAATATAAAACCTATAATTAGGTGAAATGACTAGAGTTGGCCAAAACAGAGATGATTTCTAACAGCTACGCAGGAGTCTTGTGGGTAAATCCATCCCAAATACGATTATAGCTGAGAATAAAGTCTAAGTGTCCTCAGTTTTGTTCTTGTTGCTTCCCAGTTCTCATGACAGGTGTATGTGTCAACCTTGGACTCTAGTTCAGCCATTAGGAAAGAACTCAGACCTCTGCAAAAAGACTCTGTTTCTGTTTTCCTATCAGAACAACATATTAGCAATCCTTGAATGCCCTCCTTCCCACCTCCCGACCTGCAGCTGCTTTCACCCTTTCACCCTGACCTCCCAGGAATCCCCACTGCACACCAGTCATACATCACGATACTCATCCCACTATAGACCAATCTCACAGATCTCAACGCAGTATTTCGATTTTTTTCTAGTTGTAGGAGTTATATTGTAGGCATAGCTAAAAGAAAAGATGGAGTAGTTAGAGGCAATTTACACTTCTCTGCCTGCAAACAGAGAAGCCCCATTCTGCTTTACCTCTGGCAAGTTAAGTTCAGGTAAGAGCATCAGGAAGATTGTTTTTCTCCAAGGAAAGGAACCCGTTAGTGTTTAACATAATAAACTCAGATATTTTTCTCATTCCCCATATCTCTGTTTTCTTTTCAGTATACCGCAATGGGTTCCTTTGCTAAAAGCAGAATCCAGGCATGGGTAAGCAACAGTTTTAATAAGCGTGTGGGACAAGCATACACAGGAACACACACAGAGAGAGAGAGAGAAAGAGAGAGAGAGAGAGAGAGAGAGAGAGAGAGAGAGAGAGAGAGACTGGACACACAGAGACATACACATATACATGCACAGACACACACAGATACACATACACACACACAGAGAGAGAGAGAGAGAGAGAGAGAGAGAGAGAGAAGAAAACATCTCTGCTTCTCCTGTCCCTTACCTGCCTTCCTCCCTCTTGTCTCTCATGTCCCCCACCATGATCAAATGAGAGTACCAAACCTACGTTATAGCTAGAAATTTTAAGCAACATTAAAAAAAGTCTTTTGTATGCTTGTATGAGGCCTTTTCCTTTTCATGAAAGGGTCACTGTGGGATAAATTAAAACTTTTACACGTAGGAAATGAAAATGGCCAAGTTATTCCTAATCTAATAGGAATTGATGGCCAGATCATCATAAAGATGAGATTGGAGATAAACACTGAGTTGCCAAATCATAATAAACAGCATAGACAAAGCAATCTCCATAATGCCCTGACCTAAAATGGTCAGCACAGGCAAAGTGAATTTTCTGGTAGTATGACTTGTATGGACCTTTGGTAATGGCTAATCAATTCTGGTGTTTCAGGCACAAAATAAATAAGAAGTCTACTGCATTACTATCTGATCTGTTTACAGAGAAAAAAATCTCAAACAAGTGAATGAAAGGCTCCATTGGATCATGGCAAAAGGAAACCTCTGTCCATTAACCAATTTCCAATCTTGAGCCAGTTTAAAGACCCAGAACCCCTTGAATAAAAGGGATGGCCAGGTTCCCCTGAGGAAGGACTTTGATAAAATGCCTGAGAGTGTTAGTGTTAGCTTTTCTCCTGTCCTCCAGAGGAACATGTGGTCTTCTACAAGGTTAACTGTTTATCGGGGAAAAGAAAACAATCAGAATTCCTGGGGTCTCCTGGATAATGATTCTGACATTGATTGACATTGATTCCAGGAGAACCCAAGAAATGCTGTGGCCCTCCAGTTAAAGTAGGGGCTTATGGAGGTCAGATGATTGTGGTGTACCAGTCCCAGAATGTATAATTGGGATAGATACACTTAGAAGTTGGCAGAAGTCTTACTTTGGTCCCCTGACCTGTGGAGTCAGGGCTATTATGGTTGAAAAGCTAAATGGAAGCCTTTAGAGTTGCCTCTGCAAGGGAAAATGGTAAGTTAAAAACAGTATTGATTACATCCTTAGAGGAATTGCAGAAAGTAGTGCCACCATCAAGGACTTGAAAGATACAGGGGTGATGGTTCCCACCATATCTCCCTTTAATTCTCCTACCTGGCCATTGCAGAAGACAGATGGATTGTGAAGAATGACAGTTGACTATTGAAAACTCAATCGAGTAGTAACTCAAATTGCTGTACTAGATGTGGTGTCCTTACTTGAGCAGATTAACACATCTCCTGATACATGGTATGTAGCTATTGATCTAGTGAATGCATTTTTCTTGGTACCTATCCAAAAGCACCACCAGAATCCCAGTAGTATACCTTTTCAGTTCTACCTCAGGGCTATAGTAGCCCTCTAACCCTGTGTTATAACTTAGTTCAAATGGATCTCTTCTGTCTCTTCCATAAAACAACACATTGCTTCTACATGGTGATAACATTATGCTTATTAGACCAAATAGCAGGAGACAGCAACCACTGAGGATTTGTTGGTAACAAATATGTCTAGCAGAGTATGGGAAATAAATCCAACCAAAATTCAAGGGCCTTGTATCTCAGTAAAATTCTTAAGAGTCCAGTGGTGTGGGGCATGCAGAGATATTCCTTCTAAGGTGAAGGATAAGTTATTACACCTGACCCCTTCTACCACCAAGACAGAAGCACACTGTTTAAAGTGTCTGTTTGAACTCTGGAGATAGCACATTTCTCATTTGGGTGTGTTACTCAGGTCCATATACCAAGTAACTTAGAAAGATGATAATTTCATGTGGGATCTGGAACAAAAGAAAGCTCTTCAATAGGTCTAGGCTGATGGGCAGGTGTGTGTGTGTGTGTGTGTGTGTGTGTGTGTGTGTGTGTGTACTTGCCCCACATGCTTACTAGACTCTTGCAAACTGTTGTTTCCTCATGCCTGGATTCTGCTTTTGACAAAGGAACCCATTTGCAGTATACTGACAAAGATAACAAGACATAGGCAGCAAGAAAAATATCTGAATTTATTATGCTAAACTTTAAAGGATTTGTTTCCTTGGAGAAAATCAATCCTCCGGATGCTGATCTCAGATCCAGCAGACATAATGCTTGAGATGTCTGTGGCAGATAGAGATGCTGTTTGGAACCTTTCAGAGGCCCCTGTAGGTAAATACAAGAGACCTTTGGAATTTTGGAGTAAGGCTCTATTATCATCTAAAGACAATTATTCTCCTTCGAGAGACAGCTCTTGGTCTGTTATTGTACCTTAGTAGAAACTGAATATGTGACAGTGGGCCACCAAGTTACCATGTGATATAACCTGGCTATCATGAGTGTAAAGTAGGGCATGCAAGCAATATTTCACTATTGAATGGTAATAATAGCTGTTAAATATATATATATATATATATATATATATATATATATATATATATATTTAATATATATATCAACCAAGCCTGAGCAGGTTCTGAAGGCACAAGCAAGTTACACAAATACCCAAATGCCTATGGTTTCTACTCATGTTACAATGTTATCTGCTGCCAAGCATGCACTTTAGCCTCATGTGATATGCTCTATGATCAATTGACTAAGAAATAAAAAACTAGGACCTGGTTTACTGATGATTCTGCATGTGATGTAGGCACCACTCAGAAGTGGACAGCTGTAGCATTACAACCACTTTCTGGGGCAACTCTAAAGGATACAGGTGAAGGAACATGGACATACATTTTGTTTTAGAGAAAAAATGGCCATGTTCACTGAGTCATGGGCCATAGCCAATGGATTGGCTAGATGGTCAGGCACTTGGAAAGAGCATGATTGGAAAGCTGATGAGAAACATATCTGAGGAAGGATGTGAGTAGATCTCCCCAAATGGCTTAAAGATGTAAAAATCCTGTATTCCATGTAAATGCTTATCAAAAGGTGACTTCAGCTGAAAATGGGTTCAGTAATCAAGTAGATAGGATGACCCATTCTGTGAACAGCCTTTTCCCCAAACCATTATGTCACTGCCCAGTGGGCCTATGGACAAAGTGGCCATGGTGACAAAGCTAGGGTTTATGCATGGCTCAACAACATGGACTTCCATACACCAAGGCTAACCTAGCTACAGCTGCTTCTGAGTTCCAGATCTGCCAACATCAGAAACCAACAATGATCCCCAGATATGGCACCATTTCCTGGAGTGACCAGCTAGTGACCTAGTTACAGGTTGATTACAACGGATCACTTCCTCCATGGAAAGAGCAATGCTTTGTTCTTACTGGAGTAGATACTTATTCCTGTTACAGATTTGCCTTTTCTAAATGTAATTTTTCTGCCAAAATCCCCATCAATGGACTTATATAATACTTTATCCACCATCATGTTACTTTATGCAGTATTTCTTCTGACTAAGGAACTCATTATATAGCCAAATAAGTGTGACAGTGGGCCCATGATCATGGAATCTGCCGGTCCTTCTGTGCTCCCCACCATCCTGAAGTGTAGCTGGCCTGATAGAAAGATGGAATGACCTTTTAAAGACACAGTTACAGTGACAATTAGGTAGCAGCAACCTGGAGACCTAGGTAGGGTTCTCTAGAAGTTAGTATATCCTTTGAATCAGCATCCAATATGTGTTATGGTTTTTTCCATAGCCAACCATGAGTCCAGGAATTAAGGGATGGAAAAGAGAACAGTTCCACTCACTATCAACCTAGTGACTCCCTAGAGAAATGTTTGCTTCCTGTTCTTGAGACCTTGAGTTCTGCTGGCCTAGAACTTTTATTCCAGAGTGGGGAGCACTCCTGCAATCCATACAACAATTAGTCAATTGGATTAGAAGCTCAGATTCTCCATGGCCACTCCATTTGCCTCCTGTTGCCCTTAAGACTGTAGTCTAAGAAATGAACACTAGTGTTAGGAGAGGTGATTGATCCAGATTAACAAGGGGAAGTTGGATTGCTTTTTCACAAAGTAGGTAAGAAAGATTGTGTCTGGGATACACTAGATCTGTTAGGGTGTATCTTGTTGCTGCCGTGTCCTGTGATTAAAATCAACGAGAAACTACGACAACCTAATCCAGACATGATGATGAAGGGCACAGACCCATCAGGAATGAAAGTATGGGTCACTCCTCCAGGAAAAGAGCTAACATCTGCTGAGGTACTTTCTGAGGGTGGAAGAAATACAGAATGGGTAGTAAAGTAGTTATAAATACCAGCTAAGGCCACGTGACCAGCTGCAGAAAGGAGGATTTATAATTGACGTGATTGTCTCTGTCTTATATTGTTAAGAATCTGTTTGTACAGATGTTCGTGTTTTCTTTCTTTGGTTTCTTTATCATGTAATATAACATTAATTAAGATAATATCCGTGATTATCATATTTAAGTTTGATATAATAAAAGAATGTCCCTCAAGGGACATTGCCACCTGTTCTAAATTTATAATGTGTTTGAAATTGTATGAGGGATAGTTTAATCATATTAGGCATAATTATGACCTATTTATTGTCCTCATTCATAACATAAGGGATATGATTGTGTGTCAAGTTGACAAAGGGTTGACTTGTGATAGCTATTCTTGGTTGTCAACTTGACTACATCTGGAATTAACTAAAACCCAAATGGTTGGGATACCTATGAGTGATTTTTTTTTTTTTTTTTTTTTTTTTTTACTAAATCAATTGAAGTGAAAAGACCCATTGCTAATACAGATCTTTAAGGTGGGAAGACGTACCTTTACTCCACATCTCTTGAGGTGGCAATATCCACCTTTAATCTGGGTCATATCTTCTGCTGGCAAACTCTAAAAAGAATATGAAAGGAGGAAGCTGGCTCTCTCTTTCCCTGTTTGCCCTGATTCTCACTAGCAAGCCTGTTCCTTCACTGGTATTAGAGCCTATTTCTTCAGAAAACCAGTGTATACTGAAGACCACCTAAGACATCCAATCCTGGACCATCCATTCTTAGACAACCATTGTTGAACTAGCTGGACCTCAGCCTGTAAGCCATTCTAATAAATCCCCTTTCTACATATCGAGCGATCCATTCCATAAGTACTATTCCTCTGAAGAGTACTAACTAATAGATCTTGCTTCCACCATAAGAGAATTACAGTTTTGTTCCAGGTATTTGATTTTAGAGAAATAATTAACATTTTTCAATAATTAAACTGAAATGTTTAATTATATATGCCTTAAAGAGATTACCAGTTGTCTCTGAAAGTGCATTGTATACTATGTTGGCATTTTAATAAGGTGTGGTACTGTGCATGAGGAAGCCACAAAACCCAGAGATATCTGAATTAATTTGTCAATGTTGGGTTTTAAGTACTTGCTACAGGTTTCTCAGCATATGCAAAATCCCATTCTCTTTACAAGCACAAACTAAAGCCAAATGGCAGAGTGTCCTAGAACATTGTCAAGTTCATTAGTTTTAATAACATTTGTATTTATTCTGACCAGTCTTATTGCAGGTAAATTTTTTGGGTTAGTGGATGAATAACAACTTGTAACCTTTCTTCAGAATATAATTGCCCCAAATAAAAAATATGTAAGAATGGATAATGAGAAAAGCAGAACCATAAAACTTTATCTAGTTTCTGAGAAACAAAGTGTTCATACCACAGTATTATACCACAAAGGTGATTTTTATTCTTTTCTTAAACTATATTAGAGACCATAAAATTATTCATAAAATAAACTGAGCCATCATTTATCAATACTACCAGACATTTAAAATATTTAACTCATTTACCAAACATACCCACTGAGAGGAAAAATTATACTTTCCACTGTAATATTCTACATCATTTTTTTCATTTATTTTTTACTGGAGCAAGCACATTAAAATCCCATTCTATCAAAGGCAAACAGCATTATACATCCAGGGGAAGAAACTTCCATTGGCGTGTTTTACATATACTTCAGTATATGAGAAGGAACCATGTAAGGAAGGGTAAAACTCCTACCAGTTTGTAAAATAAGTTTTCTTTGAAATATTCACATGCCTAAAGAAGACCCAGAAAGAGCACCTCCTATCAAAGAATGATAACAAAGCAAAGGCATTTCTTCTTGTCCATGGAAACCCAAGAGGAGATGGTTAGGAAGCCACAGTAAAATGTCAGGAGGGCTTCCATCTTTTTTGCTGGATATTGTAGCATCTTTGCTGTCAAGAGGTTTAGCTAGCAGAAGTCTTGCCTTGATGAAGAGTAGGTTGTAGGTGTGAATGCCTTGCCCAGTGCAGGTGGCTAAGCTGCTGCTGTCACACTACTCATGGTCTGCTTGCTGCCCATTTATTCTGGTATATCTGGTAGTCAAGGACCTGATCCTTCTAGCATCTGCCATTGCTGTGAGACCACATGCTGTTAAGAGAAAGAAATGGGCAGAGATGTTCTTCAAGAATGATAGAAAGCTGTCTGAGAAATAAGCTAGTAGAAATTAAAATGCTACCTTTGTGTCTTGGTGTCTTCAGATACATCACAAACATTCCCCAGGCAGACTTTCTTTCCATCCTGTAGATTTTGCTCATACTTCAAGAATAGCACATGTTATGCTCTGTGTTATTGCTTGTGCACTCTCTTGCCTTTCCTAGCAGCCATTAGGTTTCTTAAGGGACCACTGATCTATAATTCATCATCTCTCTGGAATCTGAAAAAAGAATCTTGCACACAACATTGGCTTACTACATACTGGATGGTGGAATAGTCAACTTAAACAATCAAGTAAAAGAATTAGTGTTAAAGTACCCAGAGGGTAGGCTCCTTACTATTCATCCTTGTTACTCAGCATTTTTTTACTAAGAGGAACTTGGAATTACTCACAGGTAGAAAAGAACTAAGCCTAATGAAATTTAAGCCCCAGCTTCAGCACGTGTGGTCTATGATGTGTGACCAAATTACATCTGCATGTTTCTTCATACATAAAATGAGGTTAACGGTAGATTAACCAGGTAACACAAACAATGAAGGCTTTGACCTACATAGTAGCAAATGTATAAAGAGTTGCTTAAATACCCCACATTTATAGCACAGGCTGCAAGACTAATGGTGATTAATCCTGTATATTTGCTTGAACTTGTATTTCATTTTTAGGATCTAAAATTCCATGAAAGAAAGGCAGATGCTACAACAACAATAACAACAACAACAAAACCTCTGTCTAGTGAATTGTTCATGAAATAGTTGCATGAAATGCGTCACTCTCAGATCAAGGGGCTGTAGTCTACACAAATGAACATTTATTGACTGCAGCTGTAGTTGTTCAGTTAGCCAACTCTACTGTTTGCATGCCCTTGTACATCACCTTCCCCCAGCTCTCCAAATCCTTTCAAGGATGCAATAAAATGGTAAGTTATATCCCAGGAGAAATTTACCATTTTTTTTTGTTGTTGTTGTTGTTCAAGAGACAATTTCAAAATTCTTATAATTTCAGAGCATTGTAATATTCTTGTGCCTGGGAGAAAAATGTGGCTCTTATTTCTAATAACAGAAGTAACAGAAACCCAGCCTAAAGTTATCCATCCTATAAAGAAATATTCAACCAGGACTTGGATCATCCTAGCCCTGGGTCTGGGTCTGCTTTAACCAGGCAGCATTGACCTCTGTGAGATGAGCTGTGTTTCTTTATAAAATGAGCAACAGCCCTGCTGCTTGTAAATCATATAGCTTTCATGCAGATCAAATGATTCCATGTGCCTGCAATAGTTTCAGAAAACATAAAGCAGTTATCCACATATTTACTGCCACCCTCATTGAAAGGTCTTGCTTTTAAAGCATGAACATAAACAAATGATTCCAGGTATGCTTTGGAGGAAACTTTTCTCGATTAGAGCAAAGATCAATCATTCTCCCAGTAATCTATCATGATTATATTGATTTAACAAATGAAGAACGTGTGACACAGAAACACCCTCAGTTATCTGATGGCTGAAGTGTGAGATAGGAGCTTCTACATTGAGAAATCAAGCCTTCTGTTCATCGTCCAAATCACTGAATCAGGTTCTTTTGCTTCGTGTTTGGAGACAGAAATCCAGGAGGGATACGCCAGTACAAACCTGTCACCTTTGTTCTCATAAGTGAGTTTCTTGAATATTACATGTGGTACAAGTAGCATCAAAATTTGGATACTTTGCTTCCTTCCTCCTTAAGGGCATTCTATCTCCAGAGGGGGAGCATAGGATGCCCAGACTTTATGAAAGAATTCTTAATGCCTCTTCCTAACAACTCAGCTCTAATTGAGTTGTGCTGGTGGGTCCGGAGAAAGTCCACATTGTCTTCACCAAAAACAGAAGCAGCTGAGAGCTCAAGAGAAAATGCCAGAAGGTACCTTCTAGCAGTGGTCATTAACCAGTGTCTCAGTCTGAATGTGCCACCCACTGGCAGGCACACCAGTGTTTCCAGCTTTAACAAAGTCTGATTTTAACATTTGAACACCACCAGGGACAGGTAATTAACATGTTGACTCATTAATTGTTAATAATCAGGTTTGCTGTCAGAGATAATCACATTCAATCATGATTAACAAAACTCCTTATCTCCATTAGAGTCATTAGAATTGTCACCAGATAAAATGTGGTTGTATCTCACACAATTTGCACCTCACAATATAGACCTAAGGCAAATCAGTAGCACCCTGAATTAAACACCTAGAACAGAATTGAAAACTAAAAAAATTAATTCAACAAATTTATATTTTTCCTTGGAGTTAAAAATCATTGAACTCTAAAAAGGTTATGCATATTAGTCCTTTGGGGTAGAGGACTGAAGTGCTAGAATTCTCATTTGTTTATATTTTCTATCTAAATGTAAGAAAGACCTTACCATCAACACAGATCAAAAGAAACAGAGATGAGTGCTCTCTACCAAAAGGCCCTTCCTACTCCATAAGCAGGTCCTCCCAGCTCAGTCAAAGCTTCATGGAAAACTCATGTAGGCATACCTAGAGGCATGTTTCCATGACTATTCCAGTCAAGTTGACCATAAAGTTATCCATGACAGAAAGGATTGGGTACCTATGATTCAATGAGTAGTTTCTGTTTGGGTGACAAAAACATTCTAGAGATGGGAATTGGGGTGACTATATAGCAGTGCAGAGGACCCAGTACCACTGACTTGAACATACAAATACAAATTAAATGGAAAATACTTGTGCTATATATTATTCACTGGGGAAAATGAATCCTTGTTCTGTATTTCTGTCATATCCCTTTTCCCACTCTTTGTGGAGCAGACAGAGGAAGATGAAGAAGTGGTGAGTCCTCCCTGTTGAAAACTGATGGAACATTCAATTCTACTTTAAATGAAGCCCTAATTCCTTTTAGGGATACTATAGGTCCCAATTCTATGATCTTATCCCTTTCCCTTCTCTCTTTCTCCAAGACTTTACTGTGCCCCAAGTCTGCAAAACACAATACAACTAGAGAACTCTTTGCATTTTCTTTCCTCTATTTGAAAGTCTCTTAGCTCTAGAATCTAATGGTGTCTGTCTTATCTACAGAGCAAGCCTACTCAAATGTCACCTTCTCAAAGACTTCCCCGGGCTCTCAGCCGGTTAGCATTTCTATCACCCCAGCCTACTCATTTTAATCCTCGTACTTTACTTTAACATCTTCAAAACATTTGTTTTATTTGAAATAATTGATTAGTTGATTGTTGATTTTTTTTATTATTCAAATTTACAATTCAGGACAGAAATGGTAAACACATAAAACAGTTTATAGGCATCTCCTAACAAATGTTTGAGTAACTTAGCTCTAGCCCTTTTGAAACAGGGACTTTAAAAGCCAACCAAACTTGTATTAACTGAGGCTTATGTGAAGTAGATTAGCAGTGCCCTTTCCAGTCAACACACACACATATGCACACATAGACACACACACACACACACACACACACACATACACAGAGGGGGGGAGATAAAAAGACAAAGAGACAGAGAGAGAGATCGATCGAATTCTCTGAAGGGGACACCCAAAGATCTCAAACACACAAGTACTTAACACAAATATGTACTAGATGAACAACTGTCAACTCTGACTCCAACTTTACCAGGGAGGAAAAAACAGTCAGCAGAATCTTGAAATTCTCTGGGGAGGCACTGCTGATATCTGTCACAGCCCTGTTAGAGTCTACTATCTGACATTTTTGTGGATCACATAAACTCCTGCCAACTTCCTCAATAGACCTCTCCCATGCCCAGCTAGTCTGACTACATCTGTGCCTGGTCTAACTGGAATGCTATTGATCCATAGGAGGCCCCCTGCTGTAGAAGTGAAAAGTGGGTTCCAGAGATCATTGATTTAACTATGAGTTTTTGTCTAAGTGGCCAGATTCTGTTTTTGAAGATTGTGTTGACTTTTTCTGTACTAACTAATCTTGATGCTATACCTCTCCATGCCACAAAAAGAGAGGACCTATAATTTGCTTCTGGCTTTTCCATAAAATGTCATACCTAACATATATCTATTCAAGTACATAAATACATGGAAAGATGTATATCTAACTCTTATTTTTTTAGATTCTATTTCTTCCTTCCCTTTCCCCCCTCCAAATGCTCTCATATATGACTGTTCACTGTCCTGCAAATTCAAGTCCTCCTTCTCATTAATCCTTACAGCATGAATATATATATATTCTTAAATATCACCTACTCATATGGTATAATGTTACTTGTATATGTGTTTTCAAAGCTTACCATTTGGCCTTGGGCAACCTATTGGTATGTTCTTCTCTGGGGGATACTGTCTTTCCTGCTCCTGGCTTTCCTCAGTTATGTATAGTTCTTTATGTAGAGTTGAGGTCTCATGGGCTTTTCCCCATGCAGTTTGGCATGTCCCTTCATAGTAGTTACCTCTGACGAGAAGACTGGGATTGAGAAATGCAGCACATGAGTGAAGGCCTTCCTGGTTTCAAGCCACATGCAGCTGAACTCTTCTTGTTTATTATAGTGAAAATGTCATTTGTGGCCTATTTTTAGAGGGAAGACAATGGAAGATAGTTAAAATGTTCTACATTTCCCCTCCATGCCTTTGGTTGATATTTTGTGGAAGGTTTTTGTTGTTGTTGTTGTTGTTGTCAGCTGAGTGGGGCCTTTCTTACTTGTTTTCTATTGTCCAATTACCTGAAAGTCTGTCTGAGAAAGAACAGTATTAAAAACTCCAATCTTAACTGAATATTTGAAGATAATATTAGGGATTTGAGATCTGAGATCCTAAATCATCCAGTTCTCAGAGTACTGTGTTGATGTAGATTGAATCAAAAGGCCACACTGATAATGTAACACAGTTCTCAAGTCAAGGGACAGAGAGGGAATGAAAATAGAAAGGAAGGAAGGAAGGGAGGGAGGGAGGGAGGGAGACAGGAAGGGAGGCAGAAGGAAGGAAAATGTGGTGTTTTGAATAGGAATGGCACCAATACGTTTATATACTTGAATTCTTGGTCATTAGGAAATTGCACTACTGGGCAAGGATTAGGAAGTATGGCCTTGTTGGGATAGATGTGGCTTTTTTGGAGAAAGTATGTCACAGGAAGCAGGGTAGGGTTTCCAATGTTCAAACCAGGTCTACTGTCTCTCTTCTTCCTGCCATCTGCCGATCTGGATGTAGAACTCTCAGTTCCCTCTCCAGCAACATGTTTGCCTTGTGCCACCATGCTTCCCTCCATGATGATAATGGACTGAAACTCTGAAACTGTAAGCCAGATTCAATTACATGATTCCTTTTAGGAGAGTTGCCTTGATTGTGGTGTCTCTTCACAGCAATAGAATACTAAGCCAGGAGGAGGAGGAGGAGGAGGAGGAGGAGGAGGAGGAGGAGGAGCAGGAGCAGGAGCAGGAGCAGGCAGGCTGACACAAACTGAGACTCATAACCAGGATAGAGCAAAGGAACCAACCAACTACTGCCACCACCACCAGACAGTGTAACTATGGTACCACACAGCTGTAATTCCTCCAACCAGTGGATCAGGAGTTCAAAGCCTGTCTTGGCTACATGACAAGTTTAACACCAGCCTGGGCTTCATGAGACTATTCATAAGGCCTTTTCAAAATGAGATGAGATAAAATAAAACCATAAAAATTAAGATGAAAACAAAATGTAAACAGAGCAAAAACAGGATATTACTCTGAAAGAATAAATCAAACTTTAGGAAAATCACATTTGGGGGACATTTTGCTCTGACTGGTAGCAATTTTTTCTCCATTCTCTGCATGAAATGGGATTCCTGACCTTCATTACACATAGCTCAACTAATATCCTCAGCTATCTGGACGAAAAATGACCTATTCCCACACAGCACTTGCCCTGTCTCTTCTTCTCTGCCCTCCTCCCATCTCACTCTGTCTGAAGTTGTTATCATCCTTCCAAATCTCTCTCACTAGAGTCCAAAGTGGTCAGGAGTCAGGTGAGAGAAGACAAGAGTCAGGAGGGAGGGGGAGGTCTGTGGTTCCTCAAGGCAACCTTTCCACAGTGCTCAGGATTGAAGAGATTTTTTTTTTTAACTGAATTCTGCATAGGTAATCAAGGGCCTTTATGAAGGAAGGCTGATGTAGACAGAGTGGAAAGTTGTGACAAAAGTAACTTTGATGGTTTTAGATGTAGCTAGAATCAACTGTGAGGAAAGGAGATGCATTTTCTCCTGCCTCCCTAGTTATATTGATTTGAAAGTATGGAGGGAAAGGAAATTCTTCCTTCCTGTATTGGAAGATTCAAGTTTAAATTTGCTGAAATAGACTCACAACACACAGACCAAGAGGGGCAAAAAGCACGCAAATTTATATAATGTGCACAGGTTCTATCTAAAATAGAACCTGAAGTGGTCAAGATAAAAATACCCATTTTAAAGAAATAGAAAAATTACAATGGAAAAGGGGAACTGTATTGTAGCTTTGTGGGGTAGTAAGTGGTTTGTTTGTTTGTTTTTAAGAAAGGGATGAAACAGAAGAACACCTGCCTGGCTCAAAATTCCCCTGTACTCAAGGTTCAGTTGATTTTCAGGTTCCTTTCAGTGACAAATCTTTCCAGGTTACTGAGACTCCATAGTGACAGCATTCTTGGAAATCCAATTAATCAGACAGAGAACATCACAGAAGCCTTTCCCTGTGCCACAGGAAAAAAGAGTCAGAGACAACTGAGGGAAGATTCCAGAGGCTTGTGTGTGTGTCTCTAGCTCTGGGCACCAAAGTGCCATACTTTGGGGAGTCATTTTCAGAGTCCCTTAGGATGCTTTTGTCTTTACTTAAGGAAAATCTCACCCAATGGGCTTAAATAAGAAACATACTGTCCTTAACAAGAAACTGTGGTTCTTCCATGATTGGTTGGCTCATAGTTCTTCAAAAGCTCAGCTCCTCCTGTCTTTCTGCTACTGGCATTGCTGGCTTCTGCTCTCAGAAGAACCTCTTCTTAGGCTCCCAAGAAGCCACCCAAGAACTCTGCAACCTGGGTCATTCTGTCCCATGTATGTGTCTTTAAACAACAACAACCAACAAGATAGCTCTGGATAAAAGCCCTTGTCAGTGCTACAGATGATTAGGTTCAATCTCCTAGACCCTACATGGTGGAAAGAGAGAATCAGTCCCCACAAATTGTTCTCTGACTCTACCTGCTTGCTGTGGCATGTGCTGTATGCATACACATACATGCACGCATATATGCATACATACATATACAATAAACATAAAATTACAATCCCTCTTGGGAAACAAAAACAATGACAACTTGTTCTAACAGTCTTCTCTCACATTCAGTGAACAGAAAATCATGTTATCATTTCAAACAGAATCACTTGCAGGGAGAAATGACATTACTAGAATTATCTACATGTCTCAGGATCTATCCCTGAGCTACAGAAAGAGAAATGAACAACTACAGAATATCAGAGTTCATTAAAACAAAGAAGCAAACAAACAACTGAAAAGGGTTATGGAAGCAAACAAAAATTCTTCCATCATGGATGATTTTATGTAAATAAAAACAGTATTTACTATTAACCGTATATGACATGGAGCTACCTGCATATTTACCTATTTTTAAGTATCTTAAGAACCAACCTTTATGGTAGAAGTACTAACACTAGCTAATAAATCCATTTGTAAATGAGGTAATCAACTTGGAGAATATACATTCTGCGCCTCAAAGGAAAGAATAAAAAGAAATAGAAATGGACAGAATCTATGCTCTTAAACATCTCATAGTGTATTCCTCTGTTACACACTTTGCTTACATATGTGCTTTCAGAAGGCTTTTCCTTTGACTGTGGTGGAATAGAGGTTAATGAAGTTTTATGTGATTCTCTATGGTAAACTCAACCGACACAAGAGGCTTGGTAGAAGAATAGGTTTCCTAAGGCACCTGGTGGGGGTGTGATAATGAAAACCCTTTCCTATCATACTCTCTCAAGTATCCAGCACCGTGGCCAGCCTCATTATTTCATTCCACTCTCATTTTGTGCATGGATTATAGTTTTGATACCAAGAGCTAGAGAGAGGGCTTGCCTGTATTTTAGTCACCATTCTTCTATTTTCTCCTTTGTCCCCAGCTTCACATCATAAACTGGAACACTGCCTCTATATTTGTCCCTCACCTGTCTCAGTGAAACAGAGATTCATCTGTGACAGCCATCCTCAAAGCTGGCCAATCCTGGCACCTCTACAGAAGATGCTTAGGAGGTTTAACTGGCCTCTTGCTGCAGCTGCGGATGCTTCTAGGTGCTGGCACAGGATGGGTCTGTGGGGGTCAGGAGATACTGCTCTAGGGAAGGGATAAAAAGAAAGTGAACATTTCATTGTGTTCTCTCTCTCTCTCTCTCTCTCTCTCTCTCTCTCTCTCTGTGAATCTAGATGTAAGTACTCTCAGATACCTCTTCAGCACCATGTCTGTCTGTGTGCTGCCATGCTCCCTGCCATAATGATACTGGACTAAACCTCTGAAACAGTAAGCAAAACCTCAATTAATTGCTTTATTTTATAAGAGTTGACTTGGTCATGGTATCTGTTCATAGCAATACAACAGTGACTAGGATAGAAATTGGTACCAGGGACTGGGTATTACTGTGGTAGGCCTGACCGTGTTTTTGTTTGGAAGAACATGGACCTTGAGACTTTGGGTTAAGAAAGCAGTGGAATGCTTTAAGCACTACTTAATGAGTCATAATAGTAGGAATATAGAAGACAGTGGCACTAAGGGTGATTTGGACTCTAAGGGCCAAGAGTTTCAGAGGAGAAGAATTTTAGTATGTTGTCTTGAGATCTTTCCTGTGACATTTTGGTGGAAAATGAGCTGCTTTTTGCCCTTGTTCAAAAAAATCAAGGCTGAAGTCAAGGGTTTTGGATTAATTCCATTGGCAGAGGAAATCTCAAAAAAGCCTAGTATATACTCTGTTATGTGGATGTTATGCAGATCTATAATAAAGAGAAGCAAGCTGAGCAAGTAAAAATAAACAATGTACAGATTGAGCAGAAAGGGAGCACCAAAATGTGGAATGGAGTTAGATCCTGTATTCAAGGAGATAAAGAAATTAAAGAAAAACTGGATATTAAATGGAATAAAGGGAGTAGCTAGCTCAGGGCAAGACACCACCCAACTAAGCTTCCAGTTGACAAAAAGGAGATTTTAAAGACCTGTAGAGCAAAGTCTGGTGGTACACAATTTTAATCTTAGCACTCTGAAAGCAGAAGCTGGCATATCTCTGAGTTTGTGGCCTGACTGGTCTACAGAGGAAGTTCCAGGACATTAAAGCTTAGGTAGTAAAGGTACCCATCAAAACCAGAAAGCTAGTGAAGATTTCAGTGAATGAAGGGACCATGTTCCAGCCCCAGTAAGCAGCAGAGTTTGGCAACTTTGGCCACATGACTCTCTCGCTTTAGAGTCAAGAGTGGAAAGGGTTTACTGAGACAATTGATGCTGGTTAGCTGGAGCTAAGAAATTAGAGGTGATTAAGAAGAGACCAGCATCACTGAGGATAAATTTTATGGGAAGGTGTTGTTGTTGTTGTTGCTGTTGCGGTTGTTTTCTGAAAACACAAAGAAGCTGTTCCAGATACAGAGATCATGCTGGCAACCAGAGTAGGTAATTTTTAAGAGTCACCCAGGTGAATAGGATTTGAAGGTACAAAGGGGTCAGGAAAAGTAGGTACATATTGGCATTGTGAGAGACAAGAAAGACCACTGGTGAAGGTACAGCCTCAGTATCAGTTGAAGGTCCAGGACTGAAGGGGTCATGCAAAGAAGTTGAAGCTTGGTAGCATGAAGAGAGCCTATGAGAGGCTATTGGTGAAAGTACACACTAGTTGCAGTAGAATACTCCAGCATATTGGAGGTGTGCCATGGGATGACCACCAAGAACAGTAGCAGCAGTGGAGTAGAGTCAGCCAGAGACTAGAGTGCTACATAGGGCAGAGATAGAGAAGTGACCCAAGACCTTTGGAGGAGAGTAGAAAACTGTGTGTAGATCCCTGACATTGGAACAAGAAGCTTTGTAGTTAACATTGCCTTGGATACCCTCAAAATATTAGATGCCAGAGCCATGGGATGCCTGCTGAGGAAGGCTGTTAGCAAGGAGTGGAACTAGTCCAAGAGAAACAGAGATGAAAAGAGCTGGACATCAGACATGGAGACATGGCGTTTGTAATTTGCCCAGCTGGTTTTCTGTCTTGCTTTGGTACAGTACTTCCTCACTAGAACTTTTTGAAATGGCAATGTATATCCTGTGATGTTAGAAGTATATGACTTACTTTTTTATTTTGATTTCATAGGGGATTACAGGTAAGAGGTCATATGGGTCTCAAAAGAGATTTTGAACTTTGGAATTTTAAACATTGTTGAGACTGTGATAGACTATGGGAACTTTTGAATTTGGACAAAATGCATTTTGTGTTAAGATATAGCTGTAAGCCTATGGGGGAGTAGAATGTGGTGGTTCATGACTGAACTCCCTTAGGGAGTGGCACAGTTAGGAGGTATGGGCTTGTTGGAGTAGGTGTAGCATTGTTGGAGGAAGTGTGTCAATGTGGAGACAGGTTTTGAAGTCTCATATAAAAAGTGAAGCTATGCCAAGTGTGATAGTAGTCTTCTCCTGACTTCCTTTGATAAGATGTAGAACACTTCACTCCTCCAGCACCATGTTTGCCTGCAATCTACCATGCTTTCTGCCATGATAACAATAGAATGAACCTTGAAAACAGAAAACCAGCCCCAATTAAATGTTTTCTTTTATAAGAGTTGCCTTGGTCATGGTGTCTCTTCACAGAAATAAAATCCTAAGACAAGCATTAACTTAAATCTAAAAGATAGTGTATATGAAAAGAATAAGAGAGGGCAAAAAAGGTAGGTAGTATTCAAAGAAAGTTCCAAAACTGCAGCAGATATAAAGAATGAGAATTAGGAAGTATGAGTTCATTTCTGGGTCTTCAATTCTACTCCATTGATCTACTTGCCTGTCACTGTACCAATACGGTGCAGATTTTATCACTACTGCTCTGTAGTACAGCTTGAGATCAAGGATCCTGATTCCCCCAGAAGTTCTTTTATTGTTGAGAATAGTTTTTGCTATCCTGGGTTTTTTGTTATTCCAAACAAATTTTAGAATTGCTCTTTCTAACTCTATGAAGAATTGAGTTGGAAATTTTATGGGGATTACATTGAATCTGTAGATTGGTTTTGGCAAGATGGCCATTTTTACTATATTAATCCTGCCAATCCACAAGCATGGGAGATCTTTCCATCTTCTGAGGTCTTCAATTTCTTTCTTCAGAGACTTGAAGTTCTTGTCATACAGATCTTTCACTTGTTTGGTTAGAGTCACACAAAGATACTTTATATTGTTTGTCACAGTTGTGAAGGGTGTCATTTCCCTAATTTCTTTCTCAGACTGTTTATCCTTTGATATATCCTTGTATATAGGAAGGCTACTGATTTGTAGCTCAAAAGTTCAGAATACCCAAGATTCCATTCACAGACCATATGAAGCCTAAGAAGAAGGAAGAGCAAAATGAGGATGCTTCTATGTTTCTTAGAAGGGTGAACAAAATACTCACAGGAGGAAATATGGAGACAAATGTGGAGCAGAGACTGAAGAAAAGGCCATCCAGAGACTGAGCCACCTGGGGATACTGCCCATATACAGCCACCAAAACCAGACATTATTGTGGATGCTGGGAAGTGCTTGCTGATGAAAGTATGATAAGCTGTATCCTGAGAGGCTCAGGCAGAGCCTGACAAATAGAGGTGGATGCTCGAAGCCAACCTCTGGACTGAGCGTGGGGTCCCTGATGGAGGAGTTGGAGAAGGGATTGTAGGAGCTGAGGGGGTTTGTAGCCCCATGGAAGGAGCAACAGTGTCAATTGATCAGTCACCCAGGAGCTCTCAGGGACTGGACCACAAACACATGGAGAAACCCAGGGCTCTGGCTGAGTATGTGGCAGAGGAGGGCCTTGTTGGACATCAGTGGAAGGAGAGGCCCTTGGCATGAGTGTGTTCAATGCCCCAGTGTAGGAGAATGCTAGGGAGGGAAGACAGGAGTGGGGGGGGAGCACCCTCATGGAGACAGGGGGAGAGATGATGGGATAGGGGATTTCGGAAGGGGAGACCTGGAAAGATGAAAACATTTGAAATGTAAATAAAGTAAATATCCAATCCAATCCCGTCCCCCCAAAAAAGGACTATGAGCTTGGAATATAATAAATAAAACCAGACATATACTTACATGATGCAGCTAAACTTAGAAGTACCAGTAATCTTTAGAAGTAAGGAAAAGGAGAAACTTTCTACAAAGAAATGATAGATATACAGCTCAGTTCTCTGCATTCAGAAACCCAATGACCATACAGTTTAGAGGATCATACAACCAGCCTCACTATTATTTAAATTATACACTGCAATTGGTGTTATTGGATATGGTAGGAGTAGAAAAGAATAGAAAGAGGAAAGGAAGGAGAGGAAGGAGAGATAGATCAGGACAAAGGGAAAGACAGAGGAGAAATGAAAGGGACAACAAAGCGCATCTTCTCTATTGAAAAGCTTCTGAAGGCATCCCTCCACTCCTCCACACAAGTCTTATTTGTGTTATTTTTGATTCTCTATTTCTAAAGCCCATTTCACATCTACCATCATTTCAGCCTAGCCAGAGGTCTCAGTCAATTCTTTCTTATACCTAAGCAAGTTCAAGTTGGTTTTCTGACTTTGGAACTAAAGGAGATTTTATAGATACCTCAGGCTTAGGAAATATTTATATGGGAAGAGGAATGATTCTTAATACGTTCTGTGCTTTAAAAGGTTCAGTCATATATCTGAACATATACCTTGATTAGAAAAAAATTCATTCTTTTTTTTGAGATTTATTTGCATTGTAATAGGACTTAAACCTGAGAATGCAAGATAGAACACTGGCCATTTATAAATGTTCAAAAATTTCTAGAATGTGACCTTTTGGAGACAGTTCCAAAAACACTGGTGTCATACTGTACTGGCTGGTTTTGTGTCAACTTGACACAAGTTAGAGTTATCACAGAGAAAGGAGTTTCAGTTGAGAAAAGGCCTCCATGAGATCCAGCTATAAGGCATTTTCTCAATTAGTGATCAAGGGGGGAGGGCCCCTTTAGGTTGGTACCATCTGTGGGCTGGTAGTCTTGGACTCTATAAGAAAGCCAGATGAGCAAGCCAGAAGAAGCAAGCAAGCCAGTAAGTTACATCCCTCCATGGCCTCTGCATCAATTCCTGCTTCCTGGCCTGCTTGAGTTCCAGTCCTGACTTCCTTTGGTGATGAACAGCAGCATGGAACTGTAAGCTCAATAAACCCTTTCCTCCCCAACTTGCATCTTGGTCATGATGTTTGTGCAGGAATAGAAACCCTGACACATACTTTATTCAGAATAAAAAATGAATTATTTTACTAGGATATATGTGTGTGTGTGTGTGTGTGTGTGTGTGTGTGTGTATACGTATATATATCCTCATATTAGTAGCAATACAATTGAGAGACAAATAGACTCCAGTCACCTGAGATAGACTATGACAAATACTGTCCTCTGATCCAAAGAAGCAAATAGCATTTTTAATGAAGAAATCAAAGCCTAAGAAATAAGTGTTGCATTTCTTAAGATTTTATTTATTTGTATGTTATGTGTTTGAGTGTTTGCTTGAATGTATGCCTATGTAGCATATGTGTGTAGTGCCATCAGAATGCAGAAGTTGGCATCACATCCCCCAGACTAGTAACAAACCAATTTGAGCCATCATGTGGATGCTGGGAATTAAACCTGGATCCTCTACAAACACATCAAGTGCTCTTACTACTAATCCATCTCTCCAGCCCCTATGTTGCATGGTTCTCTGCAGATATAAACTATTACTGTTTGAAAAGTAAATGTCTTAGTCAGAGTTTGTATTCCCGCACAAAACATCATGACCAAGAAGCAAGTTGGGGAGGAAAGAGTTTATTCAGCTTACACTTCCACATTGCTGTTCATCACCAAAGTAAGTCAGGATAGGAACTCACACAGGACAGTAACTTAGAGACAGGAGCTGATGCAGAGGCCATGGAGAGTGCTGCTTACCTGGCTCGCTCAGGTTTTTATTATTATTATTATTATTATTATTATTATTATTATTAT
Source organism: Rhynchomys soricoides (assembly GCA_019843965.1). Taxonomy (NCBI): domain Eukaryota; kingdom Metazoa; phylum Chordata; class Mammalia; order Rodentia; family Muridae; genus Rhynchomys; species Rhynchomys soricoides. Next base: position 3,422,622 of record JADRCH010000027.1, on the reverse strand, counting down.
TATTTTCTTTAATCTTTTTTACAGTCCATATTTTATCCCCCTCCCAGTCCACCTTCCTACTGTTCCACATCCCACACCTCCTCCCTGTTCATCTTCAAGAGGATGTCCCCACACCCACCCACACTCATCAGACCTCCCCAACTTCCTGGGGCCCCAAGTCTCTCAAGGGTTAGGTGCATCTTCTCTGACTGAACCCAGACCTGGCAGTCCTCTGCTGTATATGTGTTGAGGGCCTCATATCAGCAGGTGTATTATACCTGTTTACTGGCTAAGTGTCTGAGAGATCCTGGGGTCCAGGTTAGTTGAAATTGCTGGTCTTTACATGGTCACCCTCCTCCTCAGCTTCTTCACACTTTCTCCTAATTCAACCACAGGGGTCACCAGTTTCTGTACACTGGTTAGAGGTAAATATCTGAATCTGACTCCTTCAGCTGCTTGTTGAGCCTTTCAGAGGGCAGTCATGATAGGCCCCTGTTTGTAAGTACACCACAGCCTCAGTAATAGTGTCAGGCCTTGGGGCCTCCCCCCTGAGCTGGATCCCAATTTGGGCCTGTCACTGGACCTCCTTTTCCTCAGACTCTTCTCCATTTTTGTTTCTGCAGTCCTTTTATACAGGAACATTTTGGAATGGCAACCCCATCCCTCTACTTGATGCCCTGTCTTTCTACTGGTGGACTCTACAAGTTTCCTCTCCCACTGTAGGGCATTTCATCTTTGAGCCCTGAGAGTTTCTCTCACCTCCCAAGTCTTGGGCACATTCAAGAGGGACACCCACCTTATCATCCTGAGTGAGGTAACTGAGACCCAAAAGGATATGTTTGGTATGTACTCACTAATAAGTGGATATTAGCCAAAAAAAAGTACAAAATTCCCACAGAACTCAGGAAGGCTAACATGCCCAAGGGCCCAAGTGAAGATGACTCAATCTCAATTGGGAAGAAGAAGAAAGCAATCACAGGAGGGGGATAGGAAGGGAGTGACCTGGGTAGGAAAGGTGACAGGGAAGGGAAGAGAGGAACATGATCAGGTATTGTGGGTGGGAACACAGGACTCAAGCCCTGAGTGCCAACAGAATGAATCAAAACAGACAACCTCTGAAGGTAGGAGGTGGGGGAGGGGACCCTCAACTTGCTTTCTTATAGAACCCAAGACTACCAGCCTAGGGATGGCACCACCCACAATGGGCTAGCCCTTCCCTCCTTGATCACTAATTGAGAAAATGCCTTACAGCTGGATCTCATGGAGGCATTTTCTCAACTAAAATTCCTTTCTCTGTGATAAGTCCAGCTTGTGTCAAGTTGACACACAAAACCAGCCAGTACTGTAAGATAAAGAAAAATGAAGTTTTCATCCATGGGAGTCAAGCTTTCTGGAGACTGGCTTATGCATCAGGTTTCCACATACATGCTGGTTTTCTAATCGGTATTTTACTCATGGGCCTCTCGGGACCCTTGTGGACTTCATTTTGTGTTGGCCATCTACTGCTGGGCATGGCCCTGCCCATAGTTTTGGTTTGTATTCCCAGGGAGACTCTGTTGTGGAAAAAAAACCTTATTTTTTATTTGTGCTCAGCTATCAACTGAAGATATCTTCTGAGTTAGGGATGGGAATTGTGTTCTTGTCTCTCCTTAGTACTGGGATCCTATCCGTACATTTCCCTGTGCATGCTGCCACAGTCTCTGTGAGTTTGTAGGTGCCTTGCTTCTGCTGTGTTTAGAAATCCTTGTTTCATTGATGTCCTCCACTCCCTATGGCTCTTACACTCACTCTTTCTGTCTCCTCTTTCACAGAGTTCCTTGAGCCTTGAGTAGAGGGATTTGATAGAGACATCCCATTTAGAAATGAGTGTTCCAAGGTCTCTCACCCTCTGCACATAAAGCAGAGGGAGAGAAAGGAAGGGTGTTGGGGAGGATCTGGGAGGATTTGAGGGAGGGAAAACTGCAATGAGAATGTATTGTATGAAAAAGATCTATTTTCAATTTTAAAAGCCAAGGGCTGCAACTCTGCATTGTTCACAAGACCCAGCTGCCTGCATGTACACCTGCACTAATGTTTGACTCTTACCCTCAAGTGTGGGTGGCCATTGTTCTCCATAACCTTACAAATGATTTACACTATTTGAGACAGATAAAAAGTAATTTTGTTTTTAAAACCCTCTATTTTTTTTACCTACCATAGCTCAGGATCATTTGTCAAGCACTACAATTTTTCTTTCCAAATAAATGGAACTTGTGACTGCTTGGATATTATGAAAACACAAAGGTTTTCTTCCAGACATTTTTGACAGCTCTTTGCACACGACTATAAGTCAAGGCATAGTTTCTCTGCCATCTTTTGGTGGTATCTGCTCACCTTGCCCAAGTTGGGTTTAATCTGGAAGATTCTATCTAGTGTTGGTTGTCTACAAAACAAATAAAAGCTGTTGTTATAACCAGTCTCACATAACTGCATAATCACTAATGCTTCTTAGCAAGTATTTCTTATTGTCTAAAAAAATTCTATCTTGTATATGCATAATATAATTTTTAAAGTATCTCTGCCCAAGGGCAAGCTTGTTCTAAGTCAATATAGGTGATGTGCATGGGACTGTTTGCTCATTTCTGTGTGTGTGTGTCTTTGTGTCTATATGTTTGTGTGTCTGTGTGTGCAAGAGAGAGAAAGACACACAAAGTGAGATAGAGAGACACAGAGAGAGAGAGAGATTGTGGCTCTTTTTAATATTGACTTATTTGGACATTAGCCATTAATTCATGCTCAAAGGAAATATCATAAGAACCCTTTTTTTCTGTTTTTCACTATTTGTTATTTCTTTCAGTTGTCAGAGGAACAATTTGTGAAACTGAAGATTCATTGATATTATACTCAGTAGAGCCAGAAATATGTATTTTAATAAAGTCATATAATGCAATTGGTCTCCAGGAAGAAAGTCAGCATCAAACCTTAAGAAAAACTTCATAAAAGAATATATGTTACAATAATGCAGACTGACCTCCACTTAACAAGTCAGCTTAGATTTAGATGACCTCATCAGTCAGTCATCAAACAAGTTTTAAACATTTATCAGAAAGTTCAACACACCAACTCTATCAACAGGAAAGAAATCATAACTTGGATGGGACACACTTTGCAGGAATGCCTAAGGCACTGATGTCTACAAGGGACAAAAACAAACAAACAACAAAAACAAACAACAAACCTGGCCCTGTGATTTTACCTAAGGAGTCTCAAAATTCCCTGGTCAGCTACCTGGCCCAATATATATAATAAACTATTTAAGCATTCGCTCTAAATTTCTCAGTTCTAACAAAAATCTAAGAGAGAAAAGACTCCATGATCCATTATTTTCAGTCCTTCTAGTAGTCTTCAAGGGTCCACATTCAAGAGACACAGGGAAGTAATCAAAGGAATCAGGATAATCTTAGGTATTGACTGGTTTGATTCATCAGTGTTCTCCCTGTGTGTCTTTCTCTCTCTCTCTCTCTCTCTCTCTCTCTCTCTCTCTCTCTCTCTCTCCCTCCCTCCCTCCCTCCCTCTCTCCTCACCCTGCTTTGTGTTGCATCTTCTTCCTGAGATAACTAAATCTCTCATATGACAGCCCATGTTAAATCCATTAGGACATCCATGGGATAAGATTCTTTCTGTCATTTCTAAAAGTTTGAAATAATGGAAAAGATTCAGTTTTGGAGAAGAAAAGAAAACCTGAATTCAGATCAAATTACAATTGTATTTCAGTGATCTTAGACAAGAAGCCTGGCCCATTACTTGCCCTTTTTAAACCAAGCTGAAGAGTAATAGCATTCTGTCTTGTTTAACATAATTTATGCTGGGAATTCTTTAACTTTTTGTTTTGAGATCATTGTGGATTTTCATGCAGATATGAGATTTAATGCTATGTTGTCTTTACTCAAATTTCCTCCAATGGTAATATATTTAACAAATACAAAACTGTACATAGCCAGGAATTGAAGTGATACAATCAACTGACCTCATTCAGATTTCAGTAATTTTACATACATATCCTAATGAGACTACAATCAGAGTTAGGAAACAGAGAATTGATTCCACTGCAAATAGTCTCTGAGCTGCCTATCAAAACTACCTAACAACAAGTTTGCTGATTCAAAAATGTTAGTAGGGCTGGGGCTATAGCTTAACTGGAGAGAGCTTACCTAACATACACCAGACCCAATTCCTAATCTTGAAAAAAAAAGTTCTGTAAATGACATTTCAAAGTGTTTTAATCTTGTACAACTAGCTCTATAAATTGGCATAATAATCTGTCTCTAGTGTGTCACATGTATCAATATTTCTTTTATATTCCTAGGTGGTATTGTCTGGCACATAGGAATAAAAGGTTACTTAACTGCCCACACATTAAAGAACATATTGAGACTATTTCCACTGTTTGGTTGTTATGAATAAAATTGTGATAAACATTTTTGCACAGTCTTTAATGTGAATGTTAGTTCTCATTTCTCTGGGACAAAGACCCAGAGTGCCATTGCTGAGTCCTATATGATACATATAGGTGTAATGTTAGAGAAGACTAGCATTCTCTTTTCCTGAGTGACTGAACCATTCTACATTGACAAGAAAATCAATCAATGTTCTTGTTTCTCTACATAGTCACCAGAATGTGTTATTGGGATTTTTTAAAATATTTTTATTTTAGCTATTTAATAAGTGTGTGAATTTTTTTTGTACTTTTTCTAACTTTTTTTTCAGGTTCCAAATATATTTCAAATGTATTCTAATCACCCTACAAAATGGCATTTTACAGAGAAGATTGCATAAGGACAGAAAACAAAGCAGAGAACAACAAAAGTTCAGCAGATTATAAAACAAAGTTCTCTGAAACATAACATCTTACTTTCCAGTGTGCACCTGAAATTAGCTCTGAATGTGCAGAATGCTTTTTATTCTTTTTCTATTAAATGTATTTATTTATTCATGTTACATCCCAATATCAGCCCCCCTCTCCTCCCTCCTCCCAGTGTCTCCTCACACAGATCCTCCCTCCCCTTCTCTTTGCAAAGGAGTAGCCTCCCTCTTGATGTTAATTCCACACAACATTCCCCCACCCTGGCAATCAAGTTACTATAAGACTAGGTGCATCCTCTCCCACTGAGGCAAGACAAGGGGATCCATTGAGGGGAACAGGATCCACAGGCAGGCAGACAACAGACTCAGAGACAGCCCTCACTTCAGTTGTTCAGGGACTCACATAGAGACCAAGCTGTGCATCTGTGTGGGAGTGGGGTCTAGGTCCAGCCGGTGATTGCTCTTTGGTTGGTGATTTAGGTTCTAGAATCCCCAAGGGACCCGGTTAATTGACTCTGTGGAGTTCCTGTCTTCTATGGGTCCTTCTGTCCTTTTCCCAACTCTTCCATAAGACTCTCCAAGCTCCATCTAATGCTTGGCTCTGTACCTCTATGTCTTTTTCCATTGGCTGCTAGATGGAGCCTCTCTCAGATGATAATTATGCTAGGTTCCTGTCTGCAAGCATAACCAAGCAACATTAATAGTGTCAGGGATTGGTTCTTGCTGTGGAATGGGTCTCAGTTTGAGGCAGTTATTGGTTAGCCATACACTCCATCTCTATTCTATCTTTGTCCCTGTACTTCTTCTAGGCAGGACATATCTTGGGCCAAAGGTTTTGTGGGTGGGTTACTATCCTTATCCTTCCACTGTGAGTCCTCCCTGGCTAGAGGAATTGCCCACTTCCAGATCTATGTCACCCACCACTAGGAATCTCAGCTAGAGTCACTCCCACATATCCTCTGGGGCCTCCAACCATCCCAAGTGTCTGGCATGTCCTATAAATTTCACAACACACACACACACACACACACACACACACACACTACTGATTTGATTTCCCTTCTCTCCTGTTTACATATGACCACCCCCCAATCCAAGTTCCCTCTCCCATGCAGTTCCCTCCTTCCATCAACCTCCGATGTCTATTTTGTTTCCCCATCTGAGAAAACTTCAGCCATCCTCCGTTGTGCCCTTCTTGCTATTTGGCTTTTTGGATCTGTTGATTATAGCATGGTTATCCTGTTTTTTTTACTAATATCCACTTGTGAGTATATACCATGGATATTTTTTAGGGTCTTGGTTACCTCACTCGGGATGATATTTTCTAGTTCCATCCATTTACCTGCAAAATTCATGATATCCTTATTTTTAATAGCTGAATAGTATGGCATTGTGTAATGAACCACATTTTCTGTGCTCATTCCTCAGTAGGGAGACATCTGGATTGTTTCTACTTTCTGGCTAGTTTGCATTCCCTGATGACTCATGACATTGAACATTTCTGTAGGTGCTTCTCAGCCATTTGAGATTCCTCTAATGAGAATTCTCTGTTTAGCTCTGTACCCCATTTTTAAACAGGGTTATTTGGTATGTTGGTGTCTAACTTCTTGAGCTCTTTATATAATTTGGACATTAACCCTCTGTCACACATAGGGTTGGTGACGATCTTTTCCCAATATGTAGGTTGTCATTTTGTGCCATTAACCATGTTCTTTGACTTACAGAAGCTCTTAAGTTTCATGAGGTCCCATTTTTTGTTGTCCTTAGTGCCATTGGTGTTCTGTTCAGGAAGTTGTCTTCTGTACTGACAAGTTCAAAGCTATTCCCCACTTTCTGTTCTATTAGATTTAGTGTATCTGGTTTTTTGTTGAGGTCTTTGATCCCTTTGGACTTGAGTTTTATGCAGGGTGATAAATAGGGATCTATTTGCATTTTTCTACATATAGACATCTAGTTAGACCAGCATTATTTGTTGAAGATACCTTTTCCATTTTATGGCTTGGGCTTTTTTGTCAAAAATCAATTGTCCATAGGTATGTGGATTTATTTCTGGTCTTTTATTTGATATCATTGATCAACCTCTCTGTTCCTATACCAATACCATGTAGTTTCTATTACTGTTGCTCTGTTGTACAGTTTGAAGTCAAGGATGGTGGTTCCTCCAGAAGTTCTTTTTATTGATCAGGAATGTTTTAGCTGTCCTGGGTTTTTTTGTTTTTCCATATGATGTTGAGAATTGTTCTTTCAAGATCTGTGAAGAATTGTGTTATAATGTTGATAGGACTTGCATTGAATTTGTTGATTGCTTTTAGTAAGATGGCCATTTTCACTACATTAATCCTACCAATCCATACTTTTACTACACTACCTCGATTTCACAAAAGGTGAGAAGGTATCAATTAGTATATTAACGTACCTACTATGATCCAAGTATTGTATAAACCTGAGTGATACTATGGTCACAGTCTTCACTATTACATAGATTCATACATTTACCAACATGTTTACAAAGACTTAACTCTTGCCCAGTCAACTACACCACAAAGCCACAAACTTTCCCTCCTTTAGGCATCAGGATTTTCCTGGTGTTGACTAGATTATCCTGATGGAAGCAGGATTTCCTGTATTAGTTGTATTAGTTAAATTTGTTCTTTGACAACTTCAAATATGTATATTATACATTCATATGACTCTCATCCCCACCCTTTCTCATCTTTCTACTTCTCTCTACCCTCCCTCTTCCCTACAGACTTCTTTCTCAAATTTGTGTCTATTAGTTTTGGTTTTGTGAGCCAGTGAGTGTTTTAATTTTCATTTTCATGATGAAGTGATAGTGAACACTTTTCACAATCTGAAAATCTCTTCTGCCTACTCTCCAATGAGATTATGTGCTTTACTGTTGAATTTTGGAGTCCTTTACACATTCTATATATTGGTTCTTTGTTACATTTTTGGTTTAGAAATTTTTATGTACAGTCTGTAGCATACATTTTTTTATCCTCTTTGCAGAATCATTTGTGGAGTGACAGCTTTGAATTTTTATGGGATCTAGCCTATCAATTTTCCTTTTGTGGGTTTTGCTTTAAGTGTCAAGTGTGAAACCTTTACACTAGCTCTAAATCCTGAAGATTTTCTCCTCTACTGTAAGAGTACTCATCCTAAGCAAAAAACCCAGATGTTAGCCATCGAATCTCCTCAACAGCTGCATTCATTTAGTGTTATTCTATCCTTCTATAAGATAAAACTCTAAATCAGTTGCTCTCTGACCTACCATCTTGGAAATTCAGTGTAGAGACGCTCATTTTTCTAAAGACACAGAGAGTGAAAGTGGTGTGCTAGTGTTTGAAATACTATTAGTAGGTGCTGACTGCACACCTACTGTGTGTTAACTTTTCTAGTTTTAGAGAAGCATAATTAATAAAGCTGGGTTGCTTTTATGAAGGTGTTGAAAAATCAATGCAAGAGAATGACATCAGTAACACATGCAAACTCACTACATCTATATTTGCCACAAAATGACAGTTTTCTCAAATTCATCAAGCACTTATTGAACATTATGTACTAGCCATTATAGCAGTGAAAGCTGACCTATACATAGGCCTTTTTTTGAGAAGCTTAATTTCAATAGAAAGAGAAGGGGACATAAGAATCAGAAATAACATGAAAATATGGATGATTCATTGACAGTTGAAAAAGCAAAGAACTTGAAGTTGGAAGAATCTCCATTTTCATAACTGCTAGTTGTGTGAATTTGGGTAAATTACTTATATCTGTATGTAAGCATCAGACATCTCTCTCACAAAAAGGGAAAGTTTACACATAATTCAAGGTTTCACTATGAGAATTAAGTTAGAACTCCTGAGACAGTCTTCATGAAGTCAACAGGATTTGGTGGCTGGTGGGACAAGAAGTGGTAGGAAGAGTAAGTACAAGGACCCAGGTGTCTGACCTCTGAAAGGACATCTGAGGTGTTGTCATCCTGGCAAATGTCTATGAATTCATTCTTGTTTGTTTGTTTGTTTGTTTGTTTTCCATGTCCATTGAGCAACTGTAGGCTATATAAACAGAATAGAGAACTGCTTTCTTGGATCAGAGGGCATAGGCACATCTGGCCAGGGGTCGGGGCAAAATAGGTGTGAAAGAGAAGAAGCAACTGTGGCCCAGCAGCCTAAAGGTGGAGACAGAAAATATATAGATTGAAAATAATCCAAAGTTAGGATTGAAGTTTAGTCTGAAAATGCCTAGTTATTAGCAAGTTTGGTGACATTACAGTGTTTCAGGATGTACAAGTAAACAATAGAAATTTCAGAATTTGGGGCTGGTGAAATGGCTCAGTTGGTAAGAGTACTAGCTGCTATTCTAGAGGTCCTGAGTTCAATTCCCAGCAACCATATGGTAGCTCAAACCCGTTGATAGGGGAATCTGATGCCCTCTTCTGGCATGCAGATGTATATGCAACAGAACACTAATGTATTAAATAAATAAAAATGTAAAAATAAATAAAAATACATTTTTAAAAAATCAAAACATTTCTACAGGTTAAATGTGTAAAGGTGCTTGCTGCCAAATCTGTCCACCTAAGTTCAGTCCCAGAACACACATGGTAGAGAATGAGAAACTGTGCCTGAAGGCTGTACATAGCATCATAGTACATGTGTACCCATGTGTACAACACACAAACCTGTACACAGGCACACACACAAGCAAATAAATAAATGGACTAGACAAAATGATAAATAATTTCTAGTCTGTGAAACATGAGCCTTCTCAGGCTTCAGTCGGGACTATTCTTTTTAATTCAACTCCAGCTTCTTTTCTTGTAATAGGTCTCCTTCACAAAAGAGATAGGCACATATAAATGTGTAATCTATTAAGAAAAGTTCCACAATAGGCTATGCTGTTCTGGACTCAATTCAATACCCCACACCCATAAAGTTGCTTATATGTCAATGGTAATTTTCCATTAACAAAACCCCTTACTGAGAATGAAGCCATCGGATTCTCAAATAGACATTTTTAGAATGAAGAACTCACGTGCAAGTTGCTGAGACATTTGACCAAACTTCTCCAGCTAATAAGTGGAAAATGTGAGGTTTCTAATTCACTTCCCTTGACTCCTAAGCCAGCACTTTGCCAAGTAGTAATGGAGAAGAACCAGTCCCCTCTTACCACATCTGACTCCCACAATCAGCTTTGTGTGCTGAGTGCTTCAGTATTCTGAAAAGCTTACAGAAACTACCTAAATGCTATAAAATCCTGGGGAAAATGGAAGCCACCAAGAAAGAAATTGAATGTGAACTCTTAGAGTGGGCTAAGCTGTTAATTTGTGCTTCCAAATGGTGGAACTGAGACTCTTTTGCCCCTTGATGGTTTAAAATTGGTACATTTTGATCAATATTTTGTCTTGCATTTATAAGAATGGCATTTTCAACTTAACGGGCAAGCATATGCACCTCCATTCATTTGTTTGATCTCTTCAGGAAAGGTGAGAGTTAATTTTAAAAATTGGTATTTATGGTCAGTCTGAAATTACTGAAGACCTCAAGAGATAGGAATCTGAGATCTGGGAACTGAAAAGCCCCACCCTACCTTGCTCTTATTTTCCCAGAACAAAGAAAAGATGGGTAGATTGACCCTGTGTATGGCTTCAAATGTTTTTTTCAGTGGAGAACAATTTGCTATTATCTCTTGTCTCTAGTAGCTGTCATCTGCCCAGGGACTTGATTAACAGAGTGTATAAAGTGCGGGCATCTGTGAATTAGCCAGTGATTCAGATCTATTAGAAGGTCACATCTCATTTTTTATGCCTCGTTTGGAAATTTGAAATGTTAACAGTGTAGGGAACCCAACACAAATTACATTTTTAGGCATTAATTTAATACTGAATGTATTACTCAAGGATAAATGCATTCTTAAAATCCTGATTATTCCTTAAAACTTTAAATTCCTTACAAACCTCGTTGTGTTATTTTCTTAAGGCAATACTCGTAACAAATTTTAAAAGGATTTCAGTTATTACTTGGTCCCAGTAAAAACTAGTTAAATCAAGTCCTTTGTATTTTAACTTGCACTTACCAATTTAACAGAGCTGATTGTCATCCACCTAATGCTTCCTCTCAGCATGCTCAGAAGTGAAACCCAGGAATAAAGTTACTACCGAGGCGACAATGTATCCAACAAAAACTCAACAGATTTTATTTTCAAAAGGAAAGATGAGAAATGGTAACTGCAGGAAATTAACAGTCTTTGCCATATCCAGGTTGCCTCTGTTGAATTCAGCTGATACCTGGTCCTTCCTAACCTTACTCTCTTCCCCTGTGGTACAGCCCATTTTGTAATTCCTAGGAAACTCGAGTACAGTGTGGCTTAGCCCCGCTATAAGTTTCCTAGCTTACACCTAGCTGGGTTTCCTATGTGCTTGTATATTTCTGATAGAGCAGGATTACAGGGATTGGCATTCATGAAAAGATGTGCAAAGGAACACCATTCACTCAAAGCAGTGAATTATATGGTATGTAGTGATTTTCTTCAGAGCTATTTTAATACAGGTCTTAAAACATGGTGGATTTTCAAACCTATCATTCTCTGAAAGGGTCATGGTTTTGCAAAACTAAGAAACCTGTCAGAAATTGGAAAACCAATGTGAGGTCAAAATTCATCATTTAAAAAACAAAAGTCTGCACTAAAGCTACCTTGATTGTCTTAGTTTTGAAGGGTATGTGTCCGGCTGGACTTGGACCATGAAAGAACAGTGTTGTATAACAGTGGGCAAGTTTAGTTTGCAGCTATATACGTTTAACAACTAATCAGACTTAACCCACAAAAATCAGCCTAGTTTCTTTAAGGCCTTTGATATTTTCTAAAAGATCACATTTCCAAATTACTTTTAGCTCAGGGGATTTTTTTTTTCCCTTTCAATTTTGCTTGGCATTTGAAAAACTTATTTCTTATGGTAGCTTAATAAATCTTTCATCTTTTCTCTATCAATAACCTGAGCTCAAATACAGGAATGAAAAGCAAGATAGATTGGGAAAAGCAGGGAGGAATAAAGCAAGGGTAAAGGATAATGGAACAGTGAGTTTCCACACCTCTGTCCCGAATGACTCTTTCTTTTTAAAATATATATCATTCAAACCACTCTCCATTGTCCCTCCCAACTTCTATTTTGATTGGAATTTGATATTACATTGTTCTCATGGATTTTGCTACTGTTTCAAATTTTTAAATATGATCATTAATGTGAGGCAGTGATCTGTGACAGGCAGTCTGGCACCCAGTTAAGCTCAGGTTTAAAACTCTGGGAGACCCAATGGAATCCACAAGCAACCAGAAATGTTTGCCAATGCTCCCGGAAGGCTTTTGGCCCTGGTCACGGTCATGTACCACCCCTCCTCAGGTAGAGGCATAGACAAACAGCCCCAAGCCATCCCCACGTTAATGAGACACCTAGAGGCTTAGCCACACCCCTTCTCAGTTACTATATCTGCTTCGCCTCTCCCAGAGGGGCGGGGGTACAATTCCATCCACGCCACTCTCCACACGATGAAAATAAACGTCTTAGAATTATGGACTGTCTCTTCATCTGGACCCACCATGGGAAGCGAGGGACCCGGCCCTTGATTAAGGAGCCACGTCTAATCTCTTGCCTAGGGCTTCCCAGCGCTCCCAGACCCATTCACCCAAGCCTAAGGAGCTAGCCCGGTGCCCAAGCTGCTGAGACCCAGTCCCAGCTGGAACCCGAGCAGTGCTCCTGCTAGCCCGTCTGTGGCACCCTGTGGCGACCATGGTGCCCCAGGCACCCCACAAAGGCTTCCCACAGCCCCCTCCTGCACGTCAGACTATGTGGCAAGATGCGCGGCCACTTCCCAAGTGTCTCCTGTCCCACCCAGAGCCGCAGCACCCAGGACAGACACGTGGGGCTTCTTTCCACCATGCCAGGTTTGTTCCAACATACTAAAACCTTCAATTTTCTTTCTTTCTTTCTTTCTTTTTTTTTTTTGGTTTTTCGAGACAGGGTTTCTCTGTGTGGCCCTGGCTGTCCTGGTACTCCCTCTGCAGACCAGGTTGGCCTCAAACTCAGAAATCCACCTGCCTCTGCCTCCCAAGTGCTGGGATTAAGGGTGTGCGCCACCACTGCCCGGTCAATTTTATTTCTTAAAGGATCATTTTTCTAGACACAGCAAGAGATAGACAGACTTCATGAGGTTGTCTTCACTTCCTTTTGAATGGTCAGTGGCCGGCAGGTTCATGTACCCTGACCTGGTGTAACTGGGGGTGTCTGGAGACTATATACTATTGTCTGTATGAACACTTAGCAGCTTTCTAAGGAAGGGCTTGAGAAGTATTCATTAGAGTCCCCAAAGCATCTACAGTTCCAAGCAGACTTTCTACCATATCCTCTGCCCTTTTCTGAATTCTTAAGGATTTCACTCTTCCTGTAAGGAAACGGTCCCTCCCTCCAAGACTTCGTTCTGTGTCTGTGAGAGACATGGTGGTGCACCAGAGAAACTAGGACAGAAATGGGAGATATAAACAGAGAGAATGTACAGTGGTGAAAATATGGAGGACATCTCTTGGTAGGGCAGCCTGGCTCCTCCAGCCAGACTCACTTCATAAGACTTTGCCTCCTAGGGTTTGGTGTTTCTGCTTGTAAAGTATATTTGGGACCTAGTTCATCAAGATGTATATTGAGGGAGGGGGAGCTGGAGATGCAGTGCAGTTGGGAGAGCTCTTGCCTAACATGAATGTAGTTCAACTCCAAATCCCAGCACTTCATTAAGCTAGGCGTCATGGTATATATTTTTAACACTAGCAGCAGCAAGAGGTAGATGTGGTAGTGTACTGGCTAGTTTTGTGTGTCAACTTGACACAAGCTGGAGTTATCATAGAGAAAGGAGTTTCAGTTGAGAAAGTGCCTCCATGAGATCCAGCAGTAAGGCATTTTCTCAATTAGTGATCAAGGGGGAAGGGCCCCTTGTGAGTGGTACCATCTATGGGCTGGTGGTCTTTGGTTGTATAAGAAAGCAGGCTGAGCAAGCCAGGAGAAGCAAGCAAGCCAGTAAGAAGCATTCCTCCATGGCCTCTGCATCAGCTCCTACCTCTTGACCTGCTTGAGTTCCAATCCTGACTTCCTTTCATGATGAACAGCAGCATGGAAGTGTAAGCCAAATAAACCCTTTCCTCCCCAACTTGCCTCTTGGTCATGATGTTTGTGCAGGAATAGAAACCTTGACTAAGAGAGGTAGGCAGGAGATTCAGAAACCTAAGGTCGTCCTATACTACATAGTGAGTTTCCTGCACGCTTTGGATACAATAGATGCTGTCTCAAAAAAAAAATGTTTTAGGTAGAAACTTTACATATACTTATAAACAAAATTGTAAACTTTCTGGGAACATTGGCCTTTATTCCTCCTCTCTCATGTACCTTACATATACTAAACGTACCATAAAAAAGAAAAAATTCTCATAAAGCTTTATTAAATAGAATGAAGCATAAGAATTAGACATATTGCATATTGTGTTTACCAGGCCATTTGGCATTTATATAAAACCCTATTTCTCTGATGTATTAACCAAAATCTCACTTGTGCTTCAAGAATACTACAAAATATCAATGTCAATAAAATTTGTAGGTAAACTTCTCCCTAGCAGAAAACACATCCATTCCCACTAGGGTATTGTTTTCACCTATTATGAGAACTAATCTCACACATACTAGCCTGAGCAGGACATGTGTCGAGAAAGAACAGCCCAAAGAGCATGGAGAGGCTTTGAACTGCTGAAATTTCAGGAAGGGATGTGTGTATTCTTTTATTTCATCGTTAGCCATAGCTGATGTTGAAGATCATCTATCTTCCTAATGTTATACTTGGATGGGTTTTGCTCCTATGGGTTTCTTCATTTTCAAAGGGCAAAGACTCTGAGTAAGTACACTTTAAATTAAATATCCTTCCCCTTAGTATTGATAAAGAGAACAGAAACAATGAACAGGTGAGCAGGAAAGACTCACCAGAAGGAAATTAAAAGTGAAGGAAACATATGCAGGCCGATTGTTTTATCTTATCTTCTGAGCTTTTATTTATTGTTTGATGTTAGCAAAGTACTTGCTCAGCACCTAGGTTATTCTGTGTCAGACCTATGAAGTACACATAAGACACAACGGTGGCCTCCACCTCTAGGGGATACGAACAAGCCATCTTTGATAACACAAGGGAAAGGAACATGAGTTTTAAATATAGTCACCATCCACACAGCAGTATTTTCATCACTGACAATCTTGTGTGGGTCTCGTAGGACTCTATTACTCAGTGACAGTGACATGAAGCAATCTTAGTCAGTGTACTTCTTCCAGTGATAGGTGTACCAAATTTCTCAAACCATTCCCTTCCCATTATGCTTGCCTGCCATGGCTAGCTGCAAGTAGCTGAATGTGCCCATGGAAGAATAATACCTTCTGAAGGAGACCTGGTAAATTTTAATAAAAGAAATACTAAAATACTGAGTTCCAATGCTTATGAAAAGAGGAAGCTTCTGGAATCTTCTGCAGAGACAAGAAATGTTAGAAAGTGGGTAACAAGTCACCTTGGCCTTGTTTTGAAAGTAGACTCACCTGCATGCTGCTGAGGCCTCCTGCTCAGTGACATTGGTGGGGGACAGGGTGAAAGGTTACAGATTGAGGGATCACCAGAAAAGGAGACAGAGGCAAATCATGTGTGTAAGCAGAATAAAAATGATCACTGACTCAAAAGAAGTTGGGCTGACAACTTTTCTACTTTACAGTGGGGAATAAGCTTATCAGGACTTGAAGAAATGATCCTTTCCAGTTTTAAATGTTGTTTCCCAGGACTAGATGTATGTGGGAAGGGCAGTACTGTTCTGGGATGCTGGACAGAACCAGTCCAACTGTAGTGTGCTGTGTTGCTCGGCTGCGATGTCCTAGGCTGGATGGAGTAAATACATTTTTAATTTATGATGGGTCACCATTTTTTGATGGTTTTATTGGGTGTTAATAGCACTGAAAGTCAAGATATACAATAGGAATTGTCATGATGCATTATGTCAGAAACATAGATGAACACCCTGTGTTACTCCATGTTAGAATTTGTTGAGTAACAATAAATTCACAGGGTACAGTGGTATCATTGATTTCAATTGACTAAGTAGTCCAGTATTCCTTGTTAGCCTTGGCCAAGACAAACATAGGATATTTTTAATTCTAATCTTAATTACCAATATTTTTATAGAGAGAGGTATGCATGTTGATCGCAGAATGGCTATGAAGGTTAAAAGAACCCTGAAAGGCAGATAGAGTGCAAATGGAGTCTCTGCAGTAAGACAACAAATCAAACCTAGCTGGAAGCCTCCGGTGAGAAGCTGCTTTGGCTTCCATAAAGGAAGGTTGCAAGGTCCAAATTCAGCTGACAAAGCAAGGTGCCAGGGAGATTGGACAGCATTAGGTCTAGGCAGATGGAGAGATACTAGGTCCACATAAGCAAACAGGATAATGGGAAAATGGCAATTCAAGTAGGTTTTGTCAACAGCAGAGTGGGTTGAGCTGAACACACTAGAGCAACCAGAAGTTCTCTGCTCATTGGTTCATTGACACACAAAGATGGTCAAATGACAGGCTAGTGGTGGTATTTCTATCACAGTGTTAGGTATCTGCTCTTTCTGGTGTCCTGGCGAGGGGGTGGCACCCTTCTCTTGGTTTAGTGTGTTTGATAAGCTCTCAGGTCCCATTTTCCTGATATGATTGTAGTATGCCCATGTGATTCTATAGTCCTATTTTACCCTCAGTGAATGAGTGGACTGGATCTTGTCCACTGTCAGGATTGTCATTATCAGTCTGTGCCATGTGTGGTGCTAGATCTATGGTGTCACTCACATGCCAACCAATGTTCAGAGTCATCTTCCATCTCTCAGGTAAAGACACAGTCCAGAAATCCACTGCTTTTTATAGGATATAGAATTAGTTAGAGTAGGACTCAGCCTGATCTCAAAACAGATGTTGACATCCTGCCTCTGAAATTTCAAAGAAGGGCAGACTTTACTTAACCCAACTTCAATCTCAGCATGTTAATTTTGGAATGAAAAATCATATTACTACCAACTAACTCCACCATCGTGACATTCACCTGCACCTTTGAGTCCATGGACTTATACTCCTGACCTCCAAATGCTTCAAACACTAAGATTAAATTCCAGTTTTTTGACAAGGTCTCTCTACATAGCCCTGGCTATCCTGGAACTCACTATTTAGACCAGGCCAGCCTCAAGCTCACAGAGATCCAACTATCTCTGCCTTCCAAGTACTGGTATTTCATATAGTCTAATGGTTTTTTGCTTGTCTTTTTGAGAAAGAACTTAAAGTTCTTTTGGTAGGGAGGAGGAAAGGATCTGGAAGAAGTTGGGGGAAAGGAGTTGGAAGAATATGATGAAAATATATTTACATTTTAAATTTGTTTTAAATAATAAAAATATAATTTAAAAAACTTAAAGATTTCATAAAGGCAAATTTCTAGTCACCTAAAGCAGCCCAGAAGTTGCCTAGAGAAGACTTGACTACAGTGAATGCTAAGGAACATGAGAGAGGATGGGGAATGGAAAATTCTGAGACTAGACAGTGCCAGTGCCAATGTTAACACAACTCTCTAAATGGCTAAAACCACTTATACTGGCAAATCTTAAAATAGCTATATTAAAAACTTTTAAACTATTTAAAGTGGTTGCAATTCAATTCCTTGACAAACTGCTAATGAGAAGCATCTTTACTCCTCACTTGCTGAGTAATCTCACTCTCACCAGCTGCCCTGAAAACAGTTCACCCATCCATGCAAGATAGCCAAGACAGGCTTCTGCCCTGAGATGCCAGATAGAAGAAATATTAGTGTTTGGTGAGTTAAGGTCATAGAGCAAGGAAATTAAAAACATTGTTTCATTATGTAAGAATTCAAATTATTTTATTCCTATTCAAAGTTAAAGGTAACATTCGCATCTGTGTTAGGCTTCTTTAGAGTCACAGAACTTATGAATGAATATATATGTTCATGGAATTTATTGGGATGACTTACAGGCTGCAGTCCAACTAACCCAACAATGCCAGTTGTGAATGTGAAGTCCAAGAATCTCATAGTTGCTCAGTCCCACAAGTCTGGGTGTTTCAGCTGGTCTTCTGTATAAGCTGGGATACCAATGAAGTAGGCCCCAATGAGTGCTGGCAAAGTGAGAGCAAGCAGGCTAAGATCAAACATACCCTTTCTTCTTCCACTGCCATTATATAGGCCTTTATACAGAAGGTATGGCCCAGATTAAAGGTGTGCTTCAAGATCTGGATCAAAAGGATGTGTCATCCCACATGAAGATCTGGTTCAAAATCTTGTGTCTTCCAGCCTCAAGTTCTAGATAAAAGGCATGTTCTCTTCCTGCCTCAAGGACTTTGTCACAGACATGCCCTTCACTTTTGGATTGTAGTTCACTGCAAATATAGTCAAGCTGACAACCTAGAATAGCCATCACACTATCACAATAAAAAACTAAATGTGTAGCACTAACAGAGTAGTTAATGCTGACACCTGAGCAATGTTGATACTAAGTAACAGTCCACGTTGTTTAGAAAAACAAATGTGCCCAAAATACAGTACATAATAAGTTTAGTGGAAAAATAGCACAGGATATGTGCACAATTCCATCCTTTTTAAAGTATTATTAGTAGAAAAAGGACTGAGCATCAAAATATGACATAATGGGATTGTGGATAATTTTTCTCTTTAAATTCCTTACACTGTCCAAATTTTCAAACACAAACATATGTAACTTTTAAAGTAATTATAAAAGTGAAATTGTTTTAAAACATAGGAGCCTACTCAAATATGGGTAACCTTTAAAATATATATTCTTTTAAATCTCATCTTTGACTCAGAAATGAATAGTGGTTCTTGGTAGAGAGAATCAAGTTATAAAGTAATGTTCTATCTCCAGACAAAACTTAGTGCCCAGCATCCTGTAAGGGGTTCCCTGTCTCCCAGGGTAGCCTTTTTCCTGACACTCCCTATCTGTGGGGGTTGAGGGTAGGGAATGGAGATGAGAGAGAGAGAGAGCGCACTCCACTTCGCTGTCCCTCCTACTCCATCCTCTCTGCCTCCAAAGATCCAAAGAACTTACTGCTATAGTTGGCCCATCTACCATCCAAGGATAGTTTCCAACTGTGTGCCCTTCATCTCAGATCCCACCAGAACAGCTTTTTCCATGTGATAAAGATTTGTGCTTTAGGGAGGATTTTTCTTTTTGAAAAACAAATAAACACAGAAATCTCTCTCTGCAAGTTTTGTGTTTAAAGCAAAATATCCCCCACACTCCCTCAAAATATTTCTCTTCAGAGACGGGGCTCTGACCTAGACTTAGAGTCAAAAGAGCTGCGAGCTGTTTGTCCAGCAGCCTGGAGGAGTGTGAACTGAGCAGCTTGATGTCTTGGTGGTCCAGACTGTGATTAGGCCAGCTATCTACAAGATCCAACGTGTTTGTAATTTTCTGGGCTTTTGTTCTCTGCGAATTTGACCACCTGCAGTCAACCATACTCTAAAAATATTGGCATTTTCCTTGATTCTTTCAAACACAGAGACCACAATGGTATAAGTTTTTTAATACTATATTCTTATACTTGCTCTAGCCTTAGTTATTGTTGTTACTCGCTACTATGCCTAACTTGGAAATTAATCTTTGTATTGAATATATATGAATATATTGAATATTGAATATATATGCAGGAAAAATATAGTGTATAGAGGGTCAACACTATGAAAGACTCCAAGCATCCACTGTGAGCTCTGGGATGTCTCTCATGGGTATGGTGGGAAAGAGTGGGTGCAGTGTACACTCTTTCTTCTCCTTGAAGGTCTCTGGGATGCTTCTGCATTTTCTAAGGCACTCTAACACTGTCTTCCCAAGTACAATTAGTTGTAACTTTGACACTTTGACTTAGTCACAAAGTAAACTGTATCTCTAGCTAAAAGAATTGAGTCATGAAGATCAATCTTGGTGTCACCACACTCATAGTATGGCAAACCACCCCATTGTAGGCCCTGCAGGACATTAGATGTAAATCAACCAATCAACAAGATAACTAATAGATTCTATGAAAGGAAAATTACATGTGTGTATGTATATCCATTCATTAAACAAATACTAATTCTGTTGGGAATTATTTTTGGCACTAGGAATTCCACAACACAGAGTACCAGAGTTTAATAAAGTATTCTTATTCAAATACAAGGTCTATGCCATGAGAAAAACAGATAAGAACACAGTACAAGTAGAATACATATACACTAGTTAGAAAATAATTGCTATGAAGAAAAGTACAACAGAGAAGAGGGATCAAAAGACTGGAGGAAGTTGCATGGGGAAGGTGGCCTTTGAATAAAGACTGAGCAATGAAGATGTCTGGTCAGAGCACAACCACGGTGCAGAAGGCTTGAGGCAGGTGTGCTCCTCTTAGGTCTGAAGAATGGCAACATGGCTAGGGTAGCAAGAACGGAGTAAGCAAGAGGAGAGCAGTGGTGCTATCAGAGACTGAACCACCAACCAGAGAGCATACATTGGCTGGACCTAGCCCAGCACCCCACCCCACCCCGCACATATGTAGCAGCTGTGAAGCTTTCTCTTCAGGTGGATCCTGAACAACACAAACAGGGGCTATCCCAAAAGCTGTTGCCTGTGCATAGGATATGTTCTTCTAGCTTGGCTGCCTTGTCTGTCATCAATGGGAGAGGATGCACCTAACCCTGCAGAGACTTGATGTGCCAGAGTGTGGAGAATACACAGGGGGCCCCACCCTCTCAGGGGAGAAGGGAGAGGGGAAATGGGGGAAAGGATTGTCGGAGGGGGTTCCGAGATGGGTAGTGGGATGCAAAGTGAATTTTAGAAAAGAAAAAGGAGGAGGTCAGAGAAGTCGGGAGGAAGGGCCACACTGACCAAGTGGGCGTTAAGTTTTACTGTAGATGTGAAAAGCCACTAAGGGTCAGAACGGACTTATTTTGTCGTCATGACTACAGCTGTTTAGATGAACACATACTATAGGAAAAAACAAAGAGAAGCACAAACATCAGAGGGGGTTCACTTTGTCTAATTTTTTAAGATCCAGACTAAAGTGAACAGTGACTTGAGTCAGTACAGTGGGAGTAAATACGTTAAGATTTAAAACTGTCCAGCTCAGCAGCAGTGGCAACTGGCCTGACCCCCCCCCCCGATACTCCTGGAGACTGAACCACCAACCAAAGAATACACATGGAGGGACCCATGGTGCTGGCCACATATGTGGCAGAGGAGGGTCTTGTTAGCCATCAAGGGAAGGAGAGGCCCTTGGGCCTGAGGGTATTAGATCCCTCAATATAGGAGAATGCCAAGGAGGGAAGACAAAAGTGAGTGAGTGAGTGAGTGTGTGGGTGGGTGGCAGGGGGAGGGGGCAGGAAATGGGGAGGTTCCAAAGCGGAGATCTGGAAAGGGGGAAACATTTGAAATGTAAATAAAGTATGAAAAATAAATTTAAAAAAAAAAGACAAATAAAACTGTCCAGCTAAACATTCCACTTACTTTTAACCAAGACTAACAAGAAAAACAAAACAGGTTTGTGCCCACCCCCACCCTTACTCCCACTCCAGGAGAAGGTGAATCAGCTTCTGTTCTGGTTAAATTAATTATAGCATGATCAGTAAAGCAATAGTTAAAGGGATAACTGATATCAGTTAGATGAGTAAACATTAATATAATTTCCTGTAGCAAGTGCACAGGAAGAGCTATAATTTTCCACATCTTGAAAGCAAACAGGCAGCACAGGCTCAAGGTAAAGGACCATATAGCAATAAAATAGCATCTCTCGGGGATGTGTGTGTGTGTGTGTGCAAATAAACTAGCTAGCATATACTTTATAATGCTGATTTGCATAGAAGATAAAACTCTAATGGGAAAAGCAAACAGTAGGAGCCATCTTCATTTACAGCAGAGAACTGGTTTACAATGGACTCCAGACTTCTACCCTGACTCTGAAAGAAATATAAAAGGTGGCTCTTGGGGAAGACAGTGCACTGGGGCTGAGAGGCTCTTTATTCTTTCGAGGTCCCTTTCTATGATATCATGTCTCTCATCAACTCTAACTCTGCCCAAGGCAGAATCAAATAATCTGGCATTTATGATTTTTAGCTCTGTGACACAGCTGGGACAAGGCGTGAGAACAGGGCTCGCTGATGAGGGAACGACTAAGTTCTCTCTTTGTCAGTTTAAATCTGGGCAAATGAAAAGATTGGAACAGTTAGCAAGTGTGAGAAGGGAAACAGGATGCAGAGGCAGTAGTGTGGACAGACAGGAGTCCCGAGTGTCCCCTGGGTGTTCTCCATGAAGGGTGGGTGCCCTGTGTCAGACATGATCTCAGCTTCCTTTCCCCCATTGCCAGAGGAATGCTGGCTTGAGAAGAGCTGAGCTGGGTGAGTTAATTCCTTGAAACTAAAGTGCCTACAGGGCACTGAGGAAAATACAGAGTATTCACTGAGCCCTTGATTCAATTTATGATGGTAAGATAATTTCAAAATCGTTTTGTCTTCCAACTTTCCCCCCTCTCTTATCCTTGATCTGTATATAAGAAGCAATATTCTAGGAAGGGGTGAGCTTGCTCCCCATTAGTGACCCTTATCACAGTGCCTATCTTGAATCTTACATAAAAAGAGGTCAGTCTTCAGACAACACAGATGAAAGGCTAGCCGAAGAGTCTCATCCCGTCATAAGCATCTTCAGCAGTTGAACTGCACCCTATAGACTCTTTCTTGAGTGAACAGTTGCCTTCTAAGTTCAGTTGTATACTACCGGCCAACTCATAAATATAATGTTAACAATAGCGTGGTTAGATATTAGTTCACTGAAACTTTGTATGTATTTGGACCTGTGCGGAGAGATTTATGTACTACATCACCATTAATCCTCAGAATTGGTTTAAGAGGCTATTTTTTATCCACCTTTCTAGAAAGGAGCTCATGAACTAAAGAAGCTGTGTGACACACACTGTGTGTCACTATGTCACACAGCTTGTAACAACCAACGTCTCAACCTGGCTACACCTCTGGACCACTTCCATATTGCTCACCCACAGTGCAAAACAGGAGGAGCAACTAAGGTGTAGGGGTCAGAGTATATGAGTGAGCCATGATGGTGACTTCATGATGGGGACAGAGCTGCTGAATCACAGGAACTTCACCCCTACCTGCCTCCACTAAGATTTAGGAGACATCCTCAACTTAATTCCAATTCTCTATTTAGCATCAATATTTAGATGTCTCACTGTCTCAGTATGACAGGCAAAGGAGGCTGGAAAAGAAGGGTAAACAGGATCCATCTGGATCCAGCTGTGGGGGACATGTAGTCATTTTCTTCAGATCCCCCAATGGCCCTACATAGCTGTCATTTAACCTAATGAGTTAATTTCTTTTCCATGTACAAAACTATTCTGAATGTGTGGTAGCTATTCTTTCTTTAAATGGGCCATTTTGTAGTAGATACCAAACCTAAATACATCTTGTTTCTCCAGCTTTGTGCATGCCAACACCCATAGAGAAATGCATTTGCTCATAAAAATTGTCTTTCATGATTATGTTTTTATGAAAATAACAGGAGTGACTCCAAAAGTTTCTTGACTCTGGGTAGCTAATTAGTAGCCCAGAGTCCCAGTTCTCAGGTAACAACCCAAGACACTGAATTATTCATGGTTAACTTCCCCAGATCCAGAGGCTGAGAGGAGCCCCAGATGACTTCAGGGAAAACCCACTGGTGCATCTGGCTTAATTAACTCTGTGGGAAAAAAAATGTGTTCTACATTTGCTCATAAAAATTACTCTGTGAGACAGAAGTTCACCCAGCAATAAAATTCCTGCCTGTGCTGGCTGCTCCATCATTGCCTTCTTCCCACATCATTCCTCCTCCCAAGTTCACAGGGCATGCTGCCCATGTTAGTAGCAAACTGGAACTGGAAGAACGAAATAGACAACCTGTAGGATGTGCTTCTTCATAGAAACGAAGATCCTGAGATGCTAAGGCCAAACCAAGCTCAGAGCCTACCTTACAACACAACTGGATGAAGTCCAGCAAAATCATGGACTCTCCCCTTGCTGCTGGGCCTCCTTCTCCTCCCAGCCCTTCCTGGAGAGCACCAAGTTAGCATAAGATGACCTGAGGAAAGTTGTTCATTCCTCTGTATTTAGAGCATCCCTGGATATTCTCTTCTGTATCTACTTCACCTTGGTTAGCTACAGTTTGATTCTGAAACTCACTATCCAGACAATTAAACATAACGGATTGATTTAAAAACAAGGTCCTCACAATGATATCACCAGGCTACTTACTACATTTCTGACTGATTTGCTGTTGATATCAAACTGGGCCCTATCCTAAGATACTTTGTATTGTGCAGTGAATTTTTAGGCTGTGCCTTAGTCAAGAATCTCCCTTACAAGTAATTTGATTCCATTTTAACAGTAGAGAATGACTCTACTACGTTCTGGTCGATACATAACCAAACCCATATGACTGGCACCAGCCACATGTCACAGGATGGTAAATAACTTGTTCCTGAAGGTAAAAAGGAGGCCACCCCAAATTTACCAAAGTTGGACCTCTAGGAGGAGATGAATATACTAATATCAACTCAGGAATAGCAGGTCTAGGATTCCATCAAACATAAGCAGATTAAGAAAGGGTGCAATGCCCTCACCTGTACCCATGAAGAAGACACCCAACACTGAGATGTGAGAGTACTAGCTGACTTGACACCTGACAACTCACTGTGTGTCTTAAGGGACTGACATACAAAGAACTCCCAACTAACCCAGAGACTTTGTTTTTTATTTATTTTTTATTTTTTATTAATAATTCTATTCACTTACATCTCAAATGATATCCCCCTTCCCGGTTACCCCTCTACAACACTCCCATCCCATCCACCCTCTCCCTGTCCCCTTTACCTTTCTGAGGATGCTCATCTATCCACCTACCCACTCCCACCCCACCACTCCTGCATCCCTACACTGGGGCATCAAACCTCCACAGAACCAATCCTCCCTCCCCCATTGATGTCAAACAAGGCCATCCTCTGCTACATATGTATCTGGAGCCATGAATCCCTCCATATACACTTCTTGGTTGGTGGTCTAGTCCTGAGAGCTCTGGGTAGTCTAGCCAGCTGATGTTGTTCTTCCTATGGGGTTGTAATCCCCCTCTGCTCTTCTAGTCCTTCCCCAAGTTCCCCCACTGGGGTCCCTGAGCTCAGTCTTATGATATGGACACACCCGGTTCCTGTCAGCAAGCAACTCTTGGTAACAACAGTTTCAGGGTTTCCTGTCTGCAGATGGGATGGATCTTCAGGTGGGGCAATCATCAGAGAGCCTTTTTTTCATCTCTGCTCCATTTTTTTGTCCCTATCTTTCCTTTGGACAGGAACATTTATTTCTGAAACCCAGAGACTTTAACTCTGATCCATCCCCTCGGTTGACCTAGCTTATTCCAGTTGCTGTCTTTCTGTCCTTCTGTTCATCCTGTCAAACTGCCATCCATTCATTGACCCATTCATCTATCTAGACTCAAGCCTGCCCTTTGCCTCTGTAAACTCCAAGGTCCAGCCACTCACTACTGGAGCTCTCTTGACCCCTGAGCCTTGGCTCAGCTCTGGGGCTCAGCTCTACTCTGCAGCAGTCCTCCAGCCAGGCTTGGTGTCTAACACCAAGAGTTGCATCCCATCATTATCTTATTTGCATCCAGTTAAGCTTCTATGGAACTCCAGGCATGCTGCTGTGGCCTCTTTATCCCTTCTGCAAGCATTCTGTAGTCTGCACATACATATTTGTACATATATTGGCTGTGTGATGTGCAATGTGTGCTCTAATAGTTAGCAGTTAAGATTGGAATAAAGAAACCTACATTTACCTTGGCAAGCTAACAATGAAAATTGAGACAACTTGACAAATTAGGAGCAATGCAGCCAGCAAAGCTTGTGAATTTATTGTTATTCCCTGAATTCTGGCACTGGGAAAAGACAAATGTGTCTGTCTATATTTCTCACTTCACAAAATCATAACACTTGGCTACAAGTTCCCTCTCCTCCAGGCTTGGTAATCCCCTGAAGTACTCTCAGAATCCAAGGAAGCACTGGACTTGGAATTACAGTTCTGTTACAAGCACTGAGAGAATTCTGGAATGATTCCAAATGTACCATTTCCAAGCCCCAATCCAAGTTGTCAAGGTATTGCAGGCATGTCTGTGTATAGTCACCAAACAGGAAGTACTCCCTGAGGATGGGAATAGTGAATTTTTATTGGTATTTTTTGTGTATATAACACTGATAACCATTAGCTGTATATTTGTACTGACTCTTCATTCCTCCTCCCCTCCCTGGGTTGGGTTAGGTTTGTCACGGCCCTTTCTAGGGAGGGTCTCATTATGAAGCTGTTTAGAGACTCCACATGAGCCAACACAATTAACATAAAAACCTGTCACTTAGGAATCTTCACTAAAATCCTGTCCCCCCAAAAAAGACAAAGTCTCAATTGTGCAGCTGCTTCCATTATTATCTGCATTATAATAACTCTGACCCTCATACCTAATATATATCTCTTTATGTGGCTTCTCTGTGCTTATCTTGTAGATTTCTCTAATTCATTATGAACCAAACCAAACTAAACTCCCTCTAACGTAATTAACAAACAATAACCATTCAGAACATCAAACCTTAAAACATGGTAGACAGTAATAGATTTGTAAAGGGGACTTCACTCGCTGCAGTTAAGGGAACAACCTGTGTAAGATCGTCTTTACATTTGGTGCTGAAACTTGAAGCCAGAGAAGAAGAAAAGATAAAGTAGGGATGAGAGAAAGAGCCGGGGAAACTGAAGCATGAAAATGAGCTGTGTGAGCCCACGCTGGCCTCTCACTGTCTCCAAGCCTCCAGCTTGTCCAGAAGAAGCTGCCTACCTGACCCTACACATGAGCCTCATTTAGGAGCTTTAGAAGCTGAAGTAACATCTGACAGAGACCCAAGGAACTGTATGCCTATCTTCTGTCCAAATACCAATAAAGAAAAGACAACAGTATGGATGAGCTAAAGGATCCTCTGGTGCCTTCTTCCATCCATCTTTCTATATTAAAAAAAAAAAAAAAAGTCTGCTTTTTAGCTCTTACCTTCCAAATGATGGAAGGTGGATGGTTCCAAATGATGGATGCAATGGTTCGTGTAGCCTCTGCCAACTTTGAGCTACTAGGAAAAGAGTATTCTGAAAACTCCAATTGTAGTTCAGATAAACAGATGCAGTACAAATAGCAATATAAAGCCAAAAATAGTTATTCCCCTTCCATCCTTCTACACTTCACTGTTTGAAGCTATTATTTACCTAGAATTTTTTTTGGAGGGCGAGGGGGAGGGAATATGACTTGATAGGAATCAAACCCATACATACAAGGCATCCTTTCTACCAAATGCCATCTCCATCTTCCTAGATTCTTTAGGTCATAAATACTGAAAAGCAAGCCTTCTTCTCTCACCAGTCACAGTCATTTAACTGTACTGATAGATTAGTCTCTTGGTAGTGGTTAGTCCACATCACTGTTGCTGGGGGCTTAATTTATGCCTCTGTTGCTTAACAGCCTCTTAGCTGAATTCCCCATGCCAAGTTCAGAAAAAAAAATGTCTAATATCATTTCCAAGGCTTATATGGCTCTTCATCATCTGGTTACTGCTTACTGTGTCCACTTTTCCCATGGCTTTGCTGAGGAGGTACCTCCCAGTTTCTGCACTGTCTACATAACCATAACCTTGGCACCCTGTTTTCCCACAAATAGTCTACTCTCTTGACACTTGTCCTGGTTCTCTGACTTCTTGCTAAGGAAGATGAGAGATGCAATTATAGAGCATTTACCGATTTTCAAGAGAGGACATCCACAGCCAGACACATTTCACTCATATTTCTGATTCTGATGAGGAATTAAAACACAAACAATAAAAATAAATCTTTAAAAATTTTCTGGATAGCCTATAATACTTTGCCAATTATGAAAAATGTAAAATATCACAATAGTGATAGTGAAAGACACTCAGGCTTGAACATTATCTTGGGATAGTGTATCTTTGCTTTGTTATGATATAATATAGAAGTATACAGAAAAATACAGACAACTACAGTGAAGGTAAAGACCATGAGAAAAGCAACAAAAACTCCATGCTAATTATAGGTCCAATATGAGAAAGCTGAATTTGCCTATTTATAAATCCTATGACTTGATTATAATGGTAAGTGTAAAAGTGTGGCTAAAACTGAAATCTCATTGATAAGATAGAGATTAAAATTGTATTAATAATATTGTTGACATCTACAATGTACAAGGGACTGCAGTTCTAACATGATTATTTCCTGCTGTACACCATAGTCAAACTAAAATTCAAATGTGACTATTTTGTTATAATTATAGATGACAGTGTAAGTGTTACATGCTCTTAACTAAGTACATCACCAGGGATTAGCCCTGGAGATGTTGTCATGGAAATTTTATAATGCCATTTTATTCCCCAGGGGTCGCTAATATGAGAGTTTTTAATTAAGAAAAATGGGCCACAAATTTTCTTTCTTCTAGTGTTCTAGGCCTGGGATCCTTTTTTATATTCTTATTTTTCCCAAATTTGGGCTTTACATTTACAGTTAATACAAATTAAGAATCATAAGTGTTTTAAAAATAATTCTGCCTCCAAAGCAAACAAAATTATCAACTATAAAATATTAGTTACGGTTTGAAAATATCATCCTGAGCGAGGTAATGCAGTCACAAAAGAATGAACATGGTATGTACTCACTGATAAGTGGTTATTCACCCGAAAGTTCGAAATACCCAAGAGTCACTTCACAGCAACAGTAGGGCTGAGTGTGAGGTCACAGAAGGAGGAACTGGAGAAGGGACTGAAGGAGCTGAGGGAATTGGCAACCTCCTGGAGGGAGTAACAGTGGCAAATTGCCTGACCTCCCCATGCTCCAGGAGACTGGGTCACCACTCAAAGAATACACATGGAGGAACCCATGGTGCTGGCCACATATGTGGCAAAGGAGGGTCTTGTTAGCCACTAGGTGGAGGCGAGGCCCTTGGGTCTGAGGGTGTTAGATGCCCCAGTATAGGAGAATGCCAAGGAGGGATGATGAGAGTGAGTGAGTGAGTGAGTGAGTGAGTGAATACCCCCATAGAGGCAGGGGAATGGGAGAGAGAATAGGGAGGTTCCAAATAGGAGATCTGGAAAGGGAGAAACATTTGAAATGTAAATAAAGTATGAAAAAATAAATAAACATAAAAAAAAAGAAAGAAATATTAGTTACAGATGAATCAGTTGTATGGATGTTAGCTGCATAGACCATCGAAATAAAATCTAACCAGGATGACAAATTGGTTTGATTGATAAGTTGGGAGCTAGACTTTAGTGACTTATAGATAGCCAACTCTGCTAAAAGACTAAAATAGGCGCAAGTGTGTTAATATTGTTAAATAACTTTAGTTAATAATTTTGTTAACTTTGTTAATTGTGTTGGGGCTTTTTGTTTCCTGGAAAAGGATCTTACCAAGGTGCTTGTTTAGGACGTGCTTGTAGGATCTTAGCTCCCCCTGTGGAGAGTAAAAATCACTTTCTGCTCTCTCAGGCAGACCCGCCCTCTGCAAGTCATCTTAGCCTCTCAGTTGGCTCCAGAAAGGAAATTTGCCTCCTGACTCCTCATTCAGAATTGTCTGAGTAGCACAGGGCTTCAACTCTGAGCAAACAATGCTGTCTCATCCTGTTACAGCATGAGATGCTAAAGAAAGAGGGTGTGTATTTGAGGTCCATGTGGTACCCAAACTAGACTCCTACTCATGAGGACCCAGGGCAAAGGCAATGCTAGCAATAGAAGTTAGCCTTTTGTGGCATCTTACTCTATGCCAAACACTCTGCTAAGCAATGTGCATGCTTTGTCACATCTGATAGCATCAGCTACCCTGGGAAAGAGGTTCTGTGGTGTTTCGTTTTCAGACGCATTAACTATAATACAGAAAACTTTATTTGTGGAGACATGCATACATACAAAGCTAGGCCTCTTAGACTGCCCCTCCCCACAACCTACTCGCTTTGTGGGCCTTAATCTCATGTGAGGTTATATAACTTTGGCAATGGTAAGCGGTCTCTGAACAGACATTGACCAAAAATCCATTCAAAATCAAATGCACAGTGAATTGAAGGTATGTCTGGCAGTACTTGCCAGTGTTGGATTGTGTGATTCACTGAAGCCTTGATTCCCAACACACAGCAAGCAACACTTTCTACTGTATGTGCCACCAAGCCAATCACTTTATCTGTTTACTTGTTTATTTTTATGATCTTTTCATCAATAAATGTTTAATATGTGTGCCTTCTTTATATATTTATATGCTTGAAGGGGTGGGGGTATCACAAAATGTCTCAAGTATAAAGCACTCCCCAGCAGAAAACATTTAAGAATCCTTGTCTACACACCAAGCTGTTTTTAAGCACTCTACCATTTTGCAGCCCCATACTATGTTAAAGATAGAAAGGAAAATAACCTGCCTTCCCACGTGATCCATTCCTTTGGCATCTTTTAAGCACATCTGCTGTACTCCCTTGGTAAGTTCATCATAGTCTCTCCTGCCTCTGCATCTCATGCTCTCCAGCACAGACTCTTACGTCCCTACCATGAGACATTGTCTCCTGACTCTACATGCTCCTCCATCTGCACTCATTTTCCTATTCCCCCTTAGATCAAAACCTACCAAGTGAATCTTGCATCCATTAATTTCAAGTGAGCTTCATGTTTCTTCATTCTACTCAGGATCTGAGGTTTAAAATTACATGGGCTTCATTTTTTCCTTCATTTATTAAACTTACATGTATGCATTGCTCTTTGAGGAAGAGGACAAATTGCTGGCTCCATTTAGTGTTGCTTGTATGTATGTTTTTAAGACCAATCACTTAGTGTTGGATAACCACTTAGGGGACTCATTCTGAGGTAAGACCAATTCCCCCTCTCTCTGCAATCTTTAATTGTCATTAGTTCTTCATCTATGGGTGGGGCCTTGTGAGATTTTCTTTCCCATTCACATTGACTTATCAATAGATGTTTTATTGTTCAGGTCTTGTTTAGGTCATACTGTTGAGATTTCATGGCTATAGCTTCCCTGTCCCATACAGAAGACACAGTCTCACAAAAGAAGCCCTGATCCTATGGCTCTGACAATTTTCCACTCTCTCTTCTGTCATGTTCCCCGAGCCTTAGGTTCATGGGCTATGCTGAAGACATATCTCTTAAGGCTGGTCATCCTCAGGCAGTTGTTCTTGAAACTACACAGACTTCTTCAGCACTTCTTACACTATTACTCCATTTCTTTTAGCAGATTGAGCCTTAGATTTTATGTTTAGTTCAAATATATCTCCCTAACCACTCACCAATGTGGAGGAGTGAATTCAATCTTGGAAAAAGTCTGGTGACTCTGCCATTTCACTTACAACTCTGGATGCCAGTGTGAGAATATGAAACGATCAGTGAAAATCCATGCTACACTGCGGGAAATCACAGGAAGTTCCCTTTTAATGGTATCTGAGAAGGTTTTATAGTTTGTGTTTCATATATATTTATGAATGAGAAATATACATATTATATTAATATATATTATATATAATATACATATATAATACACATATATAATAAACACATATATAATATACATATAATAGGTATTATATGTATATATATATTATAGGTATATAATACCTATTATATATATAAATTCTCACATATAAATCATTTTCTGTAAATACTATGATTTATGCATAAATGGGAGCTTGCTGTATATATAGTTTTTTTAAAAAAGATGAAACAGAACAAGTAAAATGAACACAGAGGTGCAAGAGAGAGCCTTAGGTGAATTAAGGTTGATGCCTTGTCATGAAGAGAATGCCTGTTCAAATGGATGAAACTTGAGAATATCATCCTAAGTGAGGTGACACAGACCCAGAAAGACATATATGACAGGAATCTAGCATAACTGTCTCCTGAGAGGTATCATCCAGCAACTGATGTAAACAGATGCAGAGACCCACAGCCAAACTTCAGCTAGAGTTTCAGAAGTCTTGTGGAAGAGTGGACAACAGGATTGAGCAAGCCAGTGGGGTCAAGGACACCACAAGAAGACCTACAAAGTCAACTAACCTGGCCCATAGGGCCTCACAGGAACTGAACCACCAACCAAAGAGCATTCAGAGGTTGGGCCTAGGCCCCAAACACATAGGTAGGAGATGTGCAGCTTGGTCTTCATATGGGTCCCCTAACAATTGGAGCAGGAGCTGTCCACAAACCACTGGATCCCCTTCCCCTAACTAGATTGCCTGGTTAGGTCTCAGTGGAAAAGGAAGTGCTTAGTCCTTCTGGGAAAAGAAGCCAGGCTTGGGTGGTACCCAAGGTGTGTGTGAAGGGAGGAGGGGGTGGGGGTATTGCGGGAGGCAGTTGTAAGGGCTGGACTAGAAGGAGAGGAGGGAGGGGGACTGTGATTTGGATGTAATGTGAATAAAAATAAATAAATTATGAAAAAAGAAACCAAAAAAAAAAAGAAAAGAAAAAAGAAAGAGAATGCCTGTTAATGAAAAGCATTTGTCTTTTATGTGGCTCTAAATGTTAATGTATCAGGTGTGCTTTAGTAAGCATGCTTGCGTAGGAAGCAGAACATTTGTTTGTGACTCTGTATTTTATCAATGTTCTCGCCTTATTACATGGTTTATTTGAAAATCTATAATAAGCATTATATTTGGGTGTTTTTCTCCCCCCCTTACAGAAAGAATTCTTAAAGCATCTTAAATGATTCTTATAAACAGAATGCTTAGAAAGCAATATCGTAAGTTAACTCTGGTGTGATCACTTACATGAACTTGAGTTCCACTCTTTACATTGTGTTCTCAGAAAGGAGCTCAGAGACTGTGGACTTAGAGAAAATTTTGTGGAGAAACTCAGTTTAAGGGGTTGTGGTACCAATCCCAGTCCTCAGAAGCTGCACCAGGAACATCGCAAGCCCAAGTTCCAGGTCAGGCTGTGCTGCATAGTGAGACCTTGTCTCATAAAGGAAGGAAAAGTCAGCATAGTTTTAACATAAATGTAAACAGTATGGGAGAAGGAAAAAGAAGAAGGCAGAAAGGCTAAGAAAAGGAAGGACGGAGAAGGGCAGGCAAGATTTACTAATATCTGGTCACTTTGAGTATAAGACCATGTTCTGTGATACAGTCAAGTGTGGACAATATTACTAAACAACATTTTAATTAACTGCTTTTTAAACAGTTAACAAGGTATAAGTTAGTACTATTAGTGTTGGATATTCAGAAGTTGCATTTAACTGACTTAAATACCTTTGGAACTGGGTGAAGGCAAAATGCTTGCCCTAAAGCGTGAGAACATGAGTTTGTATATCAAATACCCAAGTAAAAGCAGTCTGTGACCGTAACCCTAACCTTGAGTAGCATGCAGAACACGTATGGAGTACCATCTGTAAACATAATTCTGTTTAGGGCACAACAGCTCCAGGGCTGAACAAGTCAAGCATTTCAGGTAAATTTTTTGACAGGGAAGAGATTCTTTTGTATGTTAAGATCATGATGGTAAAGAAATCATGGGAAGGTTGAATGTTGTCTAGTACATAGGCATGGTTACCATATTCAATACTGACCATAACATTAACCCAATTAAATAATAACCAACAGTAACCAAAATATATCCCTAACCCTATCCCTAGCTCCAGTCCTGACCTTGGTTCAAATCCTAGCCCTAAGCCTAAGTTTATCAATAACCCCAACATTACTGTAAACTTAATCCTATGCCATACCCAAATTCAATATGAAACCTACCGCTGGCCCTAGCCTTTGCCATAA
Organism: Rhynchomys soricoides; assembly: GCA_019843965.1. NCBI lineage: Eukaryota > Metazoa > Chordata > Mammalia > Rodentia > Muridae > Rhynchomys > Rhynchomys soricoides. The sequence goes on along the minus strand of JADRCH010000027.1, from coordinate 3,388,844 downwards.
AACAAAAGAGACCCAGGTCTATATTTACCACAGTAATAAGCATAACTTTAGAACTTACCCTAAATCTTCATGAACCTATCCCTAAACCCTGAAAATTAACTCTTAACACCTAAGCTTAACTCTAGTACAAGCTAAAACCCTAACCCTAACCCTAGGCTTAACCCCAGTCTTAAATCTAACTCTAACCCTAAAATAGCACTACTCTAGCACCAAGAATAACTCTAATCTTAAACTCTAGTCCTAACTCTACCTTAACCCTAACCCTAACCCTAACACTAACCCAGCCATAGCTCTAGCCATCATCCTAATTCTAGGCCTTCCCCTACCATTAATCCTAATACAAACCCTACCTGAAGTACTGGCCCTACCCCTAAACCTATACCTAATTTAGCCTGGCCCCAAATCTCAGCATATCCCTAACCCTGACCCTAACCCTACCCCTAACCTTAACCCTATCACTACCTTGCCTTATCCCCGCTCTAACCTAGCTCTAGTCTTAACACTAACCTTAGCCATAACCTCTTGACTTAGTCCTAAGACTGACACCCTTCTTATACCCTTAGTCCTAACTCTAGTCCCACCCAAATTCTAACCCTAACCCAAACTATAACCTGGATAGAACTGTGACCCTAACCCTGACCCAGTCCAAGTTCTAGTCCTAGATCTAACAAAAACCATAGCCCTCACCAAAGTCTAACCTAGCCCTCAACAATCCCCCCTGAGGATTAATAAGCATAACAGTATATCAGAGAGAAGAAGTTCTCTCTCTCATGATAATACAGAAGTCCAAATTTAAAAGAAAACTTTTGTTTAGTTTACTCAAAATTAGCCTTTCAAAATTTGAGTAATTTAAAATACCTAAGTCAAAAGACAAAGTAAATTTGTCTATTTACATCATATGATTGATAAACAATTATTCCCAATACTAAAAGAGTTTTAAAATATAGATGGAAAATAAGTGGTAACTGGGTAACAGAAAAAAATGTCAAAACACAGTAATAAACAGCTAAAAGAATTAGAAATACAAATAGTTAATAAATACAGGAAATTATAGAAATATCCCTTCAAATTTAAAGGTTCTGTTTTCAACCAATCAGACATATTGATAAACGTCTTACAAAGTATTGAATTATCCTGGATTATTACAGTTGTGTAATACTTTGAATCAGAATGACCCCCATAGATTCAAATATTTGAATGATTGGTCATTAGGGAGTGGGGCTACTTGAGAGAGATGAGGAGGTGTGGCTTAGGGGCAGGGATGTTGCCTTGTTGGAGATAGTGTATCACTAGGAGTAGGCTTTGGGGTTTCAGAAGCCCAAGCCAGGCCCGGTGGATCTCTTTCTTTTCATGCTGCCTTTGGATCCAGATGTAAAAGTTTTAGCTACCATGTCTGCATGCACACCACCATGCTTCCTGCCATGAGGATAATGAACTAAACCTCTCAATTAAATGCTATTCTTTATAAGACTTGCCTTGGTCTTCACAGCAATAGAACACTGACTAAGACAACTTGTAGTAAGATAGGACTCTTACATACCATTGAATATGTAAGGTGAGTGAGCAGAATCAACTACAAGTTTATGTATGCATGTCATCTAACCCAGTAATTCTGCTTCTAGGTACTTATCCTACAAACATTGACATCAAAGCATCTAATCACTGTGATATTCATCTATTTCAGAAAATTAATTGCAGCATTGTGCATAAGAAACATATGCAAAACAAGCTAAGCATACATAATTAATGGGATTGATTGGAAAGAATATTATGTGTACATCTTTTTAAAAGAACTAATGTTGTATATGCAGCCATAACAAATACCAGTGATAATTATTAGAGGCTGTTTATTGAGTGAAAGAGCAAGGTGTAGAATATTAGTGCCCAAGTTTACAATAACCCATTTATGATGACTTGTTTATACATGAATGTGAAGATAGTACAAAAAAAGCATACATAGTCATAGGGTTGACTTTTAAAATAATTATGTAGTTGTGTATATATAGCATCATAGAAATTATCCTTAATACTTTTATATTATATCTTATCATAATTGATAATAAGTTAGATGATAGATGTGATAGATGATATATGGACAGATGATATACAAATGATAGGTGATAGATAAATAGATAATTGATAGGTGATACAAAGATAGATAATAGATATAGATAGGTTGGTATGTCTATAGGTAGATATATAATAAAGTAGATGATTGACTGAATGAATGAATGAATCAATCAATCAATATTATTTTCTTCCTCTTCATCTCCTATTTTGTCTTCCTCAGTTCTTAGTAAGACAAGGAATAGAAAATAAAAATTGTTGCAGTGGTGACACTTCAGACTCATGCTCTGAGAAATGCTAATTAAGAGAAGGGAAAGATGCACCGTAACTGCTCCATCATGAAGAACTGAGAAGATCTATGCCTCATTGTTAGCAAAGACCTTTCAAGAGTCTTGCAATGGGGAACCAGTCACCACTTTCACAGCCTAATGAGAACTGTCCAAAGAGGAGAGATGTCTTCACAGGCCATTGAAGACAAACTTTGAATCAATGAAGGGTAATGAAAATGAGGGCTAATAGATGAAGGATCATGTTGGTCCTCTAGGTTCCATTTTCACTATGTTTTATCAATAGATGGTAGTAAGGTCATTATCTTTTAATAGAGTGTCACTGAACAAACACCTCCTTAGATGTTGTAGAAAGCACTTAGGACATCTACCCATCTATGTGTCTATGCATCATCACAGTTAGTCAATGGGCATGTTTCTAGTGGGTTAAGGCCAACCCTATGGACCTGTTACCAGTCATAGCAATTGGTACATATTTGTGAAATCTAGAGAGCCACATGTGCTGATTTTGCTCTTTCTCAGAACCAAATTTACTGAGATTGAAACTGAGTTTCAGGACAGCAGCCCCTAGGCAAGCTGCTCATGTGCCTCTCAGAATACTTATCTAATAAGACCCAGATGTTCTCGTGTAAATTCCCATGAGGGTCTAATGCTATGCCTGCTGTTTTCAGCACATAGGAGAGAGAGGTGCCATGGTGAAAGCAAGAATTATAGATAAGCTACTTAGGACTGTCTGGGCAATTTCTCAGGAAGCTTACCCAGAATCTCTTTCTCTGGTTTAATCAAACAGGTTTAGTACCTGTCTGAAACACTTAGATGGTCACACTGAAAACTAATGACTTCCAAGTCATAGTTCCATCTCACAATCATAACCCTTTTGAGAATTTAAAGAAATGCAGTATTTTATAGAATGAAATGGATTTATAGATAACATATATGAAAAATATCACTTTAAATTGTCTTTCTCAGAGTTCAGCAACAATTACAGAAAATGATCTGCTTGTTGAACAGCAAAGTGTGCTTTTCTTCATAATTACCATGCTCTGAGCGCAGGACTAAAATTACTTTTAATAGCTGTGTTACAGAGGCTCCAATGAAAACACAGAGTAATTTAAGCAGGCAAGATTTCATATAAAGTATATATACAGAATTATTAACTGTGATTAAAAAATAGCAGTTTTGACTGTAAGGGATAAAGAGAATACTGAAGGATATAAAGCTTGAGTCCAAGACAGGGACGTATCTGGAAAAGTCACCTCTCAGATCCAGACTTCACTGGACAGAGCATAGCTATGGTTCACTGGAGAGTTCTCTGGGGCTTTACTTGTAGAAGCTGTTGGATAGACTGTGGTTCCCACTCAAGGCTGTGGGTGATGCCATGGGAAGCTGCCCATGGGGAAATCCCAAATGCCAGGCACAAGATACTGCTGGATCCTAGTTATGATGAAGATGTGTTCAACAAGAGTTTCCATTCTTTCCCTGTGTTACTCTGGTGCCCACATCTGACAAAGCTTGACATCATGCAGCTGACAAAGGAATGTCCATTTCCAATGCCAAAGACAGAAAATTGAAGGTAATTGTCTTAGTCAGAGTTTCTACTCCTGCACAAACATCATGACCAAGAGGCAAGGTAGGGAGGAAAGGGTTTATTGAGCTTATACCTCCATGCTGCTGTTCATCATGAAAGGAAGTCAGGACTGGAACTCAAGCAGGTCAAGGTGCAGAAGCTGAAGCAGAGGCCAAGGAAGAATGCTCCTTATTGGCTTGCTTGCTTCTCCTGGCTTGCTCAGCCTGCTTTCTTATAGAACCCAAGACTACCAGCCCACAGATGGTACCACTCACAAGGGGCCCTCCCACCTTGATCACTAATTGAGAAAATGCCTTACAGCTGGATCTCTTGGAGACATCTTGTCAACTGAAACTCCTTTCTCTGTGATAACTCCAGCTTGTGTCAAGTTGACACAAAACTAGCCAGTACAATTGACCCCTTGTCAACTTGACACACTAATACATCACTACCTCAAACTTACTTTCTTATTTATCCCCAAGATCTAAATAACTTTAAAAGTCCCACAGTCTTTGCAAATTCTTACATATCAAAATTTCAATCCCTTTAAAAATATCCAATCTCTTAGAATTCAAAGTCTTTTTACCATTAGAAGTCTCTTAACTGTGGATTCCACTAAAATACCTTCTTCCTTCAGGAGGGAAAATATATCAGTGCACAGTCACAATCAAAAGCAAAACCAAATTCCAACCGTCCAACGTCTGGGATCCACTCATGATCTTCTGGATTATTCCAAGGGCTTGAGTCACTTTTCCAGCTCTGCCCTTTGCAGCACACACCTTGTCTTCTAGGCTCCAGATGCCTGTTCTCCACTGCTGCAGCTGCTCTTGGTGGTCATGTCATGGTATCTCCAAAATACTGCTGTCTTCCTCTACAACTATGTTTTACCATGGTGCCAAGCCTTACATCCTTTGCATGACTTCTTCAATCCTAGGCTGTCAATTGCAACTGAGGCTGCACCTTCACCAATGACCTTCTGAGGCTTCTCACAGTGCCCAGGCCTCAGCTGCTCTTCATGACTCCTTCATGCCTCCAAAACCAGTACCACCTGGGTGACTCTTACACATTATCAAGTCCAGCCACAGCACAAGGTTCAACCCTGGCTATCTCTGGAACACAGCCTCTGTGCTCTCAGAAAACACTTCTCAGAAGATTTCACCTCATTGATGCTGGTCTCTTCCCAATCATCACCAATTTCTCAACTCCAGCTAACCAGCATCGATAGTCTCAGTAATGCAATGGTTTTGCTTTATTAGTTCTGGTATTGTTCAGCCCCAGTTAACCAAAACCACAGAATCTTCACAGTCAAAATAGCAATGGCCCTGATAAGAGTCTTTAATCTTCCCTCTGAAATTTCACAAGCCAGGCCTCCATCTTCTGCACTATTCTCAACATTATCTTCCAAGCTGCTATACAACATCTGGCAAAGCTCTTTACACCAAATGGATGTTCTAGTCCAAAGTTCCTAAGTCCTTCCACAGTTCTCCCCAAAACATGGTCAGGTTGTTGCAGGAATATCCTACTATGCTGGTACCAATTTGTCTTAGTCAGGGTTTCTATTCCTGCACAAACATCATGACCAAGATGCAAATTGGGGAGGAAAGGGTTTATTGAGCTTACACTCCATGCTGTTGTTCATCATGAAAGGAAGTCAAGACTGGAACTCAAGGAGGTCAAGGAGCAGGAGCTGATGTAGAGGCCAAGGAGGAATGCTGCTTACTGGCTTGCTCGGCCTGCATTCTTATAAAACCCAAGACTACCAGCCCACAGATGGTACCACTCACAAGGGGCCCTCCCCCCTTGATCACTAATTGAGAAAATGCCTTACTGCTGGATCTCATGAAGGCATTTTCTCAACTGAAACTCCTTTCTCTGTGATAACTTCAGCTTGTGTCAAGTTGACACACAAAACTAGCCAGTACAGTAATATAGAAACTGTCTCAGCAAGTTTCAAAAATGGGTTTATCTGCATTAATTTTTTTTCATTCCTGTTAAAATCACAATCTCTTATTTAAAGTCTTTGTTGTGGAATATAAAGTTTCCCTTTTTTTCACTTATATGTTCATGAAAAATAATTTTTCTGGCTTCTCTCCACTGCTTCATTCATCCTAGAATTGTACTGGCTAGTTTGGTCCAACTTGACACAAGCTGGAGTTATCACAGAGAAAGGAGCATCAGTTGAGAAAATGCCTCTATGAGATCCAGGTATAAGGCAAGTCAGTAAGTTACATCCCTCCATGGCCTCTGCATCAGCTCCTGCTTCCTGACTGCCTGAGTTCCAGTCCTGACTTCCTTTGGTGATGAACAGCAGCATGGAAGTGTAAGCTCAGTAAACCCTTTCCTCCCCAACTTGCATCTTGGTCATGATGTTTGTGCAGGAATAGAAACCCTGGCTAAGACACCCCCATTACCTCTCACATCCACCTCCTACTTTCCATGAACCCCCTCTCCTTCCCAAGTGCCCCTATTTCCAGGTCACTTTTGTAACCCACTGAGATATGTTAGCTTACGTACCCAAGCAGATGTGGAGGAGTAACTGCAGGAGCGTGGGCAATTAACCAGTGCCCACCACTGCAGCATGCCCTTCTTGTATGGCATTTGGGTTCTCCCCCCATGGTTTAGTAGAATTTCATGAACATCCTTGACTCTCATCTCTTGTCAGTTAGAGAAGCTGTAAGTATCTCTTCCTGTATGCCTCTCATTTCTCATTATGTCTGTGGCAATCGTCTCTGAGTAGAGATCCAAGTCTCCTCTTATGGCTTTGGGTCTGGCTGAAGCGTTCATTCCCCATTATTTTATCACAACACTGCTCCTCTACATATTCTTTGAAACACTGTGCAACCTTACTTTTTACAGCTAGGCTTCTTTTAATATACCTGGATCTTACTTGGGACCAAAATACATGCTTTCCATGAAATTCTCTGCTTTTCTACTACAAGTCTGATTCAAGACAAGGCACCATGACACTGGTACCATGATATTAAGGTGACACTTTTAGTATATGAACTACAAACCAGAGCAGGCCCCATGACTAGCAATGCTTAGCAAACATGAAGCAAACTCCATGTTTATGTGCACGTTCTTTTTGTTTTTGTGTTTTTAGTCTAATTTACACTTTTTTTCTGTTTTTCTGTTGTTTGGTTGTTTAGTTGGGTTTTTTGTTTGTTTGTTCATTTGTATGTTTGTTTTTAGTTTGTCTATTTTGATTTTTGGTTTGGGCCTTTGCTGGTTTCCCTGGGTTGTTATTATTTAAGAAAGAGCAAGAACATGAAGTTGACTGGGTAGGGAGGTAGAAAATATCTGGGAGGAAAGACTATGACATTGTATTAAAAGGTTTTAAATAAGGTTGGCATGGTGGTGCATGCCTTTAATCTCAGTGCTCCGGAGGCAGAGGCAGACAGATCTCTGTGAGTTCAAGGTCAGTCTGGTCTACCAAGCGAGTTCCAAGACAGCCAAGACCTACCTTTACCCAGAGAAACATTGTCTAGAAAAAGAAATCACACACACACACACACACACACACACACACACACACACACAAGTTTTTAAATAGAAATGTGAAACATACATGCACACTCTCTCTCTCTCTCTCTCTCTCACACACACACACACACAAGTTTTTAAATAGAAGTGTGAAGCATACATGCACACTCACACACACACACACACAATGCTCTTTTTATAACAATTATTGAGGAAGACTCACTGGTTCTCACTCTATTTTCTATTCTGATGTTAATTACAAACTCTTTTCTACAGCAGTTATAAATTGCTTTAATATTTGAGAGGGCACATCCCTCACACTTCAATTTCCAAACGATAGACTTGGCGTCTACCACGCTCTGCAATACAAACTCCAGTCTCTCATCTTCCAGCCTCATCTGTGCTCTCAGTCCTGTGGGGCTCAGACTCCACAAATCCAACACCCTTTTAAAAATTGAATTCAAGATAGACTCTGGCACTAGGGGCAATAAAGGATGACTGAAAGGACAAAGGTCATGCTGCTAGCTTGCTGTTCCTGTTTGCATTTTTATGCAAACTTCCCTACCCTGACGACCACAGTTGGGCACAGTGGCACCAGATGACATCAATTTTCATTGTTTGCTACTCAGTAAAAGCAGTTTCATTATATTGCTTCACACATTCCAGGGCCAACTGGGAGCTCTACCATCATAGCCCTGGGGTACCTGTATCATCTCAGAAACAACCAAGCGCCACACTTCCTCTGAACTTGGAGCCCTTTTCCCCCCAGAATTTTATGGTTCTGTTTACTTACTAACATGTTAGCAATTATTTATATTTATATATTGATCTTTATAATTCTGAATTAAAATATCGCTCTACTTACTTAAATTTCTGAGTAAATCCTCACTGATCAGAATCTATCAGAAATCGAGAAGAGATTTTGTGGTATTTTTATTGCACTTGTTTTAAAGATACCGATTAATTTGAAGATAACTCACTTTAGAACTTTACTAACCTGACCATCTCTTAGAATTAAGTAGATGTTGCTGTGTGGGAGTATTTTTGAGTTCTTCATTTCAGAGCCTCTTAAGTATCTACCACTCATGATTTCCCCTCACCTGAGAAATGTTATACAATACCAGGTTTACAGATAAAATAGATATACAAGTCAAACAAATTTAAAGCAGCTCTGGGCTGGTGACATGGATGACATCTAAGTAACCCTAACTAAATTCAGTGGTTAAATTTGGTAGTTTGGATGAACCTAGAAATTTGTCTATTTCTTTTAGGCTTTCCAATTTTAAAGAGTGCAGATATTTTAAGTGTTTCCTTAGAAGATTCTGAATTTCTTTAGTATGTGTTGTGAGATTTCCCTGTTCATTTCTAATTCTGTTAGTTTGAAATTTCACCCTCCCCCCTCTCTCATTAGTTAATCCAAGGGTGTGTCAATTTTATCTTCTCAAAGAACCAGCTCTTAGATTCAATGATTCTTTGTATTGTTTTCTTTGTTTCTATTTCATTAACTTCTGCCTTCATTTTTATTATTTCTTGCCACCTACTGGCTTTAAGTCTGGCTTTCTTTTCTCCAAATTCCAGAGTTACATCAGTGTGTCATTTGCTTATGCGTCTTACGGCTTTTTACTGGAGTCTCTTGGAGCTGTAGACATTCCTCTTAGCACTGCTGTTGCTGTACCAGGGGTTGGCTGATATTGTCTTTTCATTTTCCTTTATTTCCAGAAATTATTTTTTATTTCTTTCTGGATTTCATGTTTGAGCCATTCATAATTCAATAATGAATTATTTAATCTCCATGAGTTTTTGTACTTATCAGAGATTTCTTTGCTGATGTGCTGTTTTATTGCTTAATGGTCATAAAGGATACAATTTCAATTTTTCTGTTATTTTTTTTTTTTTGACATTTGCTTTATGTTCTAGGATGTAGTCTGTTTTAGAAAAGCTTCCACGGTCTGCTGGATAGAATGTATATTAATTGGTGTCTGGATGGAATATTCTGTAGGACTCTGTAGGTCCATTTGATCCATGATGTCCTTTAATTCTGTTGTTACTCTGCTTTTTTATTCTTTTGTCCAGATGACATATAGATTGGAGAAAATGGAGTATTGAAATCACAAACTACTATTGGGTCAGTGTTAATTTGTGTTTTTAATTCCAGTAGTACATTTTTATGACATTGAGTACACCTCAGTTTAATGCATATATGGTTAGAATTCTTATGTCTTCTCTGTTTTTATTTTATTGAAGAAGAGGGTTTTTTTTCATACAATATAGTCCGATTAAGGTTCTCCTTCTCCAGTTCCTCCCCACCTACTCTGTCTTCTGGATCTACACCCTTTCTGTCTCTCCTTAGAAAACCAAGAAAGGTCAAATGATAATAGTAAAGTAAAATAATATAAAATGAAAACAGACAAGCCAGAATAGGACAAACCACACAGAAGAAAAAGAGCCAAAGAAATGCAAGAAATACATAGAAACATAGACATGCATTCGCGCATACAGAACTACCATGAAACAAGATCAGAAGCCATAATATATACTCAGAGGGTGTGTAACAAAAAAAAAAAAAAACCTCAAAATACAAAACCATGCCCTAACTTAACATTGTTATTGTGAGACAAAGAACCTCCAAAGCTGCCATAGAGTTCATTTTCTGTTGGCCATCTGTCTTAGTTAAGGTTTTACTGCTGGGCAGACACACCATGGCTAAAGCAATTGTTATAAAGGACAACATTTAATTGAGGCTGGCTTACAGTTTCAGAGGCTCAGTTCATTATCGTGTCAGAAAGCACAGCAGTGTGTAGGCAGACATGGTGCTGGAGGAGCCAAGAGTTCTACATTTTGATCTGCAGGCAGCAGAAAGGGATTGTCCTCCACAGGCAGCCAGGAGAAGGCTCAGATGACACATTGGGCAGTGCTTGAGCATAGGAGACCTCAAAGCCCCCTACACAATGACACTCTTCCTCCAACAAGGCCATACCTCCTGATAGTGCCATTCCCTATAGCCAAGCATTCAAATACATGTATATATGGGGGCCAAGCCTATTCAAACCACCACACCATCTATTGCTAAATATGGGACCTAAGTTTTAAAATGTTTTGTTTCTGCAGTGAGACTCTCTTGGAGAAAACTAATTTTTCATTTGCAAGAAGTTATGAACCTGAGATAGCTTCTGGGTTAGGGATGGGGGCCTATGGCCGCCACTCCTTTCAGTTCTAGGACCCCATTTGGTGCAAACCTGTACAGGCTTTATGCATGGTGCCTCAGTCTCTGTGAGTTCATATGTCCAGTGGTCATGCTGTATCTAGAAGGCCTAGGTTTCCTCTGTCTGCTCTGGCTCTTATAATCTTTTTTCCCCTCTTCTTCAAAGTTTCTTGAACCCTGAAGAGAGGGATTTGATGGAGAAATCACATTTAGGGATGAGTGAATCAAGGTTTCTCATTCTGTACACATTTTCTGGCTATGGGTCTCTGTATTTGTTCCTGTCTGCTTCAGAAGGAAGCTTCTCCAATGGTGTCTGACCAAGGCACTGACCTATGAGTGTTGCTGAATATCATTATGAATCATTTCATTGCTATATTCCTGTAGCAGAACTTTGCTTTATTGCAGTATTTTGCTTTGTGCTGATCCCTGGCCTATCTAGTTTGAGGTTCTTGTCCACTCAAGCACTGTCATGGATGGTTTCCACCTCATGGGATGATCCTTGAATCAAATCAGACATTGGTTGGATGCCTCCACAGCTTTGTACCACAATTATACCAGTTTATCTTGCAATGATCTACAGTTATCATTGTAGATCAAAGGGTTTGTGGCTGGGTTGGTGTTTACCTTTCTCCCTTGGTAGCCTGCAGAGTGACTTCCAGTACCATGAACATTAGTCGATGAGAATGAGGGCAATAGGTAGGCATCAGCCCAAATTATCCCATGTTCAATGAATTGTGTAGATGTTGTCTTCAACAATAGAGCCTTTCTGTCAGTTTGTGAAGAGTGACCAAAAAAGTCTCGGCCACAGCCAGAGTTGTTTGGAAGTTGCCATGGTACTTTGTTGACCAACAACGTGATTGGATGTCTCCCAATTCTGATACTGAAAGCTTTACTTGGTGATGAGAGATGTCCAGTTGGGGTTTTCTCCTGTGTTACTTGGCAATGTCATTTAAATAGAATTTGTATGTTTGGTTATCACTGGCTTTATAGATAATATCCACATATAAGCAAATGCATACAATGTTTGTCTTACTGGGTCTGGATGGCTCATTCAGAGTAATTTTGTTGTTATTGTCATCTCATAAATTTACCTATAAATTTCAAGATTTCAAGTTTTTTAGTGGCTGAGTAATACTCCATTTTATAAATATATCACATTTTCATTATCAATGGATAATCAATATCAGTTGATGAACATCCAAATTGTTCCCATTTTCTGGCTACAATAACTAGAGCAGCAATGAACATGGTTGAGCAAGTATTCCTATATTAGGATGCAGCAGCCTTTGGGTATATGCCCAGTAGTGGTATAGGTGGATTTTGACTGATTTTCCTCTTTCTGTGGAACCACCACGTTGACTTCCATAGTGGCTGTACAAACTTGCACACCCACCAGCAATGAATTTGCTCTCCCACATTCTTGTCAGTATGAACTGTTCTATCGATTGTAACCATTCTGACAGCTGTAAGATGGAATCTCAAAGTCATTTTGCTTTTGCACTTCCCTGATAGTTGATGATGCTGAACCTTTAAGTGTTTCTCAGCTGTGTTCTCTTTTGAGAATTCTGTTTGGATGTGAGCCCCCTTTTTATTTCACCAGGAGCTCTAAGTCTGATTAAATTACATGTCTTATATTGATTTAACTTTGCTACATGGTATATACTGAAAAAATTACCCATTTCTTATATATTTTCCAATTTGGAGGAGTCCAAGTTTTTAAAGAGTCTCCATACGGTTCTCTGGATTTCCTCATTGTCTGATGTTATGTCCCCATTTGTTCTCTAATTTTGTTAATTTGGATTTTCTCTCTCTGCCTTTTACTTGGAGAGAGTAGTGATACAAGAAACATACCTCAACTTAATCAAAGCAATTTGCAGTAATCCTACAGCCAGCATCAAATTAAATGAAAAGCAACACAAAGCAATTCCCCTAAAACCAGGAACAAAACAAGGCTACCCACTCTCTTTATGTACATCTATTCAATATAATACTTGAATTTCTAGATAGAGCAATAAGACAACTAAAGGAGATCATGGTGATACAAATTGGAAAGAAAGAAGTCCAAGTATCATTATTCTCCAACAATATGATAGTATACATAGATGACCCAAAAGTTCTACTAGGGAACTCCCACTGTTAATACACACCTTCAGCAAAGTGGCTGAATAAAATATTAATTTAAAAAAAATAAAAATCAGTAGCTCTCCTCTATATAAAGGACAAAGGAACTAAGAAAGATATCAGAGAACAAATACCCTTCACAATAGCCACAAATAGTATAAAATATCTTGTGTTAACTCTAACCAAGCAAGAAAAGTCTTGCATGATAAAAACGTCAAGTTTTCACAGAAGGAAATTAAAGATGATATCAGAAGATGAATAGATTTTCCATGCTCTTAAATGGAAATCTTAAATGAATCAGTAGGATTAACAGTAAAAATGGCTATCCTGCCAAAAACAATCTACAGATTCAATGCAATCCTCATCAAAATTTCAACACAATTCTTTTTTTTTTTTTTTTTTTCATTTAGAGAAGATTTTATTTGGGCTGAAAGTCCCAGATGGTTGGAGTCTATGAAGGTAGAGTAATATATAGGATCAGGAAGCTGAAGACTCCAATCTTGAATCATAATCTTGAACCTGAGAGTGAATTCAAAAGGGGAAGAGTGAGCTCAAAATGGTGACTTTAAACTATCAGTGCCCAACTCCAGTGATAAACCTGCTCCAACAGGACAACACCTCTTTAAACCTCCCCAGACAGTGACACAAACTAGAGACCAAGTATTCAAATGCTCAAGATGACGAGGGACGTCTCATTCAAACCACAGCAACAAGAGCCACACACACTGAGCTTCATACATACTTTTCTTCAGGTAGACTGGAAGCCACCTGAGCTCAGACACCATCTCTTCCTCTCCATTCACATCAGTGTGAACTGGGAGCTTGTAGAGGGAATTAAGTTTGACTGAGCTCAGGTCTGCATTTCATATAAACTCAGCAGTTGATTCTGAGGTTGGCACAGACCACACTGGGTAACCACTAGGTTCTGTTTATCCATAAGAGCAGGTTGCATAAGTAGTATTCAATAACTATGTAAGCATCATCTTACCAGCATTCAGTGTTTTGATAAATACAGCATTTCTCCAATGGGTATCTATTAGTTGATTAGACTGGCTGAAAATCAATCATTCCACTACCATAAAGAGTCAGGCAGCACCAATCTGTGTCCAATATTCCACTGGCAGGTGCTTGTACATCATTTGGTCTGAATATGAGCCAGGGTTTTTACATGCTGTACAAGTGCCCTGCCACTCATTTACACTCAGAATCAATCCCTCACTGGCCCTTTTGAACCAAGGACCTCTCCTCCCATTGATGCTTGACAAGGCCATCCTCTGCTAAATATGCAGCTGGAGCCTTGTGTACTCCTTGGTTGGTTGTTTAGTCCCTGGGAGCTCTGGGGGGTCTGGTTGGTTGATATTATTGTTCTTCCTATGAGGGTTGCAAACCCTTTCAGCTCCTTCAGTCCTTTCTCCTACTCTTCCATTGGGGACCCCACATTCAGTCCAATGGTTGGCTGCGAGCATCCACCTCTGTATTTGTAAGGCCTCTTGGGAGACAGCTATATCAGGCTCCTTCCAGCAAGCACTTCTTGGCATCCACAATAGTATTAGAGTTTGGTGACTGTATATGGGATGAATCCCCAGGTGGCACAGTCTCTGAACGGCCTTTGCTTCAGTCTCTGCTCTACACTTTGTCTCCACATTTGCTCCTATCAACACAATTCTTTAAGACATTGAAAGGATATTACTTCATATGGACAAACAATAAAACTCAAGATATCTAAAATAATCCTAAACAACACAAGACCTTCCAGAGGTATCACCCTGATTTCATGCTATATTATAGAACTATAGTAATAAAAACTGCATTGTATTGACATAAGAACAGACAAGTTGATCAACATAATCAAATTAAAAACTCAGACATAAATCTACACAGCTATGAACACCTGTTTTTTGATAAAGAAGCCAGAAAGACACAATGGAGAAGAATAAGCATCTTCAACAAATAGTGTTTGTCTAACTGGACGTTGGCATACAGAAGAATGTGAATAGATACATATTTATCACCCTGCACAAAACTCAAGTCCAAGCATATCTAAGATCTCAACATAAAAGCAGATACATTAAACCTGCTAGAAGGGAAAGTGGGAAATAGCCTTGAACACATTGGCAGAGGTGACAATTTCCTGAACAGAACACTGATTGCACAGGCACTGATACAAACAATTAATAAATGAGACCTCAAGAAACTAAAAAGCTTCTGTAAAGCAAAGGACACCATCAATAGGACAAAACAACAGCCTACAGAATGGGAAAAGATCTTCACCAATCCCACATATGTCAGACAGCTGATATCCAAATTATTTAAAGAACTCAAGAAACTAGATATCATGAAAGAAATAATTTAAAGTTCAGGTGCAGATCTAACCAAAGAAAACACTTAAAGAAATGTTCAACATCCTTAGCCATCAAACTACTTTTGATTCTTTATATATTTTTGGTATCAGCCCTCTATCATATTCCATCTTATATCTATCAGAATGGCTAAAATCAATACTTCAAGTGGTAAGTCATGCTGGCTAGGATATGGAGCAATGAAATACTCTTCCATCGCTGGTGGAAGTGCAAGCTTGTACTTGAAAATCAATATGGCAGTTTCTCAGAAAATTAGATATTGCCCTACCTCAAGATCCAGCTATACCACTCTTAGGCATATACTCAAGGGTTGCTTCATTGCACCACAAAGATAATGGCTCAGCTATGTTCACTGCAGCTTTATTAATAATAGGCAGAAACTGGAAACTACCTAGATGCCCCACAACTGAAGAATGGATAAAAATAATGTGGTATATTTACCCTAAAGTATTACTCAGCTATTTAAAAACATGATAACATGAAATTTACATGCAAACAGATGCAACTAGGGAAAAAACCATCCTGAGTGAGGTAACACAGAACCAGAAAGACAAACATGGTATGTTCACACTTATAAGTGGATATTAGCTATTAAGCAAATTATAATCTTTCTACACTACAGACACACAAAAAAAGGCTAAGTAACAAGGAGGGCTCTAAGGAGGATCTCCTTAGGAAAGGGAAATAGAACAGATTTTGGGAGTTGACTGGGATGATTGTGAATTCTAACAGAAGGGACAGAGTGTAGGGATGGAGGGATAGGCAACTGAAATTGCAGTTCATTTGGGAGGGTTTGAAGTGGAAACCCAATGCAATAGAAACTCCCAGGATTCTAGGAGGGTTATGAGGCAAGTGGACCATCCCATCAAACAGAAGAACTGACAAGAGTCAAGCAGGTTCAAAATTGGGATGCCAATCCAGCTATAAAACCTTAGACCTACAATCTATCCCACCTTCAAGATGTGCAGGGCAATGGAGGTGCAGAACGTCTGAGATTTCCAACCAAGGACTGGTTTAGTTTGACACCCATTCCACTAGAGGAAGCCCATGCCTGACAGAGCCGCATGACCAGACCCCAGATAGTCCAGAGACCTATACTAGAAACAAACAAACAAACAAACAAACAAGCCATGACATGGTTTCTAATAATATTCTTTTATACTCATAGGTCTGTGCCTAGCCCAATCATTATCAGAGAGACATTTTTGGCAGCCTATAGGAGCAGCCAAATACTAGACATAGCCCAAATTGAAGATCTCCATAGGGTTTGCCTTTTTGGAGCTCAGAAAACACCATAGAAGAGGGGGAGACAGAACTGTAGGAGCCAGAGGGGTTGAGGACATCAGGAGAACCTGGCCCACAGACATCAACTAAGTAAGGCTCATGGGAGCTCACAGAAACTGAAGTGGGAATCATGGCACCTACATGGGTTTGCTCTCTGTTCTCTGCATATGTTATAGTTGTTAGCTTAATGTTTTTGTGGGACTTCTGACAGTGGGAATAGAGATGTCTCTGACTCTTTCTCTTTTGTCAACTCCTAGGTTCTTTTTCCTCCTACTGGGATTCCCAACCTTGATATGAGCACTTGTGCTTAGTCTTACTATATATTCTTATAGTGAATTCAGTGGCTATCCCTGGGAGGCCTAATATTTTCCAAAGGGAAATGGAGGAGGAGTGGATCTTGATGAGAACGGAAGTGTGGCAGAGGCTTAGGGAGTGGAGATGGGGGAAACTGTGGTCAGGCTGTATTGGGAGAGAGCACATACAAAAAAAAAAACAAAAACAGAAAAAGAAAGAAAGGAAGGAAGGAAGGAAGGAAGGAAGGAAGGAAGAAAAAGAGAAAGAAAAGACACGAGAAAGAAAAGAAAGAAAAGAGAAGAGAAAGGAAATGAAAAGACAAGAAAAGAGAGTTAAAAATCAGAGTATAGTCTACTGTTTAGAAAATTCTATTTGCTGCTAAGGAGAATGTGAGGTTTTCAGCTTGTCGGGTGGAATTTTTTCTCAATGTCAATTTTATATAACCTGCTATGCCATTTACCTCAGGTTTCCTTGTTGTCAGTTTGGTCCACTGTTGTTGTATCTGGATCCATATCTGTTACTTTCTGTTTGATGAGATCAACTTTTATGCATATATATTTGTAAGTGTTATATCTTCTTGCTAGACTTGCTCTATATTACTGTGTAGTGACTGTGACCTTCTGTACTCTTGACTAACTTTGGTTGGAGGTTCCTTCATCACATATGAAAAGGGTTGGGCGCATCCACTTATTACCTACTTCCATTTACTTGATGTATAATACTCCACACTTTGACTGTGTGAAGCCTAG
Organism: Rhynchomys soricoides; assembly: GCA_019843965.1. Lineage (NCBI taxonomy): Eukaryota > Metazoa > Chordata > Mammalia > Rodentia > Muridae > Rhynchomys > Rhynchomys soricoides. The sequence goes on along the minus strand of JADRCH010000027.1, from coordinate 3,371,430 downwards.
TAAATGGTCATGTTTACTCACTGGTAAGTTAAACATGTTTCTTTCAGACAACAAATTTTGAGTTTTGATCCAATCAGATAGTCTTCATTCTTAAATGGATAGTTGAACCCATTAACAACTGGCATTGTTAATGAGAGATATTTGTTGATTCCTGTTGGGAACTGGTTCTAATGCTTTGTCTTAATTCGGCTCCCAAAATGACATGAGAATCTGTATGTCTAAACGATGAGGTTCCCTGTCCCCAGCTGTCTTTGACTGATAATAAAGAATTGCAGTACAACTCTTTCATTGCTGGTGGGATTGCAAGCTGGTACAACCATTCTGGAAATCAGTTTGGCAGACCCTCAGAAAATTGGACATAATACTACCTGAGGACCCAGCTATACCACTCCTGGGCATATACCCAGAAGATGCTCCAACATGTAATAAAGACACATGTTCCACTATGTTCATAGCAGCCATATTTATAATAGCCAGAAGCTGGAAACAACCCAGATGTCCCTCCACAGAGGAATGGATACAGAAAATGTGGTACATTTACACAATGGAATTCTACTCAACTATTAAAAACAATGACTTCATGAAATTCGCAGGCAAATGGATGAAACTTGAAAATATCATCCTGAGTGAGGTAGCTCAGTCACCAAAGAACAAACACGGTATGTACTCACTGATAAGCGGATATTAGCCCAAAATTTCAGAACACCCATGATTCAATTCACAGCAACTGTTGGACTTAGCATGGGGTCCCAGATGGAGGGAGTTTGCAGCCCCATGGGGAGGGAGCAACAGTGTCAACTGCTTAGGCCCCCAGTGCTCCCAGAGACTGGATCACTAACCAAATAATGCACATGAGGGACCCATGGTTTGGGCCACATATGTGACAGAGAAGGACCTTGTTGGCCATCAGTGGGAGAAGAGGCCCTTAGGTCTGAGAGTATTTGATGCCCCAGAATAGGGGAATGCCAGGGAGGGAAGATGGGAGAGTGTGAGTGGGTGGGGGAATATCCTCATAGAGGCAGGGGATGGGGGATGGGATAGGGGGGTTCCCAAAGGGGATACCTGGAAAGGGGAAAACATTTGGAATGTAAATAAAGTGTCAAAAAATAAAATAAATATGAATAAGATAAACAAAAAGAAAGTTATAATGTACATATAAAAGAAAAGAAAGGAGAGGAAAGAAGAGAAAAGAAAAAAAGAAAAAAAAAAACCAATATTGCAGGTAAGCAAGAGGAGTCATATGATTCAGTGTGGCAGCATTTGAGTGCCTTAAACAAAATTGGTCGTAACCTTAACATGTTTTAAACTAATTGTTTAAAAAGCTTTTCACTTTAAAGAAATGTTTGTTGTAGTCTTTATATAACATAATATGAATTAAATTGGTCAAACCGAAGAAGAAGAAGAAGAAGAAGAAGAAGAAGAAGAAGAAGAAGAAGAAGAAGAAGAAGAAGAAGAAGAAGAAGAAGAA
>JADRCH010000027.1:3212191-3369151 GCA_019843965.1 Rhynchomys soricoides | reverse complement strand
GAAAGGAAAGGAAAGGAAAGGAAAGGAAAGGAAAGGAAAGGAAAGGAAAGGAAAGGAAAGGAAGAAAAGAAAGTCAGACACACACAGAGACACATACATACCGGATGAAGCAGAAAAGGGCTCCACCAAAACTTTAGTATTACTTTCAGCTTTTTATAGCTTTATAGACAAAATGTCCCCAATGTAAGAAAAAATTATCTCATAGATAAAATGTTACCAGAAGGGGAGCTTCAGAAGGATGTCAATAATAAGTTCAAAGCAGTGTTTCTTTCATTCTATAAGCTCATTATAAGTTCAAAGCAACAGTTTCACATGGCCTTGCTTTATCATTGTGGACACCTGTGACTTCATAGGGCCTGACCAAAATGAATGTTTTTCCTTGATCACAAATCTGTCCCAAGCCTATTTCTCTTCTTAGTGTAATTTATGAAAGCTCTTTGAATTCCTTATTATACAGCCTTCACTTACTATTCTATGAGGAGTGGGCACATTGTATTCTTTTTTCTAACTTTATTACATCTTTCTGGCAAAACAACTAAAACCATCTCCTTAAGCTTCCTTCCGAAAAATTATTTTAATCAAATTATGAATTCTATAAAGTTATTAATTCATCTAAGCAGCATTAATTCATGAAAATTCATCTTCACATTGATTTGCAGGAAATTAACCAAGTAGCGTGGGCTATGACCCAGGAAGTAATCCCACCAAGCCATAGGCAGTGAGAGTCTCCTGGTGTACACTCACACCAGGCCAAATAATTGAGGAGTTTGGCAATGACAAACATGAGAAAGCACATCAATAGCCAGAAACAATCCTGGGATGAAGTCTCTGGGTCTGTGCCTTTCCAGAGCACACCCACTGCAGCTGGAGAAAGATAGTGGGCCCTCTCCAGGTAGCTCACTTGACCACTGCAGCTCTTCCTGATGGCATCCACCAGTCTTAGGTAAATAAAATAATTTTAGTAGGCAGTTATTTATTTTCAGGACGTGAATTCTGTTTCCTCATGCTGTCTTAGCTTTCAGAGTTCCTGCTGAGAGGTTTGATGGTATTCTAAAGACTCTTTCTTTGAAAGAATTGGGCTTTTTCTGTTAATGCTTTCATTATGTTTTCTAAACATAATGTTTTCTAAACATAACACCCCACTCCAACTCTCTTTAAAATGCATTTAACACAATTAAATACTTCAACTATATACTTAATAGTTCTCAGAAACAGTGGAATTAGGATACTGTTAGAATAAATGTATTTTAAAATTATTAAAGGTCATGAGCATTATTTATTTTTAGAGATATTCCCTGGTCTTGTGTGTATGTGTGTGTGTGTGTGTGTGTGTGTGTGTGTGTGTGTGCATGCGCAAGTGCACACATACACAAAGGTGTCCTTGAATGCCAAAGTGGGGCATCAGATGCCCTGGAGCTGGAGTTATAGGAAGTTGTGAGCTGCCCCACATGGGTTCTGAAACTTGAACTCAAGTTCTCTAGGAAAGTATTCTTAACTGCTGACCTATCTCTCCAGACCAAGAAAATTATTCTGAGGAAATAAAATCAAAGAGGGGATAAAGAAACAAAAAATACAATAAAATAAAATGTAACACAGTAGTAAGAGAGAAGGTATGTGGGCTGAAGATTAGAGAAATAATCAAATCAAATTAAATAGGAACATAGAAAGGCAGAACAATCATAAAACCCTAACTAAGCAAGAATAAAACTTAAACAAAACAACTAAGAAATAATAATACACACGTGGAAAAAAGTTTTAAAATGTTTGAAAATATTAGCATCAGCCTATATTTACTCCTTCCTGGGATGTGGATTTAAATTCTCTTGGCCCCTGGGCTGTTTTAAGGAGCTGACTCTGCAGGTGGAAGAATAGGCTGCTTATGTGTGAGTTCTAGCACATTGACTGCAAGTCTCTATGCATACAAGCTGAAGTCTCTGTCTCCCCTCACAGGTTAAATTCCTGCCCAAGACTCCACCATCCATGGGGGTGTCCACATGACCTACATGAATTGCCTGCTCAGGACAATACCTACAGTACCAGCTGCTGTCCATGTATGCTGAGTGGATTTCAGTGTCTGGGGCTCAGACAGGGCTGTACCTGTAACAGCGCTTACTACTGTAGCAGGATATTCCTACCTCCCAGGCTTCACAGGGTACCAGTACCTCTACACCTGCAGTTTTAGCCTTGCCTGAGCCCATTTGTATCCACTGAGTTTCTTTTTAGGTCTTCTCTTGTGGAGTATTCAAGTGGTTCCCAGGGTAGCTGTCCTCTTAGTCTACATAGTGGGATGCTTTGGGAAATTGAGGAGATGCAGTAGTGCCAAGCTTTCCAGACTCTTTCCAACTGAATGGTTTAAATTGCAGCTTCTCTCAGGATGACTCCACCCATGTCCTGATGTAACAGGTAGAACCATACAGCTGGGACCAAATCCCTCCCCTGTATTCTGCCTTACACAGCTTGAAGATATTTCTAAAACTGTGATTTTGATTTTGTTTATTTTTTATTGAAAATGTTTTATCATGTCATATATTCTAATTATGATTTTCTCTCTCCTATCTCCTCCCAGACCCTACCCACATGATCAGCTCCACGTCTTCTCTGTCTCTGTCTTTAGATAAAAGACAAAAACAAACAAACAACAACAACAACAAAAACCCTTTGTATTGTATTTTCTTCTGGAAACTCTCCTTTTCCTCTTTCATTTGGGAACCAGTATGGAGAGAAATCATTCTCCCCTTTCTAAACCTACGTTCAGTGTTTCAGATGAGTCTATTGCTTCCTACATAGATCTAATGTCCAATATTACTTACCTGATATCTGACTGACTGTTGCTTACCATGAGCCTCTCTTGTCTCTTTTGCATCTCACTTCTTTCTGACATCACAGGTCAGGTGTGTTCTTGCAGCCCTCTGGGAACACAGGAAAGTGCTGCTTGTCCTGTACTCTCTGCCTTACCAGAACTCTTACTTCTATCTGCTTATTTCTAGTTACTGTTTCCAGCTTTGTCACATTTTCTGTTCTATCCCTGGCCATCTAGTGAGTGGTGAAATTTCTCTCCTATTTGAAACTTAGCCAACATCAAACTAAATGGAGAGAAACTCGAAGCAATCCTACTAAAATCAGGAACTAGACAAGGCTGCCCTCTCTCTCCCTATCTATTCAATATAGTACTTGAAGTTCTAGCTAAAGCAATCAGACAACAAAAGGAGGTCAAAGGGATACAAATTGGAAAGGAAGAAATCAAACTATCACTATTTGTAGATGATATGATGGTATACTTAAGTGACCCTAAAAACTCCACCAGAGATCTGCTACAGCTAATAAGCAACTTCAGCAAAGTGGCTAGATACAAAATTAACTCAAGCAAAGCAGTAGCCTTCCGATACTCGAAGGATAAACAGGCTGAGAAAGAAATTAGGGAAATGACACCCTTCACAATAGTCACAAACAATTTAAAATATCTTGGTGAGCCTCTAACCAAACAAGTGAAAGATCTGTATGACAAGAACTTCAAGTCTCTGAAGAAAGAAATCGAAGAAGACCTCAGAAGATGGAAAGATCTTCTTTCTAAGATAAAACATTTATTGACCGAATGTCCCCTTTGTTCTTTTTCTTTGTGATAAGAAAGATTTGAGGAAATGGGACAGTTCCTAGGAAAACAATTTCAGAAAAAGTAGAATCGGCATAGAAGCCCAGTGTGGGAAGAACACGGAGGTGATGTAAAGCCATGGCGGCTAAGAGATCAGGCTTTCATGACCGTCACAGGGGGACAAAAGTCTGACCCAGAGTTTGAAAGAAAATACAAAGTGAATAAATTGACAGGTATACATCCTCTGCTGAAATTAAGTTAATTTCAGTTCTACATTCTATGTACACATGATATACTCATGTGTACATAGTATACATGATATGTACTCATGCTTAGACCAATTTTCCTTTTATTTTTGGATAAGTCATAAATAAACTAGAGAGAAAATGTCTGACTAGAATGAATTAAAACCCGGGAAGAAGGTTTAAAACAAAGAAGACGTTTCCTATAGTGAGCTAACACTGTTGCTTGCAGACTGCCAGGAAACTGTAAGTTATTGAGGGACAATGTGCTAGGGAGGGGAAAAAAACCACCACCAAGAACCATTTAATGTTATGGAAACCCACAGTTCAAGCCTAAGGGAATAGTTTTATGATTAATTCTGCCCACGTTCAGTCTCATCTCATAAATATTATGCGATGATTAATTTGGGCCTGTTTTGATTGCTGAGGATACATGGCTGGCAATGAGAATGAAAGAAAAGTAAAATCACAGAAGCCAAAGAGATGAAAATAATTAATCATAAATCAAGCACAGTTTACCCCCAGAAAAGTAATATAATAAATCCCATTTCTGTACAGTTTTCAGTCACTGTTCTAACCAAGCTCCAGTGTTTTAGAGACTACCTCGGGAGAACTGGCTTTAGATAACAAATATTCTACTCATTACTCCTGGGTCACCATTAATATTCGTGGACTGTTCTTTCTATGATAAATGCAATATGCTATGTTGACGATAGTTTGGATTTTTAAGAAAGAGCATAAAAGGACATTCCATAGTGAAAGTGTAAAGTCCAAGGGAAGTTGCACAGCTTCAGGTAGCTACTCTGGTTGTATAGACATCCATTTAGATGCATAGGCTTTGTGTCTGGTTAATTCAGCAGCGTGAGGGGTTTCTCTTACAAGGTCTTTATCATAAAAGTTTTACTGAAGTGTTTCAATTTGACAGTCATTGTTGAACTCTACCATGGCAGGCATTATACTGGTTGAAGAGTTGGAAAGAATATGCCTAGGGTTTCTACCTTCAAGTCTTCGTATGCTGAGTGTGTGGAGATAGAAATGTGTGTATACATTCTTTTCAAGAGAGAACACAGGACTCAAGGGAAGAGTGATGAACTCCACTACAAATCCACCCAGTATCAGATAGAACTCTTGCTCTATAAAGAAGTCTTGACCTATGGAAACTATCAGGACTTTGGATGAAAGTTTCAAAGCTAACGTCAGACATAGAACAGGGTTCAAATTGGACTCACCTGTGAACAAAGCAAAATGCAGTGTATTACCTCCAACTCCAAACCTCAGATCTTTCTGGCTGTCTCCTAGAAAGATTATCTTTTTTTAAATTTAATCTTATTTTTCTTTACTTATCCACTTTACATCCCGCTCACTGCCCCTCTCCTGGTCACCTCTTCCCACGAACTTTCCTTCCTCCCCTTCTCCTCTCAGCAGGTGGGGGCACTTCTGAGTATCCCCCCTCCACCTTAGCACTTCAAGTCTCTAAGAGGATAGGCCCTTCCTCTCCCACTAAGGCCAGGCAAGGCAAATCAGCTAGAAGGACATATCCCACATATAGGCAACAGCTTTTGAGATAGCCCCCACTCCACGTGTTCAAGACACACATGATGGCAAAGCTGCACATCTGCTACATAAGTGCAGGGAAGGCCTAGGTCCAGCCCATGTATGCTCTTTGGTTAGTAGTTTAGACTCTGAGAGCCCCAAGTGACCAGGTTAGTTGACTCTGATGGTCTTCCTCTAGAGTTCCTATCCCCTTCAAGGCCCACAATCCTTCCTCCTATTCTTCCATAAGAGTCCCCAAGCTCCATCCATTGTTTGGCTGTGGGTGTCTGTATCTGTCTATGTCAGCTCCTGGAGCATCTCAGAGGTCGACATGTTCTTGAATGCAAGCACAGCAGAGTATCATTGATAGTGTAAGAATTGGTGCTTGTTTATGGAATGGGTCTCAAGTTAGGCTGGTTATTGGCTGGCCATTTCCTCAGTCTCTGCTCCATCCCCTGTGCCTACATTTCTTGTACATAAGATAAATTTTGGGTTAAAAGTTTTGTGGGTGAGTTTGTGACTCTATAACTCCACTGGGGTTCCTGTCTAGGTACAGTAGGTGGTCTCTTCAGGTTCTATATCCCCAGTGCAGTGAGTCACAGCTAAAATCGCTCCCATTGATTCTTGGGGGCCTCCTTTGTCCCAGGCCATGTCTCCTCGTAGAGACGCCCCCTACCTCCTCATCCCTGTCATTTGTAGATTTGCATTTATTTTCATGTCCATCTAGCCATCTCTCCTGTCCTTCCCCACACCTGATTCTGACTCCCTGATTCCCCTCCCCATCCCCCTACCTCCCAGTTCCCTCTCTCCATCTGCCTCTTATGACTATTTTATTCATCCTTTAAGTACATTTCAAGCTTCCTCACTTGGGCCTTCCTTCTTGTTTAAATTCTTTTGGTCTGTGTAGTGTAACATTGTACCTGTATTTTACTGCTAATATCTACTTATAAATGAGTACATACCAAGCACTTCCTTTTGGGGCTAGGTTACCTTACTTAGGATGATATTCTCAAGTTCCACCTATTTGCCTAAAAATTCATGATACCTTGGTTTTTCATAGCTCAATAGTATTCCATTATGTAGATGTACCACATTTTCTTCACTCATTCTTCAGTTGAGGGACATCTAGATTGTTTCCAGTTTCTGACTATTACAAGTAAAGCTGTTATAAACATAGTTGAACAAGCATCTTTGTGAGATGTTAGAGCATCATTTGGTTATATGCCCAGGAGTGGTATAGCTGGGTCTTGACGTAGAACTATTCCCAGTTTTCTAAGAAAAGGCCAAATTTATTTCCACGGTGGTTGTACAGGTTTGCACTCCCACCAACAATGGAGGAGTGTTCCCCTTGCTCCACATCCTCACCAGCATATGCTATCTCTTGAATTTTTGATCATAGCCATTCTGATGGAACTTGATAGTTGTTTTGCTTTTCATGGCCCTGATGACTAAAGACATTTCTTTAAGTGCTACTAGGCCATTTGAGATTCTTCTGTTGAGAATTCTCTGTTTAGCTCTGTTTTCCATTTTTCATTTGGGTTATTTGGGTTGTTGGTGTCTAACTTCTTGAGTTCTTTATAAATTTTGGATATTAGCTCTCTGTCAGATGTACAGTTGGTGAAGATCCTTTCCTAATCTGTAAGTTGCCATTTGTCTTATTGACAGTGTCCTTTTTCTCACAGAAGCTTTGCAGTTTCATGAGGTCTTATTTATCAATTGTTGATCTTAAAGCCTGAGCCATTGGTGTTCTGTTCAGAAACTTGTCTCCTGTACCAATGTGTTCAAAGGTATTTTCTACAAGGCACATACCTAAACATAATCAAAGCAATATACAGCAAGCCAATAGCCAGCATCAAGCTAAATGGAGAGAAATTTAAAGCAATTCCACTAAAATCAGGGACAAGATAAGGCTGCCCACTCTCTCCTTATTTATTCAATATAGTACTTTGAAGTTCTAGCCAGGGCAGGAAGACAACTAAAGGATATCAAGCAGATACAAATTGGAAAGGAAGAAATCAAAGTATTGCTATTTGCAGATAATATGATAGTAGACATAAGTGACCCCAAAATTTCTACCAGAGGACTTGTATAGCTGAGAAACACCTCCAGCAAAGTGGCTGGATACAAAATTAACTAAAAAAAAATCAATAGCCCTCCTTTATACAAATGATGAGCCAGATAAGAAAGAAATTAGAGAAACAACACCATTTACAACAGCAACGAATAATATAAAATACTTTGGTGTAAGTCTAACCAAGCAAGTAAAAGAACTGTGTGACAAGAACTGGGTGGCAGAGGGTATTGGGAGAGGGGGTGCCCCACCCACTCAGAAGAGAAGGAGATTGGGGGATGGGAGGATTATGGGAGGGAGTGACTGGGAGGGGGTCAGTGAGCAGGATGTAAAGTAAATAAGTAAAATATAAATACATACATACATACATACATACATACATACATAGAACAAGAACTCTTAAGCACTGAGCCATCTCTCAACCCACAAGGTATATTTTTTTAAATTATTATTACTGATTTACTCCCATAGATTACTATGGGTCTGTTTGTTGTCACTCTAATTTTGGCTTAACTTTGGTAGATCATATGTCCCTAAGAATTCATTCATTTTCTTCATGGAATATAGGTCTTTAAGATCAGTGCTTATGATTATTCTGAATTTCATTGGTATCTGTTATAATGTCACCCTTTGTCTCTAATTTTATTAATTTAGGTCTTCTTTCTCTTCTTGTGAATTTCACTAAAGATGTGTCATCTCATTTATCTTTTCAAAGAACTGTCTCTTTTGTTTCACTGGTATTTTTCATTGTTTTGTCATCTTCTTTCTCTGTGTCTATTTTACTAATTTCTCCCTTGGTTTTAATTATTTCTTACTATGTACTACTTTTTTAACTTTTTATTGATTCCTTGTAAATTTCACATCACACACCCCAATCCCACTCTTTTCCCTGTCCCTCCATTATCTCCATTTGCAACCTCCCTCTCAAAAGAAAACAAATACACACACACACACACACACACACACACACACACACACAAATCTCACTGTGGAAGTTGCAGTGTGTCATGCTGTGTCAGTATACCTTTTTGCCCAAGCATCTTTACTTGCAAATGTTCATTGCAGTGAATCATTAGTTGGTCTGGTCTGAGAACTCTAGCTTCTGCTACACTATCAATACTGGATCCTCACTGTGACTTCTCTAAGATATCCTGTTGTTGCCCTGTGTCATGAAAATCTTGAAGGCTTGGTTCTGGAGGACTGGCCCCTCATGTGTTCCAGCAGTTCATAGACAGTCTATCTTTTGGGGTGGGCCAATTCAAAGCCCTGCACCTGGGGATGGCTGGTAGCTGAGTTGGTCAGCCTAACAACTCTCACACTCATGGCCCTGGGCCAGCTCTACTGTGCTGCCCAGGTGAGGTACAGAGCCAGCTCTCCCAAATGCTGCAGCTGATGAGGGGCGAGGCCAGATCTGTACAGCCTTCAGACATTAGCAGGGCCCAGGCTGAAGTCCAGACCAGGGATGTTTGCATGGACTTTGGTGGGGGCCATGGACATCAAAACAGACCTCCACTGCTACAGGGCCATGGACATAGATACACCCCTCAGTGGCAACAAGGACCAGGACATCACCATGGCCTCAGGTGGCATCATAGGCTCCTCCCATCAGGGTGTTCCTCGACACCCTCACATCTTCACACACACCCCTCTTCATTGTGCACACTCCATTCTGTTTCTCTTTCTCTTCCATCTCTCTGCCACTTACTTGCTCATCTTAGTAGTGCCTGAGGTGTCTTCTACATGGCAGCAGGTGGGGGTTGACTTGGACGTTGTCCACCTGAGCTCTCTATGTTGTACTTTTGAGTTTGAGTTGTTCTTCAGAGTTTTTGAGGGATGTAAGTTGCACTATTAAGCTATTTATTTGAAACTCTCTGTTTTTGTCCACAAGTTTCATGCCTGTTTTAACAGTGTCTGTGCTACATTTTCGCCTCCATCTTTACAGTGAAATAGTAAACTTTGCTTAACTACTGGAGGACTCATAGTTTGATCATTGTGGACAGTCTTTGCAGATAAGATTGGAAGAGTGTCCACAAATTCCCAGGAGCACAGGCACATTATGTTTAGTGCCAGTCAATGAAATTTGAAACACTCATTAAGGAAACATAAGTCTGATATCTTACAATAAGGATGTCAATCTGCTCTCTGCTCAGTTTGGCCTATGAGTTGTGTATTTGATCCCAACCTTAGTTAGAAAAGTCCTGGCTAGAGGTGGAAAGCTATACACCATTAAACAAGTAACTGGCAAACAGGGCATCCCTGGAAACAAGCTTCTACCGACAGTACCCCAAGACTCTGAATCCAGATTTTAATTCTGATCATAGAAGCAGCAGTTGACAAGCATGATAGTGCAGCTCAAGTTTCTATAAGACAGGATGGAACCACTCCTGGAGCCTCCGCTGAAGGGAGAGTGACTTTTTCTGTCCTTGGGCCCTTGCTAGATGCCAGGATGCCAAATATCCATCTCTAGACAAATAAACTACTTATAGAATGGCTTAAGATTTACTAAACAGGCAGGAAGAGAAGTTCATATACTATTTGAATGACACTCTTGACTATCATATGCAGTAGAGTTTAGTAGAACTTTGCAGCTTTTGACATCTATCCAGGATATCCCTGATAGAGGTTGGAATCAAGTCAACAATACACCTGACCAAACTTTAGACACTTATTATACCACTGGATGCCTTGTTCCTGCCTCATATTTATTATTAAATAGTGGACTGTGAATGAGAACTCTTGGAAAGAAGCTGTGTCCACAGATACTAATTGGCTGATTAGAACTGACATACTGTGGAGAGATTGGAATGTTACAGGTTCAGATCATTCCCTTATCTTGGGCTAGCTGTAGCCAGCAGAACAGTCACTCCTTTCCCACCTCTGGTCAGTACTAACAGCCTGAGGCTAGTAGATATAAACCTTTGGAATCTATTAACTTAGCAGATCACTGGCTTCCATTAACCCAAATGCTAAGAATGGCATCAGGGATCATTGAAAAAGCTTCCTCTCTATTGGTGTAATCACCTCTCTGGTACCCACCACTGTCTTTAAACCTTTCTTTAATTTATGATTTTTTTTATTATTATGTAAAACTACAAAACTTCATGAAAATTCTTCCATGGTGGAACATGAAGTTTAGGGTAACCTAAATCTGTGCTCCCAAACCATGGTCCCTCAAAATGCTCCAGAGTAAACTATCTCTTACTCCCTTTAAGATAAGAGCTGTTATTTTTATGTCTACAGCAGGTAAAGGCATTGCCAAGCCTGGTGACCCAAGTTCAGTTTCTGTGACCCATATAGTAGAATGAGAGAATTGACTCCGGCAGGTTTTCCTTTGCATCCATGTGTGTACTATCACAGGTGGGTACACACACACACACACACACACACACACACACACACGCTTGAGGAAAACAGCCTTCCCTTCCATTTCTAGTCTAGCAAATACTTCCCAGCCAAGTATCACTTTGGCCCCAGCCTCAGGTATCATTACAAATTTCCTGTCTTCAGACACAAGAGCTGGAGGTCAGAGTGAGGGCACACATTCTCCTGGAACTCATCAGTAGAGAAGAGTTTGCTACAGGGTAGGTAATGGTTCATTTAATGGAAGAACAGTTCAAGCTTGAATGTACACCAAAAGCAAGAGCAGAAATTCGGCTGGGTGTAGCTTTTTGCACTTACATTAACTTGATCTTTTATTTCAAGTCTGGACTCTTTGTTGGTTAACAATCCAGAGGCCTCCTCAGCTCAAGTGGGTATTCATTTAGAACAATACTCAGTGCCCATAACAATAAGCAGCATAGTCTGGAGATGATTTCATTGTTATACTAAAATTATCCTGAAACCCAAGTCTACTGGCTTTCCTAAAGCATAGAAAGAATTTGGGATTCTTTAAACTTTTCTTCTTGGATGCACTATCTGATCAGTCTGTGAGTCTCACATATTCTTTGCTCACTTCTAAAATTCATACCTCTCAACTTTGGTGCCTGAGGGCAAGACTAATAAAGGTTACCATGGTTACTTCTGCAGAATAAAGTGATTTGTGTCAGTCAACTCCTTTGACATCTGGGAAAAGACCACCTGCCCCTTGAAAGCTTTGCCTGCTACCCTCCACAACCTTTTCACCACAACTTCCTGTCCTCCTTCTCTGGTTCTAACCACTGCTTCCCCTTGTGGCATACATTACTGCTAATCTTCAGGATACTTATTATTCGTTTGCAACCTCCACAGACATCACTACCCTAGTAAACACTGCTTAAATGAAACCATTCTGCTCATAAGATGAAACTTCCACCACTCAAATTAAGACACCCTTTCAATTTAAAAAAAAAGACAATTCCAGGGCACCAGGAAGGTCATGGATTCATTTAATTTTAACTGCAACCTCAGCATCAATTTTTCAGAGACATAAGTTATTTGAAACCTATAAGGGGACATTGCCTTTGACTTAGTTAAAACTGTCCCTTCCTGTGTGATTATTTGCAGTATAGCCCATATGGTCTTCATCTCAGTAAACTCAAAAGCAAGGATCACAGCTGCAGACAATGAAAACTAACAGTCAACAGCAGACTTTTATAAAGAGGGCCTGACCAGCATGTGGGATCTTTAAAGTAACAATCCCACGACCACTGTAAGAGGGCTAATACGACGGCCCCTGACCACTGCTCTTCTCCATAGCTCCATCGTTCACCAGCTAGTCAAGCACCCTGCCACATTAAGACGTCCATCCAGCACCCCTAACCTCTCACAGACCTGTAAGTACAAAGTTCCTTCTGTTTGGTGCATTTTGTTTCCATGGTGTATTGTGTCTTGCTTGCCTGACAGGTAACAGCCTCACTTTCTGGCACCAGAACTCACTTTACAAGGAGCAAGCCTAAAGGTCAAATTGGAAGAAACAAATGTCTAACCTTCTGAGTTTTTTAGATAGTAGCATTTACCTGTTTTCTGGCTAGATTATTGTAACAGTTCTCTGAAGCCACAGTCCAATGAATTATTAGGGAACAAAATGGCTTTGTACCAATTAAAACATAGATGAGAATAGACATTTATGAGCAGTGAGAACTCAGAAGTGTTGGCCTTTATTGAAGCCATTTAGGAGGACTGGGAAGGAAGGAAGCATGGTTCCCTAAAAATCTAATGATTCCAAGCAAAACCAATCCCCCAGGGAAGATGTGTCCTGGAGCAAGAACAGAAAGTGGCATCAGGGGCTCCCCAGAGGAGAGACTCTGGAAAGGGAGGGGTCATATGCAACTGATGAAACGCATTATAAGTGAGCCTGTGAGGGAATGACACTTCAGAATACTTCATGGGGCATGGAGCACTCAGGGAGAGTGACTTGCATCCTTGAACTTACTTGTAGAACTTCCTCCAAACTACTTGTGATTAAATGTCCACATCATTGTTATTTGGATTCATATATCATATGAGGTAACCTGGGGTAAAAGGAAGGCTTAGCCTTTTTAGGTCTTTTGCCATTTATTTTGATGCAAAGCACATGTCTTTCAATTTTTAAATTGCTAAGTTGTCTTAGTTAAGGTTCTATTGCTGGGAAGAGACACCATGACTGAGGCAGCTTTTATAAGGGACATTTAAGTGGGGCTGGCTCTCAGTTTCAGAGGTTTAGTTCATTATCATTATGGCAGGAAGCAGGACAGCATCCAGGCAGACACGGTGCTGGAGAAGGAGATGAGAGTTCTGCATCTTGATCAGCCAAGAGGGGACTCACTCTTCCACACTAGGCAGAGCTTAAACACCTGCAAAGCCCATCCTAACACTGACACACTTCCTCCAACAAGGCCACACCTCCTAATAATGCCACTTCCTATCGGCCAAGCTTATTCAAACCATCACATAAGTGAAACTAGCAATCACCAGGTACAACAATATTGTTGGTGTTTAATATATGCCATGATTTGTCATCTTCATAAAACTTCACTCTGAAACTTTCCATATATTTTCCCAACATCAGCTGAATTCTTGTTGTACCTAGTTTCTGGAAAAATCCATTGTACCTTTTTAAAGGAATTGCCATTGGAGGAAAAAACAAGGCACTTGTTAACCAGTTCCAATATGGAGCTACCTTTTCCTGGACAGACTAAAGCTGTCATGCTGTTTGTTTTCTTCTAAAAAGGACTTGTACACACAGTCTCAGGCCCACATGCTTTTAGATTGCCTTTGTGCCCAGCCTAATTCTCTGTATCTGAATTCATAATCACCAATTAATATCCATTGCACATCTCACAAAGGCCCACATACCAAACTCATTATTGGTCTTTTAAAAATTCTTCCCATGTCTCCAAGCTCACTAATGAGTATCTTCACTACCCCCTCCCCAGTCCTGTAGACCAGAAACCTCTTAGGGATAAAATGGCTTAGGTTGTTCATCTTTGTACCGGCATGCTGTA
Source organism: Rhynchomys soricoides (assembly GCA_019843965.1). Classification (NCBI taxonomy): domain Eukaryota; kingdom Metazoa; phylum Chordata; class Mammalia; order Rodentia; family Muridae; genus Rhynchomys; species Rhynchomys soricoides. Next base: position 3,355,315 of record JADRCH010000027.1, on the reverse strand, counting down.
TTGGTTTTTCCTCCTCTTCAATTTAGCAGCAAAGATTGGGGAACAAACTACATTTCTCAGATTTCTTTGTAAACTATGGTTCAGAATGCCCATTAGCTCCTGCCACATGTAGGGACTTGCCCCCATGGGAAGGCTGCCTTTTGGCTATATTGCCTTTTGAATCGGGTTATGACAACATACAGATCAACAAGCAGATTTCTCTGCCCATTCTCCAGCTTCTAAGACATCTCAAAGGAATTGTAATGGTTGCAATAAGAGGACTGCAGACCTGACGCCCAGTGAGGAAGCAAGCAGTAGTGTTGACAGTTCTTAAAGGGAGTGTTTTTCAAGCCCAAGGACTCCAGTAATGCTTCTGAACAACCTGTCCTGAGAGGTCAGAGCATGAGAATCATCTCTGGAGAGTTGGACTGCATTCTATTCCTCTGGGTCTCCCAGGATGTTCTAAGTGCTCATTCTTTTTTTCTTTTTTTTTTTTCTTTTTCTTTTTTTTTTTCAAGACAGGGTTTCTCTGTGTAGCCCTGGCTGTCCTGGAACTCACTCTGTAGACCAGGCTGGCCTCCAACTCAGACATCCACCTGCCTCTGCCTCCCAAGTGCTGGGATTAAAGGCGTGCGCCACCACTGCCCAGCCTAAGTGCTCACTCTTACAGTTGATAGCCTATCAAGAGCAAGAGAAGCCTAAATTCAAATTTAAGTTCAATTTCCTCTCTTTCATTACACCACACATCTAAGGCATGGCAAGGCCTTCCAGGTCAATGGCCTTCATATTCCTTGAGACTCCTTACTTTATTTTCCTCTCCATAGTTTGGGTTTGGAAATAGAAGAGAAAGAACATCAGCTTTGGGTCTGCGGACCACCTGACAGTCCAGCCATTTCAAGCTTTTTCTTCTTAGATAAACCATTTAATTGCTTAGAATCTTAAACTCTATTTGTATAAATGGAGTTTACAAGGTTTTGTGAAAACTAAGGCTATCATGTCATACTCAGGGAAAACAATGTTGAGCCTATTTGGGTTTAGTCTCAGCCTTAAGGCATTGTTACTGTTGGCAACAGATGTGGCCTACAGCCTGTGAATCCAGCGATGATGTCACCCTAGGTGACAAGGCCATGCTGGCAACTGCCATACATTCCCAGTGTTCACTTCACCTGTTCGCCTTACCTATGCACAGCGGTACATGTAATTACATCATGGCCCAAATAAAAGGCAGAGCCCATTGACTCCTTGCCCCTTTTTCTTGTGTTTCACTCCCCTTCGTCCTTTTCTCTTTTCCCCTTCTCCCCCGGTGAACCTCTCCCACAGAGCTGTGCTGGCACGGTGTGATCCATTCCCCCGTACAAGCACCAAACTGGTTTCTGGTCCTTGGATCTCCTTTAACCTGGTGCTCTAGTAATGTTAAGAATAATCACAGATGCAGAAAAGTAGTTTTGGCTTCAGAGAGTCTTCATTTCAAATAACAAATTTGAAATTCTTTAGAAAGTGTGACTCGGTTGGAAAGTAGAAAGAATAAGATAGGTTTGGAATTCTAGACTGAATATCTGCAAAGATGCCAAGGGGTAAATGGTAGAGATGTCTCAGGTCTTTCCTACAATGGCATTGCTCTCTGCTTACTCAGTGGGTGAACAATTTCCCTTCAATATCTGCCTTCTAAAGTAAAATTATATTTTACTTTAAGACAATTTAAGGACTGTGACATTGCTGCATTCTGTCTAATTACAGTGTACTGTGATGGCAAAGATATTTTCTATTTCTAGGGGAAAACAATTCTACCCATATACCTCATGTTATTGATTTGTGGTTTTTACTTTTTAACCCCACCTGTTCCTTCATATTTGAAACAATCTCCTCTTCCTATGAATGACTGGTATTTTGGTTTTATTTTTTCTTGTCCTTCTCCATATTTCTCCCTCCCAACATATGGCTATTTGGCTGGGTGTGGTGGTAGAGGCAGGCAGATCTCTATGAGTTCGAGGACAGCTTGGTTTATACAGTGAGCAGTCTAAAACACACACACACACACACACACACACGCTTAATTGTTCACATTATATGTAAATATTATTGCCAGCTACATTTTTTGCAATTTCCATAAATTATACTCCAGGCTATTTGTATCTGGCTTCTTTTTTAAAAATATTGCTGAATATTGTTAAATATTGCTCTAGAAATACCACATAATTTCATACCCATGTAATTGTAATTTGTTCATTTTTATTGCTCTGTGGCTTTCTAATGTGTGTTCGTTCCTCTATTTATGTACCTATTTAACAAATATATGCTGTATGTATCTGAGGCATAATGTTCCAATATATGTAAGTAGTACAGAATGGCTACTTTACTAATTTAAATTGTTGTTATTATGGTAAAGAGACTATCCTGGAGACCATCACCATGGTGTAGCAATTGTAAATTCTAAGTTATAGCCAGGAGATTTTTTTTTACAAGGTTCATCTACTCCTTACTTCACATAGGTAGTCAGTTTCCCCAGATACTCTTCTCAGGCACCTCCTCTCTCATTGTCTTTCCTTTGCATTCCTATCCATGTTCCCAAGATTACACAGTTTATTTTGCAACAGAAAGATCCACCATGAACTATGAATAAGGATAAAGAAAATAAAATTTAAAAAAATGCAGCTTGAAGATAAAGGCAGGTTCATTCTCTTCCTGCCATGGTGCCCACAGATGTTACTGAGCTTGCCCTGGCTTGCCACCATGGCCCTTTTATTTACAGAGATGCCCCGTCAGTCTCACTTGGCCTCTAGATTTTGGACCACTACATTTCTTTTGATATATTTCTCCTTCTCTTCTTTTGTCTGTATTTGAACACCTGATACTGCCTGAAAGTTATTTACACTTCCCTAGGGATGCTGTGGAAGTACAGCTAGAAGTCCTTTGAACTCTGAAGAAATTTTTCATGAGTTCAGGCAAGAGCATTCTGACCAAGTCCCTGTAGCAACATTTCAGATGAAGATGAACTGACTTTTGTTGACAGCATGAGTGCTCACTGTTCCAGTAGGAAATGTCTTTGCACTGGTGAATTAAATAAAGGAGTGAATTAGCAAGCATCCATACAGACTCAAGGGATCTAGTGCTGGAAATCCCCTTCATCTGAAAATGAATAAGAAGTCCACTTTACATATTAATTCTATTACTATTTAATTGGTACCCAAACTGTATTTTGTCAAATATAAAGCATGCCCCCACCTTTTTCCCTGAAGGCTGTTAGTTACCAGCCTGAGGAGGGAAAGGGGGCAGAGGCAGATGGCAGGGTTCAGACAGCTCTGAGTATGCACCAAATGACCTCCAGAGATTGATACAGCAAGATGAGTCTACTTTATTGTTTCAGGAATAGGGTATCTAAGGGCATTTTTAGGGGTACAGATGGAAAGGGCTAATTGTTCATAGCATCGAGTGAGCAGGAAGGGCTGATTGGTTATAGTACAGCATCTAGTCATCATGTGGGCAGGAGGCAAGAGTGGTACTTGTGTGCTGTTATGCAGCTCTGTATAAGGTCACTTTTCAGACAAGACAAGATTAGCTACCTACATTCAGGGACACTCCCCAGACAAAGACAGGCAGAGACATGGAAGCCCTGCTGAGAAAGGGAGTCCCCCATTTTGTGCTGATCTCAGAAAGCCACCTGGTCATGGGGAACCATAACCTTTAAACCATTCTAGCAAAGATAGTCTGTAAGTTATGTTTCTTTAGAGAACTCTAATATGCACATATATGTTTTTATATTTCGATTTTAATTAAAATAGACTCCCCATGTTCTATAAATGTTTGCATGTTATGCATACTGGTCAGTTTTCTAGGTCAGTCTTCAATTCCTTTGACCACATATCCTAAATCATGTACAGCAGATGCTGTGGGTTGACTGTGAAGTATCCACACACAGTATTGTAAAGCACACACTGAGGCTCATTTTCTAATGCAGCAGTAGTAGGAAGCGGAATCTGGTGGGGGTGTTTGAGCCATGTGAATAAAGCCCTCGGGAATGGATGAATGTCTCTGTTACAGGGGCCAAGTTTTTCCTGCCAGCTGACTGCATTCATTTCCCTGGGAAGCCTGTTATTAAACAAGCCCAATGGCCCAGTGAAGCTGCCGACTGTCCTAACTCTTCTCACTGTCTGACCGCATAGTCGTTCCCAGAAAATATATAATTAACCATGATATATAAGAGTGTGGTTTTGGGTTTTTTGAGGTTTTCACGTTCTAATAGTAGAAAACTAGGTCCCTGTTATGGTTTTCTCATTGGCTGTTGGTTCTTGCTAAGAACACAGCGCATATAGTTAAGGCAGAAAGTTCGGATATATTTTCTCCTGGTCCAAATCTTGGTTGCATCAGTTAGCAACTGTGTACCCTTGGTCAAGTTATTTAATCCTGATAAACTTTAATCTTCCACTTAAAGAAGTAATTTTCTAAATTATTCCTGGCTTGTTAAGGATTTATGAGAAGTAAATGGTCTAACATGTTTGCATTTAACACCCCTGCCAACCTGAAACCTCTTAGTAGCTGTTGCTGCCAATATTAGTTTTGCCCCTAACACCAGGCTCCCATTTTCTCATCTTAACATGTAGTGGATAGGAGTGTCTTAATTGCTGTCTCCTTGGAAATGTGTACGTGTAGATGCTCTCAGCCAGCCTTCCCAGCTAAGATTTATTTAAAGCTATTTCAAATGTTGAGAACACACAGTTCTTGTTTCCTGACTTAGTTTTAGCTTCACTCCATTATCCACTGCCTGCAGTACCTGAGGCTTATAATTCACTAGTTGCTATAACCCACCTAAGAGAATGTAGCTCTTCTCTGCAGCAATTGTCCTCTAAACCTTTCAGTGAAGAGCCTACATGGTTATTGTTAAAAGTCTCAAAATGAGGCTTTCAGGTCAGATCTAGCTCAATCACCTATGTCCTATGTCCAAAGTCTTGCAGTGTCTTCAGCAATAGATACCCACCCTCAATTCCAGAGAGGCAACCAAGAGCTCTATTGATAATCTGCATTGTTTTGGGGATCATTTGGAATACCTTGACCAACCATTCCAAAGAAGGGTTTCTCATGCCTGGTATTGAGGGTTTTGTTGGTCTATGGTTCTTGTAGGGAAAACTGTCAGCCCACGTGGTTTAACTTCCTTTGAGAGTGTGCGTGTGTTTGTTTGAATGAAAAATAGAAAAAGAAAAGGAACATTGATGCTCCTCAGTATGGTGGAAGAAAAGGGATTTTTGTTTGTTTGTTTGTTTGTTTGTCAGAATGAAAAATTTTATTGACCATCACATTCCTTTGCAAGGCAAATATATATGGACAGGTTCAAATTTTAATCTATAATCACAAGGCTGTAATGTTAACATATTTTTGGGTTTTAACTCCAACTAAATATATATGATAAATGCAATGGGAATATGACTGAAAATACAGACTCTGCAGTCAGTCTGTCTGGATGCAAAACCCAGGTCTGCCTAGCTGTAACCCCTTGAACAGTGTACTTAACCTCTCTCTGTGTATCCAGTGCCCCAAGAAGTGTGTCTAGCTCTTACAGTCTGGCTCATAGAATCATCTGTTTTAAAGATTTATTTTATCTTCATTGGTGTGTGTATGTTTGTCTATGTTCTGTATGTGCACATGACTGTGGGGCCCAAGGAAGCCAGAGATATCAGATCCTCCTGCAGCAGGAGTTCCAGGCAGATGAGAACTGTTTGATGTGGGTGCTGGGAACTGAACTTGGGCCCCCTGTAAAAGCAGTAAGCTTTCTTAACGAAAAGGATTTTTTTATTGATACGTGGGAGAGTATAACCAGAGTCAGGGATATCCAGGAGAGTCCAGATTGGACATGACCCTGAGCCATGTGAGCAGAAGAGGAAGATGAGAAGGAAGAGAGGGGAATCAGCTGTAACAGCTAGGAGGCCCAAAGGAGCAAAGACAGTGGGCAATCAAAATAGTTGGATTATATAGGGAAGAGCAGGCCAGTCTCCTGGTGAAGTATGCCAGCCAGGAGGGTCCTTTAACAGGTAGTGACTGAGGGAGGCAGAGAGAACATGGAGGCCAGCATCTGTGTTGATATGTTAAATAGGCATTTCAGTCTTTTCCCCTGGGTTTGAGACCTAACATTTACAAGTTTAGGTAAATATAAAATAACATGACTCCTTGAAGTTTCATTAAATAAAATTGACATTATTTGTCCCTCATCTCTCCCTCTCCTATATTAACCTCCCTTCTCCCTCCTCTCTCCTCCACAGCTGAGGTTCATTTTTCCACCTCCCACTTCATATCACCTATACGCTTCTCTTCCCCTCCCAATCTCCTCACCACTATTCATGGATCCTTTATACTTTCCTGGTTTCTATGGTTACTCCGTGTTGTCGATTCACTCTGAAGAGCTGGAGCTAGAAGCCATTTATGAGAGAGAGCGTGCAGTGTTTGCTTTGTTTTCCTAAGCTTGGGTTGCCTCACTCAATATAATCTTTTGGAGATTCATCCATTTACCTGGAAATGTTTTGATTCTATGTTTTCTCTTTACAGCTGAATAGGATTTGTATACTTGTCTATATGAACCACATTTTCATTATCCATTCATCTGCTGAAGGACATCTAGGTTGTTTCTTTTTATTGATTATGAATAGGGAAGTTATGGACATTGCTGACTGAGTATCTGAGGAGGAGAATGTTAAGTCCTTAGTAAAAGTAAAAGCTGAGCTCAGGCTGGAGTGGGAATGGGTACACACCTTTAGATAATCTAACACTCCGAAGGCAGAGGAAAGATGATCTATCTGAGTTCAAGTCCAGCCTGGTCTAGGTAATAAATTCTAAAACAGCCAAGGGTATGAAGAGAGACCTTAGAAGAAATAAAATTAAAATTAAACTGAGCTCTGAATTCATATAAATCCCAAACAAGCATATCAGAAAGTTGATGGTTTTTCCTGAGGGGAATGAGAACTCCATTTAATTATTAACAAGGTATGAATAAGAAACATTTTAGTGCTGAGAATAAGCATGTAAGTTTGTGAAGAAGGCAACTGAATTCATATAAGTCTAAAAAATTCAGCCACAATTATAAAGGTAGAACTGTGCAGTACGTTAATACAATTTTTATTAACATGATATTTCTTTAAAACAATGATCAGTGATAAAAATATGGCCCAGTGCCTAGATGCACGAGGCTTTGAGTGCCCTGTATTTGATTCCTAGCATGGCTTAGGGGAAAAGGGAAAAAATGTCATATAGGTGTGGCTAATCCAGAATCTCAGACAATATAAGAAGTTGTACATAATTATTCTGTTTACTGTGTAAAATCCAAATAAATTCTTTCACCACAAAGAAAGAGTAGCTACCTTATAGGGCCCATGGGATAAAAGGTAGAAGGGTTGGCCTTAATGTCAAGACAGTTCTGAAATCTGACGCGGAAAACTGAGCCTATTTCTATTTCCCCTTTGCCACCAGCTTCTTCTGCAATGTGTTGGGACAGCCACCTTAAAATATTGCTGCAGCAACTAGAGTTAATGCTCACAAATTATGTCAGTACTGAAGAATTGACTATCAATACTGAGAAGAGCTTTACTGGACTTTTATTGAGATATCTATAAAAAATCAAATCTTGCGTTCTCAGTTTTGGAGTACCTTCAGTTTTTATAATGTCTTATTTTTTAACCTAGATCATGTTACCACAACAGATAATCTAACAGTATGATTAAATACAGGCTTTGGATCACACCATATCAGCTTACCCTTCTAAGCTGCTAGAGCCTGGTGGCCAACTATGTCTATGTGGCTGAGCCCCAGGGTAAATTTTAGACACCACGCTTAGTAAGCATCTGTCAGATCATGTTTTGAAACATGTCAGAAATTGTCACAGTCCCTGACTCCACCGGGAGAGGCAAGTAGAAGTACAAGACCTCTCTGTCCTCTACCCTGTACACCAGGCCCTCTCCTCCCTTCCCTGACTCCCATTTCTGTTGTTTTGCTGTGATGGCAGCTTTGAGTGGAATGGACCACAATGCATTCAAAAACTGCAAATCTTAAGATGGTCTTGGTACATTCTGAACTTGTAACTGCTCTTAGAAAGAAGGTGACATTGAGAACTCTGGAACCCTGCAGTGAGTGACAGAAATAAGGATTTTGTGAGCTGCTCCCTAGTCTCAATCTTCACTGCAACTTTTCAAGAACCTAAAGTTAGCTCAATAAAAAATTTACTTGATAATAAAACATAAGCAAACCCAATCCACTAGAAAATGCTCATTCAGGATAAAGCAGACAGAGGATCCGTTTATTAAATTATAAGGGAAAGATTGTCAAAGTAACTCAGGGGAAAGCCAGGTAGTGATGCTAGATAAACCCTTCTTCAAATTGATTTTTGTTAGGCATTTGATCACAATGAAGAAAGTAACTAATCAGAGCATGACTTTTTCTGGTTTGTAAATCCTCCATCAGAAAGGCTGAAGAGCAAGTAGAATGTCTCAGTGAATAGAGCCACTTGCCACCGAGCTAGATTATCTTGAGTTTGATCCTAAGGACAAATGTGATAGGAGGAAAACAACTTCTCCAAACTAACTTTATCTCCATTTATACACATGTGTACACACGCACACATGTACATGCACACACACACACACACACACACATGCAATTAAGATTTTTAAAATTATCTTTTTAGAAAAGCAGCACAGGCACCAATCAGGATTTGTGGAAAGGGTGAGATATAGAGCGGCTCTCAAATATGGAGGACAGAGGAGACAAGAGAAGCCCCAGAGTCAAACCGTGATCAGAGAAAATGCTAGTGGCCAAAGAACTACCACATTAGACTTTGTGAACTGTAAATAACCCTCAGCTTGAGAACAGGACCACAGCTGAGTGTGATGCGCACAGCACATTCTGGACCCATGCTACAGTTGCTCAGCCAACACCCTAAGCTCTGTCCCTCCCACAACTGCCTGCCTCTAGCCTATGAACACTTGTCTCACTGTGTCCACCATCCATCTGTCACATCCTTTTAGCCTATCCTAGCATCCCATCATATATCCAGCTACCCAGACCCCAACACCTGCCACAACCCCCAACCAACTTAGAGCTGTGATTATCACTCTGCTTCTCCTCATCTGTCTCTTTCCCACTTGCTTTCTCTAGCGTGCTTCTTAGGCTGACACCATAACACATCTTCCCAAGCTTGCTCTTCTCAAGACAAATTTAGCTTTGTTCAAAACCATCCTGGCTGGGCACCAGGCAATCCCTGCTGGGTACCAGTCACTCCTGATCTCTGTCATCACTATCCCCACTCCGTCACTGTACTTTCTAGTTCTATCTTGGTGCTGTTTTTTCCTTTACTTTTTTTGGCTCTTACAGATTTCTGGTTTATGTTTATGATTTGCTTTCTTTCTAGAAACATGAACTTAAAGCCAATTAATTAAAGTAAAAAAAAAAAAATAGGGTCATTTCTTTTTACATAAAATTAATGTATTGAATGGAATTGTTTTGTTCTTAGAAAATAATATCACCATTTAACTTAATTTAATATCTCCTACCATGTTTCCACATTAACAATAGGAAAAACTTTTCTTTTTAACAAAATTAAGTCCATCATATGGGTTGGCATACTTTCTGTTTACAAGCTTTACCTGATGGACATTGTCAGTTGTCATAGCATGATGCTTCACAGTGATCCTTGCTTGCTGACTCCAATAAATCAACACTGATTTAGAAATATATTTACAGTAAAATATTAGAAGAATTTACAACATTAAAAAAGAATCTGACTGCATATTTATAATAACCAGAAGCTGGAAACAACCCAGATGTCCCGCAACAGAGGAATGGATACAGAAAATGTGGTACATTTACACAATGGAATACTACTCAGCTATTAAAAACAATGACTTCATGAAATTCACAGGCAAATGGATGGAACTTGAAAATCCTGAGTGACGTAACTCAGTCACAAAAGAACAAACACGGTATGTACTCACTAATAAGTGGTTATTAGCCCAGAAGTTTGGAACACCCTTGATTCAATTCACAGCAACTGTTGGACTGAGTGTGAGGTCCCAGATGGAGGAGTTGGAGAAGGGACTGAAGAAGCTGAGGGAGTTTGCAGCCCCTGGAGGGAGCAACAGTGTCAACTGGCCAGACCCCCCGGTGCTCCCAGAGATTGGACAACCAACAAAAGAATACATATGGAGGGACCCATGGTGCTGGCCACGTATGTGGCAGACGTGGGCCTTGTTAGTCATCAGTGGGAGGAGAGGCCCTTGGGTCTGAGGGTGTTAGATGCCCCAGTGTAGGGGAATTCCAGGGAGGGAAGACTGGAGTGGGTGGGTTGGTGGGAGAATACCCTCATAGAGGCAGGGGAAGGGAGGATGGGATAGGGGGTTTCTAAAGAGGAGACCTGGAAAAGGGAAAATATTTGAAATGTAAATAAAATATCAAAAATAAAAATAAAAAAATAAAAAATAATTAAAAAAAAAAAACCTGGCTGTGTTATATTAAGCAAATTCAATATGAAGTGTCCAATTTAAGGGAAAATTTTCTCACCTTAAAATCACCTATGTCCTAGTTGCTAGTGGTGTTCTCTGTGTTTGCCCAAATACACAACTACACTCCCCTTGAGTTCAAATGTGCTTGGTCTGGTAGATGGGATTAGGAGAGATGGCTCAGTAGTTACTCTTGCAGCAGATCTGTGTTTGGTTCCCAGCACTCACATGGCAGCTCACAACTGTCTATAACTCCAGTTCCAGATGATCCAACACCCACTTCTGGCTTCCAAGGGTACAGAGCACACACTGAACAAGATGCATATACCTGTAGGCAAAACCCTAAACACTGAGACATAAAAAATAAAAATAAATAACTCTTTAAAAGAACAAGGACTCACCTATCCAGGATGTAGTTCACGCTTCAAAGAAATTCCCAAAGAGGTTCCCGTATAACATAGAGTCTTAAATAAATATGAAAGAAACATAAAGACTCCTTTTCCAATCCCATTCCCAGAGGATATTTCTTCACAGCCAACAGTAAGAGCCCATCCTAGAATGTTGTCTTGTTTGTATCGATCTAGAAAAGTCCAGATGCCGTGCTAGTTAAGATGTGAAATCCTCAGACTTCATTCATCTCTGCATTTATTCTCTAAACAGAATTACATCCAAAAAAAAAAAATCTTTCTCTTTCTCCCTTCAAATGAAAACTTAATATCCATTCACCCAATATTTCATTTTTAAGACAGTTCACCACTTCATAACAGTCTGCCTTAGCCATACAGTATTCTGACAAATGTCTATAATGTCTGTGTCATCTAATTCCTCCTACATGCTCTAAAACCCATAGAGAATATTGGACATGTGATAGCAATTCACCTTTGTCCACCATTGGTACCGACCATTGTTTCATCTGCTACTACCGTTGCTGGGGCCACAGGTGTGTTCCCAAGGTCTACAGGACTCTTCCGGGCTTCTACTTAGAGCCAAACTGCCAATGGCAAATGTCAAAAAGGCCTAGGGCCTGTCTTGTACATTGAAGCCAACACATACCCTTCTCACCTTTTAGACCTTCAATATCCCATCATCCCTTTCATCATATATAGCCAAGAATTAATTAACCTGCTTTCCCCTTGTTACTGACTAAAACTATTAATGTTAGGGTCTGAAAATCCAAAACAACGCAAGCAGGCACAAGAATCCAGCAAAGTAAGTTGTTTATTTGAATTAGGCAGCAAGAACCAACTAGTCAGGGACAACAGCACAGTCTCAGGAGCTGACAGTGTTTTCAAACATTCGTCTTAGTAAATATTTAAGCATATGACAAAATTTATTACCCTCAGGCCATACCTGATTGATCAGAGCCACAGAACAAACTCTGATGCAGAGCCAAGTGTTGATGCTTGACCCCCAAGCTGAGTGTTACTGAGCTTTTAAACCCAAAATCTACAAAATCTGTCCCAAGTTACAGTTACATTTTCCCACCAATAATGGTTTAGGGACAGGGGACTTGTTTAGAAATGTCTTTGTAGTATACTTGTTCCCATTGGTTGGGTTTTTCAACTATGGTGGGGCAACTTGCCTAGCATTCATGTCTCAAATTGGTAACCAGGACATTAATTACCCACCTGCATGTCTCTCCACCTCTCTGCCAAGCAGGATGTCAGTTACTCAGAGAGGTCTTAGTAACTTAAATTACTTGATGCCTATTCAAAATGAAGTTTTACTCAAAATGGCTGCCAGCAGTTTGGTAATATATTGAAAAAAACTGTAATGAATATTTCTAAGTCTAACATCTGAATCATACATGGATAAAGACATTCCACTGACAGGTATAAAGCCTTCTGTTCAATGATTTATCGTTCACTTAACTAATACAAAGAGCGTTCTCCATGAGAGGTATCTTTACACCTCTTGACAGATGGGTGTATTTCCTGCTTTACTTGTACCTCTTTTCCCTAATAGTTCAATTATGAATGCTGTTAATTAATGCTACCTGTGATTTTTACTTGTAAATCAGAATTCATCTGTATAATAGAGACAGGGCCCACTGTGGGGTTTCACCTACAGTCAATGTGTGGAAGTCCTAAACCCCGTGTGTTAGACATGAGCTTGTTGAGTATAAGGTCACTGCAGATGAGATGGATAACAATGAAGTCATTCCAGAGTATGCTAAGACTTAATCAAATGTGAGCAGAATCTTTATATGAAGGAGAAGATTTGCACAAGGATGCTGTGTGAAGAGGGCCATGTGAGAACTGAAACAGACTTGGAGTTTTACTTCAACAAGACAAAAGAGCACTTGGTTCTACTTGAAGCTGAAATAAACATGGATGCTTCTTCCCCTAGAGTTTTTGGAGGGATTGTGGCCTGCTGACACTTTTATTTCAGACATCTTGCCTTGAAACTGTAAGAGGGGAAAGGTTTGTTTCTTCAGCCATGCTCTCTTGTGGTACTTTGTTACAGTTGCCTTAGGAAAGAACACATCAATCAAGTGAAAACTTTGCCAACAATGCAGTAGCCATTTTACCCAACAACTCCCTATTAGGTGTCCATTGCTGACTCAAAATTTATGTACTAGGAACACAGAGATCAAATGGCATGGTCCCATTGTTCCCCATAAAGCTCAGTCCCAGTAAAGGGGATGGGCTGGGCAACAGCCAGCACTAATCAGAGATATATATATCATAGGACCAAGCGTATGCACAGTGCCTAAAAAACTGGGGAAAGCACCATAGAGGTGATGCTTACCCTGGGTGTAGGAACAAGTTGGAATTTGGTAGAAATGGGAGGGGTGAAAAGTTTTGAGATAGAAAGACCTGTACTCAGAAATCACACTGACATTTTGCTGGTATAGCCAAAGGGATCACTTGCCACATTTAAATCCATGACAGTGACTTCCTACAGTAGCATTGTGAAAACAAATCATGTAGCCTCTGCCATCTGATATTATAGACACTTAAAGTGTCCTCCTGCTTGTTTGCTCAGAAGCAGCAGAGATACGGTAAGGTGAAATGACAGAGTCCTTCAAAGACTCATCATCAAGTCTGGTTCAAAGAAGGTTCAATTCTGCTTCCTCAACTTCTCACCTTAATGAACTATTTTAGTACTCAATATCTTCTATAAATAATAGGACCCAAAAGAGACACCCCATGTCAGGAGTCGGGTTCTGGTGCGAGACACAGTGGCACTGCTGCAGCTAATGGGACTAGAAGAGGACCCTTCTATTTCTCTGTCAGATGAAGCAACAGCTATTGGGACTAAATGTGAGTTAAATGAGTTCATTCATGTGGTGTCAATCTGTACAAGATTGATTCGTTTGCTTTTTATGCAGAGCTCAGAGAGAACAATGCCAATTACTTCCACAAATAGCAAGGAGCAATCCTGTTGAGCAGGCCTTAAGCATAGCTATTCCTTTTAGAATAAAGGCCCGTTTTTACCTCTCTCTCTCTCTCTCTCTCTCTCTCTCTCTCTCTCTCTCTGTGCATGTGTGTGTATGTATGTATGTATCTGTCTGTCTATCTCTCTCTCCTTCCCTCCTTCCATCTCTCCCTTCATCTCTCCTTCCCTCCCTCTTTTCCTATCCTTCCTCCTGCCCTCCCTCTTAGAAAAAAAATATTCCAGAAATTAAAAAGTTACAACTATAATAGGACGGTCATATTTGCCCCAAGCTTTTGCCTCCACCAACATAGTTAGAAATAACAATTCTTAACATTTACCCATGGCTTTGTATTTGCCAGGTGCCATGCCAAAACCCTAATCATAATTCTTACTCTTTGACACAGATATTCTCACTTCTACTGTGTATCGAATGGGGAAACTGAGACCAGATGTTAGGTGACTTACGGTGGCACAATCAGGAGAATGATGGTACTCAAGCCAAGCTCATCTCATCTCATCACCAATGGTCCAGATAGTGCTTCTTGGCTTACCTGGTTAAAACGCAACTGCAGAGATCTGTATCTCACAAGCACCAGATGGTGCCATCAGCAGCCCTCTCCTGAGTTGAAAGGGTATGCTATTGCCTGGAAGACTATATCAGATGACAAGTCTGCTCTTTCAAAGGAACAAGAATCCAGATCCCCAAAAGGTGAAAGTCCAAATGCATGGTGAACTCACATGCTCAATTTCATCCACTATGAACAAATCTAGAAAAACTGGTTTTCCACTAGAACCTTAGCATACTGTTTTTAGCATACAAGGAAGTTAGGAACTGAGCACATCTCTCCATGATGAGTATTTGGTGTGGACTTGGTATCCTAGTATATGCTTTATTGATATTACAAGTAAGAGGATTAATTTTGTTACTATCCTATGTTTCACAGGAAAAACTTGTGACATATGTTTAATATCTTTGTATTTACTCAAAAGCACCATATGTACTTCTTCATTTGAAATTCAAATTTAAGCAAGTATCTTCTTTTTCTCCTTTATTCTGTTTTGCTGTTGTACTAACTCTGACAATGATCTCTCTATGCTATCTTTCCACGTGTCCGAATACCACCCTAGAAGTTATGTATTCCCCCTTTCATGCCAAACATCCGTCTATCACTTCTTTTGGCATGGTAGCAAGAACAGACCTCTGCTAGTTTTTATTACCTTCTGCCTTTCCCTGCTAAACCAGCAGACATCGGGATACTCTTCCCACAGAAAGGAAGTAGCAAAGAAAAATAAAAATATTCTTTTCAAGAACCTTTCCCTGACACTCTCACCCTTCCAAGTACAAGCTCAGGATTTTTGTCTGAACTTTAAAGTCTTTTCCCATTGATGTGTATTTTGCTAGTTTAATTACTGGTTGTTCAGTGTACATTTTTCATCTTATCTCATCCTGAAGCCCTGTTTCAGATTGATTGATTGATTGATTGATTGATTTTTGCTTCATTAGCAGATCATTCTGTTGTGATTAAAAAATTGTTGAGCCCGGTGGAGAGCTTTGGAGGCCCGCTGGCAGGAATCTGACATTTGGCCAAGGACAAAGAAACAGGCTTTAGGCAGGAATCTGACATTAAGCCAAGGACAAGAAAGTAAGCTCAGGCAGGAATCTAATCTTAGGCTAGAACAGGGAAGTAAGTTCAGGTAGGAATCTTAATTTTAGGGTTGAACAGAAGAAATAGGCTTCAGGCAAGAATCTGACTTTGGGCTTGGACAAGGAAGTAGGCTCACCTATTTTGGTTATCTTGACAAGCCTTCAGAAACAGCAATCACAGGAATGATCTCGGACTTTTGCTTATTGCCTTGCTCATTCCTTAGCTATTTGTGTTTATTGTACTGTTTGCTCTTACTGCTTACATGTAATTAAAATGGTATAAAAGTGGTTTGGGAAAAAATAAACCTGCCTTCAGTCTCAAAATTGACTGAGGTCATCCTGCAGTATTGTCTAATTGTCTCTTTCTTTTCAATCCTCACTCCTGCACTGGAGAACCTGTTGACTGATTGAGTGGGCTTGGTCAGAACCCAAATCATCAAGTACAAAATAGTTGCTCAACTACTAAGTTCATGAAGTCATCACAGTTGGGTCTTAAGGTTTTGTTTTGTTTTTCAAAGTACAAAATTAATAGAGCTATAGCCCTAAGGAAGACTTGGGGTCATGTTTTCATGTCACTGTGCTCAACAAATGAAGGGACTTATTAGTAATTATTTCCACAGTAGTTGGTAAGGTTTCCAATGGCCTCTCTGAGGCCCAGCTTTTCTAGCTGTCTCACATTTTCCTCATCCCAAGTCAATAAAGTTTCTCAGATACTTTCAGGAAAAAGTATTTGTTGATTTCTCCTACTGTGCCCTTGCCACAGAACTAAATCAGAGAGCAAAAATCCTGCAGACCATTTAGAGAACCACGCAACTCAAAGTCTAGGCTAAGTCGCTGAGTTCAGAACTGGGAGTCACACATAGAGAACAGAGAAGATAAAATCCTCAACACAAACTTAGCACTCACACTTGATCAACTGCACAACCTCAGCAGAACCAGTTTTCAACTACACAGGAAGTCAGCTTGCTTACCCTTACCATTAACTGACCCCCCCACACACACACATACCATCAAGAAGATGGCTCTGAGGTGCAGACTAAGCTGCATCTGATAAGTATTCAAAGGAATTAACTGAGTGTATACATTCCTAACCTCCTCTGAATTATCACTGTTCTCTGGACTAAATGCCTGGACACAATTAAGTTTTAATCCATGGAAATGGTTAAACCATGGATAGTAACAATTACATTGAAGTAAGTCTCATTTACAGAGAGAGGCAAAAAATCTTGCCCTGATTTAACCAATACATCTTTCTCTGTCACTTCTATAACCATTATGTCTCATTTTATGGCTTTCTGAAGTTTGTCATTCTGAAGACATAATTAAAGGAACAGCTACCTTTTTCTACAGCAAAACCTGTGAGGAAAGTGAAGCAAGGTAGAAAGAGCAATGAGAAGGAAATAAAAGGCAATATGTGAACACTTTAATCTGTTGCTTTTTGTGTGTGCCAGAATTCATGCATGGGTTTTCAACTGCAAGTAATAACCCAGTCCTTCTCATGAGAGTGTCTGTAGAACACACTTAGAACATGAAATGAATCACGCACTCCTTACATTTGTAAATTAAAGTCCAGTGTGACTGCATTTGGGAAGTTTTTGTTTTGATTTGATTTGTTTTGCAGAGAAAATTAGAATTACATGAGATTAAGGCTGCCGGCGATTTGATCTTGGACTTCTCAGCTCCAGAACCCAAACACTAAATTCCCGGTGTTTTGGAGAACAAGCTTATCCTCTGTCCACTGGTACTCACATGACAGACTCTCACAGGCAATGTCACTTGGTCTCAAAAGTGGATGATATGTCAATCAATGAAATTTGTTTTAATGTAGTACTATTTGCTTGATGCAACTGTTTTCATATAAAATAAGGTATCCAAAAAAGTTTTAAAATGCTTAAGTACTTTAAACCTTTAGAATTGAGTATTATGCATATGAATTAAAGTTGCTTGTTTGTATAGAAATCATATTAGCATAATACAGGCAAAATATTGAACAAATCTGAAAATGGATCAACGATATCTAAGACCCAAGTTTGTGATAGGGGATGGTTTTTTCCTATCCAACGACAGCAGTTCTAGTCTCTTTCATCATGTGAACTTTCTAGTACCAAAGTGCAGTGATGTGGAGTCGTTACCCCAAATGATGGAAGTATTTGCTGTGCCTAAACTAACTGCTAAGACAGGAAGTTTGCAGATGCTAAACTCCAAAGTGAACGTGCAATTTATCCCAATTGTAACCCAGTGAAGAGGATGCCTAAGGCCCACCCCTTGGTTCCTATGTAAGGTATTGTTTAGTTCACATCACTTCAGCTTTTCACACATCAGACCATGTGGTACAGGTTTTATTAAGATCCATACAGTATAACTCTAACCTCAACCTTCTTTAGTTTCCTGAACTACTGATGCCCAGCAAACTCAACCTCAGTTTCTCAACTTCTTTTATTTGGGTTTCTGCATTTGGTGAATGAAATAGGTTACTAGCTGAACTATCAATCTTATTCCAGCTTCAGGTATACTTGAACATAATTTATCATTAGTCAAACTTATTGAAAGATCAACTATAGTTTAATGGAAAATCCAAATGTATGCCTAAGCATTTTATGCCTTGTTGTCAAGACCATTTATTATATATACCACAGTTTATGAACTGTGGCAACACGAAAACAAAGAACTCAGCCCATCTTCCAGATGTTCTTTAGTGGTCAACAAAGCTTTTGCTTGGGGATCCTAACCCCTATGGCTTTCTTCTGCTGGTTTGATCCATGCTTATCTCAGCATCTCCTCATGTATTACAACAGAGCATGTTCCAGTGCAAGTAACAGGGGACATTAAGAGTGACATCCAAGACCTCTACAACTCTAGGTATTTTTACCTCCATATCTTAAAACCAATATCATATTGTTCTTGGTCAGCCTATTATGTCTTATAAGTTTGAATGACAGTCCAAACTGAAAGTCTGTGCCAATGTTCTTGCATTCATGTTTGGCCAGCCTTGTCCACCAGCACGAGACTTGGAAGCTAAAGTGAGCACCAGGTGATGCACGGGTAGAGCCAGTAAATCCTTTAGTAGACACAATGCCAGAAGCATTTAGATTTTCTGGAGTAATCTTTCTGCTATCTGGTCTCCAACTTCCTATGTGTGGTAAGCAAGCTAGCACAGTAGAGGCTTTCCCCCATTACAGTCAGCTTAGTAACAGCAAGATGCAACACATCACCTGGTTGAAGTGTTTGCTTTTGGTATTGTGGATTCTAAAGAATAACCAATCTAAAAGTCATATATTTGCTGACTTTGTAGAGAGGCTTCTTTTCCTGCTGTTAAGAATCTTAATGCACAAAATTAGGACTTTTGACCTTTCATATTAAAGCAATTGTTCCAAAAACATTTTATGAATCTTAGTTTGGCTTTAATATCTATGTAAAGCTCTAGTGACAACCCATCTATAGACCATAAGGTACACAATTTGTTTTTGCAAGCTATTGTCTGAAAACCAAAAGCCCCAAAGTACTACATAAAACTTGTTTATGATTCCCACATGTGCACACAATTGATGACGCAGGAAGACCAGTGCTGAAGAGTGCTTCTTATACCCTGCCAAGGTAAAAAAAAAAAAAAAAAAAAAAAAAACCTGTTCATTCTGACTTATTGGCCAGTACATGTCACATCATCAGGGTATAGATTCCAGTACTCAATGGAGCAATTAACAGACATGTGTTTATGGACCAATATGTGTTCTTAAGCTTTGAAACATTGTGAAAGCTAAAGAGAAAGGAGGGATCATCTGGGAGAAGACAGGGAAGTTAGAAGGCTGTATAATCAAGGGAGAAACAGGAGAAACAAACAAGCCTGAAATGTAACGAAAGCAACTGACAGGACTTAAACTTGCATGATTACTTGATGATTACATGGATAAAGCACAGATATACACATTAGGACATAAAGCATCTTAAACAGACTCCTAATCTTTCATTCTTCTGTTGTTCTGCCTGTCCTGAACCAGAGAAAAATCAGTAAAGCAATAACTAGGATGTCACTTCATTGTGCAGATGTCTACATATGTCTTCCAAATTTAAACATTCAAATTATGTGGCTACAGATGTATTACCATAGCCCGGGAAGTTTCAACTGAAATGTATGGCAACTGGCTCCTCTTAACACTGTGTCCATGAACATGTGCCCACCTATTCATTTACTTACGTGTTCAATCCATACATACTGTTTAGTTACAAGTTAGCCCTAATTTCTGCCTAAATGAATACATTGTGTTGGGCTGAATATGCTTGGTCCATAGGAAGCACTATTAGGAGGTGTGGCATTGTTGGAATTGATGTGAAGGAAATGTATTAGATGAAGTATGTCACTGTGTAGGTAGGCTTTACGGTCTCATAGTGTTCAAGTTCTGCCCAGTACAGAAGAGAGCATCCTCCTAGCTGCCTGCAGAACAGAGTCTCCTCCTGGCTGCCTTCAGATCAAGATGTAAACTCTCAGCTCCCCCAGCGCCATGTCTGCCTGCATACTGCCACGCTTCCCACCATGACGATAGTTGACTGAACCTCTGAACCTGTAAGCCAGCCCCAATTAAATAATTGTCCTTTATAAGAGTCATGTCATGATGTCTCTTCATAGCAACAAAATGAAACCGTAACAAAGACATACATTTAATGTGCATAAGACAATAACTGTTCCCTTCTTAGAACCAAGATTATTAATAGAGGTCCACTGTTTATATGGTTCCAGGAATGCAACCCAGAGCCTTGTGCATGTTAGGGTGGTACTCTACCACTGAAGTACATCCCTAGGCATAACATTGTTTTTTATCACACACACATACACACACACATACATACATATATATATATATATATATATATATATATATATATATATATGATTTGCAGATTTACAATTTAAAATGTAGTACAGAAGTTATGCATAGGTTCTTTTAGAGACCATTATTTGTTGAGTGCCTAATCTGCCAGTATCAGAGAGTGCTTCCTATGGACCAACCCAATCATTGCTTGTTGGGTCAGCGGTTGGATCCATTTCTCTGCTAAGTCAATGGCTATGTATTGCTTCATTCACCACTATGCTATCAGTCAACTGCTTTTATTAATCAGAGATTTCATTTCAGAAAACAAATACACATTGATCTCATTAGGCTTCTAATTCAAATCACCTAGAAGCCATTAACCTAGCAGAATGGTGGATTATGCCACTAATCAAACAAATATAAAAGATGCTAATCAAATGACCTGGGCAATTAATTCTGTTGCCAAGAGAAAAGGGTGTGGGGGGAGGTGGTGTGTGTGGGAGGGATGCTGTCTTAATTTGATGCAGCAAGAACTATGCTTGGAATCTAATGAATACTTGGCATCCAGGGATTTGTGCACAAATAAAACCTTAGAATGTCTCCCTGAATACAAACAGCTGTTTACCTGCAGAAAGTGTAGCTGACAACAAAGAAAACATGGCATCAATAGGAAAGGAAGGAGATTAAAAACCATTGCCTGTGAGCACTATAGCAGTAGTTACAGACATAAGGATGAATAAACAGACATTTTATGTTCCGCCTATTATTTGAATGAGTGTGCATCTCTCTTTTGTTTTCCTCACATTTTTCTCATTTTATGCAAGCTTTGTTGTCAGTGGCATTTGTAATTTGGCCTTTAGATGACTAAATATTGAGGTGGAACTCTGACTAATTCCGATGAATAATTATTATTGCCCAGAAACACTGTGGTTACTTATAAATGTTGGTGCTTTTGTGGCTGAGACTTTGGACTTCTCATTTTGAGAGAAAAATGAATACATCATTGTGTTGTACTTCTGGGGAGGACATGAAGTGGTATGTGTCATGTTCAGAAGCCAAGTGTGTAGAAGCACATATGGAGAGAGAGCAAAGGAGTGGGTCTTACCAATGGCTCCATCTCTCTTCTTCACCCTTCTTTTTCATGTTGCAGCATTGCCAAATGGTTTTTGGTGGTTTTGTTTGATTTGGTTTGGTTGTTGTACTGTTCACTCATGGGAGTGAACCTAGAGCCTCACACATACTTGGCCAGTACTCTAGTCCTGAATATATCCCACCCCACCCCCAAGCCCATAACTCTGCTAAATGGTTTAGCTAGACTATGCCAACAAAGAGTACTGAGGGAAAACTACTGACTGGAGGAGGAAAGGCCTGCATTTCCTGATATTTCTATTTCTTATTCTCAATCAGCATCACCCAGTCTCACTTCTTTCTTCTAGAAATAGCAGCCCATTCTAGTAGAAAATTTGAAGCAAACTTTCTATTTCTAGCACTTAAAAAGCAATTTTATCATAGACTGGTCTATGGAAGAGATGCTTGGTGAAGCATGCCCTGCCATTCTCAGAGGCATATGTTTCTGCTATGCCAAACTTGACCAAAAATACTTTGAATATTTAGTCATTTTAACCTCTTTAGTTTACTTCTTCTGCCCTTGCATTGATGGCTGCTTCCTATTCAGGCTGTCCCTGTACTATCTTGCTCTATGAGATCTTCAACAGTCAACTATCTTTCATGCTAAACTCTCTTAGGCTTTGACCCCTAACTAGACTCTACATGATAATAAGGGCAGGCTGGATCAAGGAACATTTGCAGTATCAATTAAGGTTTGTATTTATCCCAAATAAGATAGCATTGAAGGATTTTTAAAGGAGGAAAATGACTGTATTTGAATTTAAATTTGAAAAAAAAAACCCTATTGCCCTTTAGAGAATAGACTAGAGAAGTCAATAGCACTGGCAGTCAAGAGAATATTGCAGAAATATGAGTGAATTGTGGATGGATGGATGGCTGCTTTTCTTGCAGAGGACCTGGGTTCTGCTTCCAACACAAAGTGGCAGCTCACAATTGTCTTTAACTTCAGTTCCTGAGTGTCCAATTTCCTCTTCTGGCCATCCCAGGCACCACATGAACATGGTGCATATGCATCCATGCAGGCAAAACACTCATACACATAAATAAAAATTTAAAAATCTTGCAAAAAAAAAAAATACAAATGAGGTAGTGACCTGAACTAAGTAGGTGAAACTGTAGATAGAAACAGTGTAAATAATAATTCTTAGAATACACAGCACTTGAGGGAGGACTGCACAAAGATAGATTGGAGAGAAAACTTGTTTAACGTGGAAATGAGGAAACGGCGCTTATCTATCCGGCAATGGCAGAGGCTAAGTCATCCAATGCAGAAACAAAAGCCAAACATCAAAGGAAGATCAGGGTTAGAGCCCTCAAATAAACTGATTAGCAAGCTGTGGTCTTTGGAGCTTGAGATAGCTTAAGGTAGATGTCCAATGAACAGAAGGATTCACAGATGTGAAGCTTATGGGAAAGAATTTGGACCTAGACACAGAGATTTGGGGAGAATGAAGATATATGTTACATTAGTCAAAGGACCTTGAGGAATATCCAGAGGGAATGAAGTGACAAGAGATCTGTGGACAGAATACTAAGAACAAATAAGGAGTGAATGGGCATAATTATTTAGAACATGAGTGTACTTCTCTTTTTTGGTCCAGATTTAGGGCCTATTTCTATGCTCTCAGGTCCTTAGGACCTTAGATTTTCTAATACTCTCCTTCCTTTAAAAAAGTTGTTATCATCTATCATTTGTTCCCTAGCCTGCCATGCCCCAATGCACAGCAAACTCTGGTACATATTTTTCTATCTATGGACATAACTATTTAGATGAACAGAAAGGGGTACTTCATGTAGAACTGAGGCAGAAGTACCTAAGGGAATACTAAGATGTCTGTGAACTACATGAAGACCTCTGAGTGTTATGTGTCTTGGAAGCAAATGTCTTAAGAGCCACTTTGTAGGTCACAAGCAGTAGGTACTAGCCAACTGGTCATCTTTACCAATCCAGTTGCATTTTCTTTTGGGAAAAAGTTTAATAGTATAACAAATTGGAAGAATTGGAATCCTAGCTTTGACTTATAACAAGTGTTTCACTACTCAAAGTTGCAAATTATTCACTTACAAGATAGAAAAAAATCAGTCCCAAACAAATCATAGGCAGTTGATGTTAAGTAATCTATGTAAAATAATCTACATAACAATTACATGGGAACTGTATAATAATTAGATATATCCCAGTGCCTGGGATACGAGCAGTTGACGTTAGTTGTATATGCTAGATATTGGTGGATGGCTTCCATTCTCCAAAGTCATCCTACAATAGCCTTTCTATGATAATGGAGACTTCACTATTTCTGTTTTAGAATAAGCACAACATTAGATAATCTGTGGAGAGTACTAGAAGGTCATTACAAAGCAGGAGTAATGCTCTGATTCCAATGCAATGCTATTTTGTTTCTTCTTTGCTCCTAGTGCACTATGGTTAAGAACACATATGTTGGAATGCACTCTTCCTAAGAATGCACCCAGAATGTACAGTTGTTGCCCGACATGGAGGCATGACCATCTCACACAGCCTTGCTGACATGGACAGTGACTGTCTCAGGCTTTGTTTCATCCTGCCCATGTTCTGATGCTCTAACCCACCAGCCTTTACCCATCTACACCTCACAACAGACTCTGTAAACCTTAGTTATTTAGTTGGGGGGAGCGTTCATGAATGCTACATTTGTGGAGAAGTCAGAGGACAACTTGAGAGAGTCAATTCTCTCCTTCTCCTGTGTAGATTCCAGCAATTACACTCAGGTTGTCAAACTTGGCAGCAGGTACCATCTCACCAACCCCATACTTATTCTTGTGCCCTCTGAATATAGACAACCTACACTCTAAACCACTCATTTTCTGAGGCCCAGTTCTCTTTGTGTCTCTCACCAGCCGTAGCCCTGAAGGTGTTCATACTATATACTGCAGTCTGAGAACTGTCTTACCAGAAAGTGGATCTCCAAAACCCAACTTCCTCTGTAATCTACCTGTCAATACTACTGCATCTGTCAGAGGCCAGGTTCCTGCTTGCTCAGTATTCAGAGAAAGCACACTTGGGGCAACACAGCAAACATTTCTGCTGTTTGCCAACACTCCCTCCACTATGATCTTTTCAAGTTTGTTCTTCCTTGGCTACTGTCATAATTTGCTTTCTATTGTTGTGATAAACACCATGACCAAAAGCAACTTTGGAATGAGGGGTTTGTTTGGCATATGTGTTCCAATCACAGTTGTCAAGCAGAAGTAGATGTAGGAACTTTGGAGGAAAACTGCCTACTGGCTTGCTTTCTTATATAACTCAGGACCACCTGCCCACCAATGATACCACTCGTGGTGAGCTGAGGTCTCCCACATCAATTATGAACCAAGAAATTTCCCCACAGACATGCCTTCAGACAATCTGTTGGAAGCAATACCTCAAATGAGATTCTTTCTTCCCAGATATGTTGCAGTTTATGACAGGTTGACAAAGTTACCTAAGGCTAATTACCATTGGCCTTAGGACAATATTCTGTATCTTTTGCTATCTCTATCCACTCCTCTATTAGGGACTCTCTATATTATTAAGATTTCTTTGGATCCTTACCAATGTATGATTTTTAGACATTATTTTATTAAACGTGTTTATTGAGAAACTACAATATGGTCATTGAACAAAACAAAATTCACAGCCTTAAGGAACATGCATTCTCTATAGGAAAGAAGAGACTGGGCAATAAGTTAAGTGACATGAGATATATCTTTGGCTCTACAAGACCCAAGGCTAATCTTGGAGAACAAATTCCCATTTTTTCTACTTTAAAGAAGTTGGAGTTTGTTTTCTTCAGTTCTTTGTGTTGTTCTTGTGTGTTTGTGTATGCATGCAGAGAGAGCTAGCACATGAAGTTGAGTGGGTAGGGAGGTGGGAAGAATCTGAGAGGAGCAGGAGGAGAAAAAAACATGATCAAAATAAATTATATGAAAAATTAAATAAAAATAAATGAATAAGAAATTGATATAAAATATTAACTAATCTAAATCCAATTCATTTACATGATTTTTTTAGTCTGCTATTTAAATAAAATGGTTCTTGAGTGAGTTTGTCTTACATGTTCATTATGACATAAATTTTACATGTAAAATTGTACTGTTCTTACAGCTCTGTCTTGGGTTTTCCAACATGAGTGGCAGCCTTCACTGGCTATGCGTTAGTATGCACTTCATTATTTTCTTCAAGTTGCTTGAAAATCATTATTCAATATTCACCTCCTTTCAGCTTTTGTACTAAGATAATTCAAAACCCTCAAAGGGTGTGCAGTTTGAAGTATCTGACATTGAACCCTATTTTATTCTTACTAAACTAATACAAGTTAATCTTATAATTTGCTCAACAATAAGCCATTTTCAAGGCTATAATTATTCCTAGCAGATCTCAGAGATTTTCAAATAAGAGCTAAAGCAGGATAAGTAATTTTTTTTTGATTCACTGATGCTGAGAGTCAGGATACATTATTTGAACAGATGCATTCTGAAAATGAAGGAATGGGAAGTGTGGTGAGAGACTCTGCTTCAGCTTCTTCATATAGACAACTCTGTAACAGTATACGAAGCTAATTCTACTATAAAGCTGTACTAGTCTTTTTCTACCAAGTATCTTACCAAGAGAATAAATAGAGACTAGAAGGAAAGGTCAAAGGAACAACCATTCAGCATTCACTGAAAAACCAACTTTCTTCATTTTATTGAAATTAGATTTTTTTTTCTAAAACAATTTTGTGATATCCCGTCCCTCTCTCTACCACTCCAAGTTCCTCTCTACCCACCTCAATCCATCCACTTTCTGTCTCTCATTAGAAGACAAACAGGCTTCTAAGGAATAGTAATAAATATAATAAAATACATAAATAATATAAAATAATAAATATACATAATAAAATAAGATAAAACAAAAACTAACACATGAGAATTGGACAAAACAAACAAATAGAAAAGAGCCCAAGAGAAGGTAAAAGAAAGAGAGAGACACAGGTTCACATAGTCAGGAATCACATAAAAACACTAAACTGGAAGACACAGCCTATATGCAAAGGGACTGATACAGACCTGTGCATACTGTCACAGTCTCTGCGAGTTCATATATGTTTGGTTATATTGACTTAGAGGGCCTTTTTTCCTTAGTGTCCTGCATCTCCTGTGGCTCTTACATTCTTCTTGCCTCCCCTTCTGCAAGGTTCTCTGTGGATATCTAATACAGTAGAAGTGTGTGTGTGTGTGTGTGTGTGTGTGTGTGTGTGTGTGCGCGTGTGTGCGTGTGTGTGTGTGTGTGTGTGTGTGTGTGTGTGTGTGTTGAAATTAGCAAATAATAGGGGAGCTGGATATCTCTTATACCAAATTGAGCTTCTAATACCAGAATGGATTATATCTAATTGATCTGTTAGCCAAAGTGACCTATAGGAACTCCCAAACAACCCAAACTATTGTCAAAGCTATCAGTTGATCCCCACAAACTGACAGTAAAGCCTCATTGCTGAAGACAACACCTACACAACTCATTGAACACAGAGAAGTACAACTGGTGCCTATTTAGAAAGCCTTGACCACTACAGATAGTATTCATCATGGTACTAGAAGGTTCTCTGCAGGTTACCAAAGGAAAAAGGTAAATACAAATCCAGATACAAACCTTTGATCTGCAATGGTGACCAGCCTGTAGATTATGCTGGTACAATAATGCCACACAGCTTATGAGAATGACCAACCAGTATCAGATTTTATTTAAGGCTCATTCCAGGTGATGGAGCCCATACCTGACACTGCTCTAGTGGCCAGGAACCTGAGACTAAATAGGTCAGGAACCTACAGGAAAACCAAACACTGAGAAAGGCTAGGCTGATTCCAAGACAGAACTCAAATTGGCAGTTAAGGAAACTAAGCCTAAAAACTGGGCAAGTCCAGGCAAGCCCCAGGATGTCAATTACTAATACAAAGAACTCCAGGCTCTAGCCTTTACACCCAGGTAATGGAATATCCCAGCTACCTGGCCTGGAGCAAGGACAATGGGTCGGCAGCAGTTTCCAGACTTCCTTAGCTACTTCCTCAGTAACATTTCCCAGACCTCCCCAGCAAGTTTCAAGCTCCCACACCCTGGAAATGGAGTGTCCATAGAGATGGACCCAACAAATTAACATAGAGGTCACCTACCCAGAATTCCCGAATGTGCTGTAAATCAGGCCTGCAAGCTCACTTGGGTGTCTCTCTATTGTGGTAATGGGAGAGTCCATTAGAATATACAGTATCATTCTTTGGCGAATCATGGATCCTTACAATACTACTGTTCTGCTAAAGTTGTAGCTATGAAATAATGTCTACAGACATTTTGCTATATTTACAGATCAGTGCCTTCCTCATTCATCATCAGAGGAGCTTCCTCCTACAGGAGATGGGAACAAATATAGAGACCCACACCCAGATAATGTGCAGAAAGTGAGAGACCTGGAAACACTCATCTCTAAATGGGATATCTCCTTCATCTCCCTCTCCTCAGGGCTCAGAGAACCAAGCTAAAAAGGATGCAGAAAGAGTATAAGACCTAGAGGAGATGGATAGACTTGCCTTTTCCTAAACATCAAAGTGATGGCTGCCAATGGTTCAAGTATGCTACAGATATCTGTAGAAATCCTCTCTAATTTGACTGAAGTGCCCTCCACACCTAATTTAAGAGAATTTTTATCATGAACAAAAGCTGAATATTTAGCAAATCTTCTATACCTCTCAACTGATCATGATTAACTCCTTTATTTTGGTTATGTGGAATTTGATCACAATTGATTTTCTCATGTAGGAATGGATCCCTGGCATAAACCTGACCAGGTCATGAACTAGTGTTTGTTAGATTTGTCTTGATAATGCTTTCGCATCCACATTCGTAGGTGAGATTGGCCACTCGTTTTCCCTTCTCAAACTTTACTTGGTGTGTGATAAAGTTAATGATGGAGTCCTCTCTTTCTGCTCAGTGGAAAAGCTTCAGTTAGAATCATTTATTTCTTGATATTTAGCAGTTTTCATCCAAATATTATTTAGGCTTGACCTTTTCATTCTGGAATCACTGTAAACTTTTGGCTATATGACTTTCATTGCTGTAGCAACAATTTTTGTGTGTTTATTTTGGTAAGCTTAAGTTTTAAAAGGTTTGTCGATTTCTTCTGGATGTTACAAGTGTGTTTTTAAGTTGTTTACAGTATCCTATCTATTGAATGTTACAACAGAATAGCTGCACCCTCCCTTGTTCCTGTATGAGTTGCTTTTTCTGTTAATCAACATTCCTAGGAATCTACCATTGATATGATCAATGATAGATTGTTTTTAAAAATCATTTTTAAAAAAATTATCTGTTTTGGTTTTGTAAGACTCTGGAGAGCCTTAGTTTACCAACCCCCCCCCCCCCAAGTGAACACCATGGAGTCAGGGATCAGTGCAAAAAGCAAGAGGAATTTGTTGTTCCAGCATGCTGGGGTTGCCCTGCACACAAAGGAGGGAGAGAACAACAATGCACAGCCCATTCATTGAGCTTTTATACAGTTTTTAGAGCAACAGCCATTAGGCACAATGTGATTGGCAGAAAAGTATGACTTTCAAACTGATTGGTCTTTAGGGAATGAGGTAGTAGAGGCTTAATCAGTCCCTTCCAGCCTATGTGCTCACTGTCTCTTCCAAGAGGGGAGGGGTGCTTATGTGCTCGGGAGTCTGGTGGAATTTTCCAAAGTTCCTGAGCTGATCTCTTCAGTTTAATCATTATTTCCTTCTGAGGCTTGTTTTTTGTTTGTTTGTTTGTTTTTAATTACTAAGGTAGGTATATCCTTTAATATTTTTGAGACAGGATCTCTTACGTAGCCAAGGCTGACTTCAAACTTACCACATAGCCGAAGGTGACCTTGAACTGATCTTCGTTCCTCCATCTCTTCCCAGGTGCTGGAATTTTGGGAGTCTGCCACTCTGCCTGACTAAGATATATACTTCTCATATACAACCTCTCTTTGTAGACACATTAAAGTGAATCAATTTACTCCAAGTGTTGTGTTTTTGTGGCAGCCCATATCTGTTTTTATTTTTTGATACTTTATTTACATTTCAAATGTTTTCCCCTTTCCAAGTCTCCCCTTTAGAAACCCCCTATTCCATCCCCCCTTCCCCTGCCTCTATGAGGGTATTCCTCCACCCACCCACCCACCCACCCACTCCCATCTTCCCTCCCTGGCATTCTGCTATACTGGGGCATCTAACACTCTCATACCCAAGGGCCTCTCCTCCCCCTGATGGCCAACAAGGCCCACGTCTGCCACATATGTGGCCAGTACCATGGGTCCCCCCATGTGTATTCTTTGGTTGGTGGTCTAGTCTCCGGGAACACTGGGGGTTCAGGCCAGTTGACACTGTTGCTCCCTCCATGGCAGTCCATACATCTTATTGGGCATTTTCACAGCTGGTGAGTTCATTACATTCCTGATTTCTTCATTGACATGTGAATTACTGACAATTGTGTTTGCTTTCTAAAGTATGAGGCTGCTTGATTGCTTTCTTACCATGTAAATAAAACTTTGAATTATCTTCCTAGTAAAATTCTAGCAATGCTTTTGCCATAACTTTTATCATACACAAGTGTCTTTTTACACATAAAATTTCATTTGGCTTGTATGAAATTCGATATATTATGCTTTGGATGCAAGTTTTCATAACAGCACAATTTGTTTCCTTTTTAACCACTTAAAATTGCCTTTAACTGGATAACTTTGTCCTTTATCTTTAATAAACACAATTAATGACATTTTGAGTTGTATCTATCATTACAAACCCCCCCCCCTTTTGGTTGCTAACACCACAGTATCAGTTTCGTTATCTTTAGAAATTTACTTTGGCTTGGAGTCCTGCTCAGAGGTGGAGGGGCTGGATCTGGTGATGGTTGGTCTCTTATTAACAGAATCCCAAGAGAGTGGAGGGATCACATAGAGATAGAGGATGCCTTGTGTTTTGTCTCTTTGTCTCCTCTTATAAAGTCACCAGTACTCAGTCATGGGGGCTCTACCCTGCTGACTCTGTATAATCCTGAAGTCTTCCCAAAGGCACACTCCAGATTCTGTCTACTCTTCTAGCATATCAGTGAGGATTGACCCCTAACATGAGTTTCAGAGGAGACAGCCATTGTCAAACCAAAGCATCTATTTACTCTCAGTTTTCAGTTGATCTTGCTCCTTCCTTATTTTTCTGATTTTCTTATTTCATAGTGTTTTTACTATATTTCATTTATTCCTCTCCTAGCTTCAAATCTGTATACTAGGTTCTGTATGGCCATTTAAAATGGTGATGCTACAAATCGCTCATACTTAAAATTAACCAACATCAGTACTCTTCTTTCAAAGTATCCACATTTACATCAGCTATGATTGTTACCCTCTGTGTTGTTTTCCATGTTTATTTAAAATCTCTCATTTTTAACTACATGAAACATCAGTATTCTTCATACAGTAAATATGCCTTAGATTCACCCATATTGAGATAAACGGAGGGCAGGGAAGGTGGTTTATTTTAATAAGAATCTTCAGGTGACTCTCTTACCTAATGTCTCAAACTACATAGTCTATTATCACTCTTGATTTGATTTGGTACAAAATTTTAAGTTGAAGGCATTTTTCTTCCCACAAATTAAAATAGTCATTCAGATAGTTTCTGGTGTCCATTACTGTTGTGGAGAAGTCAGGTAAAAGTCTAACTGGAAAGTTCACTGCACAATGCTCACTATATCTGCCCACTGAATCTTCAATCAATTTGTACTAGCAAGAGTCTGGTGAGACATATTTATAAGATCTCATATATATGAAATCCATTTACTACTGGTAGTATAGAGGATCATGAATAGTCTTAAGATTCATAACCAAAGAGTCCAAAGCTCAGAAGAGCTGACCAGGGTGGACTCTCTCATCTATACAAAACTGACTTACACTGTAGTTATCAGTCCTCTTGAGACAGTTTACTGTGGGATTAACAGCCTAAGGGTGACCTGATCTGTGCTGAGCTACCATGTTAAAAGTCATTCTGTTCCAGGAGGGACAGCAAGAGAAGGCAGGCTGCTGTAAATGTTTTCCTTTTGTGCCATCAGCACTGTTCCAGGACGTAGCTTGCACTCACTGATACTCTTTTGAAGGTTATCTGGACTTTGGCCTGCTTTACGTCTGTGGTCCCTGCTGTTACTAGAAACCACGTGGAAAAAGGAGAACGAAAGGAGGCAATGAGCCGAGCCAGCAGGACTGCGGGTCTGTGATCTGTGCTCCTGTTGACTACAAAGGGCAAAGAAGTAACCTTTGCAGTGGTATCAATGACTGCAGATGCACAGTTGAGACACAGATTTTTATGACAACCCTCCCCTACACACCCCTGAAACGATAACAGCCTGGACAGGAAACTATCAAAGTGAACTCTTGTAAAGGTGATAAGGATACTCTTCACAACTGATGGCTTCTGGCAGCAGTGCAGGTAGGGAAGGACTGTTTTAAGGGGTTGGCCACTGGGAGTTTGACCATGCTCCAGTGAGTGTATAGGCAAAATAAATTGGACTTCTTTCTTCTTCTCTGGGGGATCACAAGGGTGGGGGTGGACCTAGGAGGACTAGGAAGTGAGTGTGATTGGGGTGCATGATACAAAATTCACAAATAATAAAAATATTATGTTGGGAAAAATTATTTTGGGGTATTTCCTATGGTATGACTCAGTAAGGATTTCACATTCTAGATGAATGCTAGACTGTTGATGAACTCTCATGCTTTCATGCACAAAGGCCTCTGCATCTTTTGTCCTGAATTCCAAAAATTCCCATTTAAGGCTCTCCTAATCTATAAAGCCTGTGTACTGAGGGTTTTTGTTGGTGGTGGTGGTATTTGTTTGTTTGTCTTTTTATCCTATTTCTATTTCTCTAAGTTCTGTTTTGGTCTTTCAGACATGTGGTGCTTTATTTCCTACAGACATTTGAACCACCTTTTACTTGCAGATGTTTCGTTCTATATTGCACATGTGCTAATCTCAACACCTGAGCTTATACGTGGTCTGTCTAGGTTATCTCATTTATAGGACTAATTTACCTTGTGGGTTTATTTAAACTTAAGGCACTCCCTAGGACAATTATTTGCGGCTCTGGTATCTTCCCAAATGGTTTACATTTCTCAGGTACTTATTGTAGACCACTTTATACAAGCTTTATAGCGTAAAAGTTTTGTTTTAGTCACAAATTAAATTTGTAATGGTCTTCAATTCTGCCCAAATATTCAGAAGGTTTTCTTCTACCTTACTCTTAACAGTGTACAGTCATAATGGTACTGGCTTCAAGGAAAAACAATTTGCTTGAGATTTTCCACTTCAGATGGGCTCTGAGCTTTGTGTTTGGCACACACTGTGTGCAGGGATAATCAAAATCAAACCTGAAACACCCTCAGGCAGACACTTCAGCATTTCTACTTGTAGAAGTTGGCTTTCAAGTTCCTTCATCCCTTAGGATACCAGCAACCTGAGTGTTCCTTTCTATTTCACCTAAAAGTTTGAGTTTCCAAAAGGTGGTCAGCTGTATAGAGTCCACCATGTTACTGAAAAGACAATCTAATGCTTTATGAAAATTCCACTTCAAAGAATCTTTTCTTGGTTACTAATAACACCAGAGATTTTTTTCATGTCTCAAAATGTCTTTGTAAACCGAAATTTCAGTGGTCTTATGTGTCTGCTGCTGGCCGAGCTAGGCAGTTCAATCTCCCTCACAGGCTTGGGTTCTCTGGTGGGGTAGCCCATGTGGCAACCAGGAGAGCAAGTTTCTAATGACACTGGTGGAAGTGTGGCAAGCTTTAAAGTCTGGACCATATGTTTGTTCTTTTGAGCAAATCAAGTTCCAAGGCTAGCTAGATGGATAAGGGAGGAAGGAGCTACACACTTACAGACAAAAATGGCTATCAAGAGCAGCAGAGAGCTAGGGCAACTATGCAATCTACCACATGGTGTTATCAGAATTCATAAGGAAGCCTCTAGGGAAATGTAATGTATAAGCTGAATTGCAGATTAACTGATAAACTGGGTATGAGTTAATATCGTTCAGTTATTGAGAAGGGAGGAAAATAATTCTAATTTTTAATATGATTAGAAAGATCACATATAATTCAAAAAACAGGTATGAATTTTAGAGATCAGGTTTAGTTCAGTGTAGGAGGTATGGAGGTCCTTGTGCTCACAGATAAGTACTAGGTAAACCTGGAATGTTAAACACACAGGGTTGTTCCTTCAAAGGAAAGGATGCACAGGCTGTTATCTTCCCAGCAGGTTAATAATAGCCTGTTGACCTAGACCACACAAATCCTCTCCAAGACCCTTATTGTGAGATTGTTTTTCTCAGTCAATCTCTAGAACCCATCTTTCCTCTACTGATCTACTCCTTTTAAGACCAGGTCTCCTACTGAATCTGACACTCACTGCTTCAGCTATACTGGCTGGTGAGCCACAGGCATGTGGCCATCTCTGCCTTCTCATCACTAGGATTAAAGCCTGTATCTTCATGCCTGCTTTTCATATGGGTACTAGGAATCTGAACTCGGGACCTCATGCTCTCACAGCAAACACTTCACGAGTTGAGCTAGCTGCCTGGCCCAAATTGTGTCACCTCAGCATCCAATAGGTAGCTCAACACACAGGAAGGTTTTGACAGATAATTTATTTTTAAATGTATTGAGTCAACTTAGTATTTTTCATCTCCCCAACCTTTAGACAATTACTGAAATTCTTAAAAATTGAATCTTAAAGCTTTTATTAAAACTTTCACTGTGACTCAAAGCAGAAATTCTGAGTGATAGCCAGGTGTGTACTATTAAAGGAGAAATGGTGGGGCTTTCAGAATCTACATCTTCCCTTATTATGATATGTTTATTTAACTGATGAAGCTAACAAATCAGGAGGCTAATGCTTGATGGGAATAGAATTTAAAATAAATTCATATACAAAAAAAATTCAGTATAATTCCAAAGTATATTTTTAACATTTTTTTTTTTAGTCCAAAAATTAAATTCCATAAAACTATATTCTACACAGCAAATAAATATGTCATTGCAATGATGGAATAGTGTGTCATTTGTGATCTTGATCATGCATTGTTCATACTGTCCAAAAATATGAGTCTATTTATTCCATTAAAGCCGAAAGAATACATTTTAGAGAGTGAATGGTGGATGAGGTAAAAGGTTATACATTTTTAGCCACTTGTTAAGACTATTGTATCACAACTGTGGTTTTGTAGACTCAGTGATACTAAACTGCCGATTGGGTTTAGTAGCTTCTTGCATCAGCTCTTGCAACTGTCCAATTTGCTCATCACGAAAGTCATTGAGTTTTTCTTCTGGGAGAGAGGTACCAAAGCATGCTTTTCCAGTTGAACTTTGTCTGTAGTCCTTAGCTTGTTCCCACAACACTGCTGCATATGTCTAGTAAAGACACACAAAGAAAGGAATGGTTAGAGATTTAAAAACATTCATGCAAACAAGTGGTAGAGGAGTGCTTTTGAAGTGTGCATTGCCACCAGCCAGACCATATGAAAAACCATGCACACATGTTTCTGGGGCTATAACTTTTCATCAGGTTTACAAAAGGGAACCATAGGTCTAAAAGCTTACAAATGGCCCTCAGAATCCAGGAAGAGGGCTATCTTCACCTAAACGTTTTAATCACTATGTAAACAAACTCTTTCAACTTCTCAACCTCTAACGTCCATCATTGTGAAGATCTCTATGTTTAACAGTGTAATTCATCTTTTAGTGGTTGGCCTAGTATTTTATCACTCTCTGCACTCCTCTAAAGGGAGGCAGATGCACCAACAGTTTCCAGTTCACAAAGTTACCGATTTGGTGCTCAAAATGGGGAAGTGAATGAACTAGCTAAATCTGGGGCTACTTAACCTGGACAGGACATTTGAGTTGTTCAAAACTACTAGACTTGCCAACTGTTGGGGTCTGGGATTAGCCATGCACTGACCACTTAGACACCAGTCTCAGATATGATGAAAATGTATTAAATGCTTGATCTAGACTGATCAATCAGGACCACAAAAAGGATTCAGGAGCCTAAGTGCGGTACCAATCTTATAGGAATTTTATAGGAAAAACCAGGTTCAAAAGTTTAAAAGGCAGGCGGGGAAGTGGTACAACATGCTTGGCTAACTAGACAAAGTATTATCAGCTAACCTTTAAGCTGATTAGTTGTAGGTGAAGTAAGAGGGGTGGTGTATGAGCAACATGGAGGCTATATACAAAATGGCTGCAGTTATGTCGACCATATAACCAACATCACTGAGGGAACTTTGGTTTTAATTCCGTACATCTCCTTACATTAGAAGTTTTCTCTATACTTTACCAAAATTCATCTCATAAAATGCCACATACCATAAGCTTCACCAACTTTGCTTCTAAGTTTAGGCCACTAAACCGGGTTTCTCAATTTGAGCACAACTGAGGTTTTGGATAATTTGGTTAAATCTTTTGCAATGGGTAAGAGCTTTTTTATGTTGTTGGGTGTTTAGAACATCTCTGACCTCTAACCATTAAATGCTAGTGGCACCTATCCCCAATCAAAAATGTCTCTAAATACTGCCTGTATCTTCTGACAGGAAAAACAAATTCATGGCTGAAAACTATTCCTGAGGTTGCTTTTAATATGTAAATAAATAGTACACCCGTAAATTTCCACAGCAATATCAGTGGCTGAAGAAAAACACTAGAAGCAGCCTATTTCTACTTCAAGAGAAGAAAATTTAGTCAAACTATATATTATAAAGAAGTAACAGCAATAAGGTAAGCAAAGAAGAACAGCTATTACACATAAGGCCCATGTGCCAATGTGGACTAATCTCTTTATAAAAAGAGGAGAGAGAACTTTAAAAAAGCATGCGTAAGGAACTTACTCAATTAAGAAATGGAAAGGGTTAAATTAAACTCACATGAATATAAAGGGGCCTTGAATAGGCAAAAGAACCTGAGCAAAATTTGGAAGACATCAATTTTCAAACTCTTTACAAAACTACAGTAAACAAAATAGTATGGTATTAGCTCTAGGGAAAACTGGGAACCAAAGGCTGCAAGTTATAGTCATTGATTCAGGACTGCTGAGTGGAATCCTAGAATGACTGAATACATGTTAGGGAAAGGCATTTTTCTCTAGATCCAATACGTTTCTTTCTGGTTCAGAGAAAAAAGGAATACAAACTATTTAGCAAAACTCTTGAGAAATTGCTGGCAAACTGTGAGGGTGGTAGTACAATCTATACTGTTCTTTTTGTCTTTTAATGAAATTGAGTACAGAACTCAAAACAACAACAACAACAACAACAACAAAAAAACGGAGCTAATCCTCATCTATATAGACAAAAACACAAACAAAAACTGTGGAGCTGGGCGTGGTGGCGCACACCTTTAATCCCAGCACTTGGAAGGCAGAGAGGCAGGCAGATCTCTGTGAGTTCTAGGCCAGCCTGGTCTACAGAGTGAGTTCCAGGACAACCAGGGCTACACAGAGAAATTACTCAAAGTACCATGCCTCCTTGAGGAGCAAAGCCGACTGAAACAGCTCTCCCCACAAGCACCTGAAAACTACCAGAATAGAATTACCATAACTATTCAAAGCCGCCACGCAGGGATTTAGAGCTCCTCAGCCAAGTCATTTAGACAGACTAGTTCAGAAACACACAAGGGGGCATTGGGACTATGATAACAAATTTGAGTTTTAGTTCTTTCTGACCAGATTGTCAAGTCACTGGCAGAATATCCTTTCTTTTTACAGTGTGTGCTAGCATCAGAGGATAACATATGCAATTTCTTCACTCCTAAATTGCATTGATTCACAGAAAACAAGACTGAGAAAAAAAAAAATACCATTATCACTGACGAGTATATTTTTCAAGTAGCCATGACATTGGGCCCCAGGCCCCTGTGTGCAGGTCAGTAACCCTAATTCCAGACTCATAGCTGAGAAACAGAGGAAGAGCAACAGAGTGTGAAGTTCTTTGTTAGGACACAATAAGAGAATGTTCAAGAAGAGATGGCTCACAAATGCTCTTTCGATTTGTCTAATAGGAATTCTATATCCTTGGCATTAGACATGTACAAATGAACACGGCCATAGCATCAGAAATGGTGAGTTGGCACACCGAGTAAACACACTCCTGTGGAACGCTCAATAGCAACACTGCTCTGACCGTAAACAATATAATGAAAGTAAAATATGCTATGTAACACATATAATCATAAGACTCATTTTTAAAACTCAAGTTTCCTGGTTATCTGAAAAACACATGGTGACAGAAATCCTACAAGATGTCCACCTCCGGTCCCCGGGCCTTCAGCTTCACGAGTGGACCGGGTGCCCGCATCAACTCTTCCAGCTTTTCCTGGTGGACATCATCATCATCATCATCATCAGCAGCAGCAGCAGCAGCAGCAGCAGCAGCAGCTTCCGGGGAAGCCTGGGCACCAGCGTGGGTCTGGGCAGCTTTGGCGGAGCTGGTGTTGGGGGCATCACAGCAGTCATGGTGAACCAGAGCCTGCTGAGCCCCTTGAAGCTGGAGGTGGACCCCAACATCCAGGCTGTGCGCACTCAGGAGAAGCAGCAGATTAAATCCCTGAACAATGAACAACATTGACAAGGTACACTTCCTGGAGCAGCAGAACAAGATGCTGGAGACCAAATGGAGCCTGTTGCAGCAGCAGAAGACATCGAGGGGCAACATGGACAACATGTTTGAGAGCTATATCAACAACCTCCGTCGGCAGCTGGAAACCCTGGGCCAGGAGAAGCTGAAGCTGGAGGTGGAACTTGGTAACACGCAGGGCCTGGTGGAGGACTTCAAGAATAAGTATGAGGATGAGATCAACAAGCGTACAGAGATGGAGAATGACTTTGTCCTCATCAAGAAGAATGTGAATGAAGCATACATGAACAAGGTGGAACTTGAGTGCCACCTGGAAGCGCTGACCGACAAGATCAACTCCCTCCGGCAGGTCCATGAAGAGGAGATCTGTGAGTCGCAGTCTCAGATCTCAGACACGTCTGTGGTACTGTCCATGGACAACAGCTGCTCCCTGGACATGGATGGCATCATCACTGAAGTTCGTGTCCAGTATGAGGACATCACCAACCGCAGCCAGGCTGAGGCTGAAACCATGTACCAGATAAAGTATGAGGAACTGCAGACCCTGGCTGGGAAGCACGGGATGATCTAGATCTCCGAGATCTCCGAGATGAATGAACAGCATCAGCCACCTGCAGGCGGAGATTGAAGCCCTCAAAGGTCAGAGGGCAACCCTGGAGGCGGCCATTGCTGATGCGGAGCAGCGTGGGGAGATGGCTGTTAAGGATGCCAATGCCAGGCCAACCAAGACATGGCCAGGCAGCTGCGAGAATACCAGGAGCTGATGAACGTCAAGCTGGCGCTGGACATGGAGATCGCCACCTACAGGAAGTTGCTGGAGGGCGAGGAGAGCAGGCTGGAGTCTGGGACGCTGAACACGATGAGTATCCATATGAAGACCACCAGTGGCTACTCAGAAGGACTGAGCTCATCCTATGGGGGCCTCACTAGCCCTGGCTTCAGCTATGGAATGAGTTCCTTCCAGCCCAGCTTCAGTTCTGTCGGGGGATCCAGCACTTTTAGCCGCACCAACGCTGTGGTCGTGAAGAAGATTGAGACCCGAGATGGGAAGCTGGTGTGGAGATGGGAAGCTGGTGTCGGGAGTCTTCTGATGTCATGACCAAGAGAATGGCCACTGAAGTCTTTGCCAGCCTAAGCTCCTGCAGCTGTTCAGGGCTCACGGGGAGACAGCTGTATGGAAGAGCGCAGGGAACTAGAGACTCGCTGGAGGATCAGCCCTAACCTTCTGGCCAACCTTGAGAGGAATTTCCTGTCTAGGATATCCCCCAGTGGCCCCTGCCTTCCACCCAAACCCAATTCAATTGTATTTTCCAAAATAAAGCCTCAGCTGGCTCTATAAAGAATAAGCAAAGAAAGAAAGAAAAAGCCATGGTGCTAAATGTATCATTTGTGAACTTGTCTTTATATAGCTACTTTTTCTTTTAGAAAAAAATATTATTATCAGATATCATGGCATTATATTTCATATAAATCTTATAAAAATACCATCTTCAATTTTGTTGATTCTATGTATAATGGATATGATTATTGATACAATGGAGCCTTATTCTTATTTTATGTGAGTGGTTTCTTTGCTGCATATGTGAACCATTGTGTGCCTGGTGCATTCGGAGACCAGAGGAAGGCAGCGGATCCCCAAAACTAAAGTTACAGACAGTTGTTGGCAGCAGAGCCACTCCTCAGCCCCAGAGCCTTTCCTCTAGTGATATCATTTCATCCATTAATTCTGTGATACTTTGTTATGTTATAGACATTAAGTCTCCTCCTTGTCTGAGTGTATCAGAATGCTACTGAAAAGCAAAACAAACAAAATACTAACCTGTCATTCAGCACTAACTATCAAATTATTAGGACATCTTTAATTAGAATTTCCAAACATGTCTATACATGTCTATACATGATGACGACATCTGGTCCAACTACCTCATGTGACTGTGGCGAGAATTAAAATGGTAAATAGTTAATACTTTTGGCAGACATTTCTATCCAGGCTGTAAACTACTGTGGACTCTAAATCCTGTCTTTGCAAGTACTCTGCTCCTGCCTTCAAATCTCCTCTTGTGGCTGCTTATCCCTGGGTAAAACACAAACATCTTCCCCCT
This sequence comes from Rhynchomys soricoides, assembly GCA_019843965.1. Lineage (NCBI taxonomy): Eukaryota > Metazoa > Chordata > Mammalia > Rodentia > Muridae > Rhynchomys > Rhynchomys soricoides. Next base: position 3,315,131 of record JADRCH010000027.1, on the reverse strand, counting down.
TTTAAAAGATTTATTTGTGTTTTATGTATGTGGATGTAGTGTCTACAGGTACATTTGCACATTCAAAGAAGGCATCAAATTCCATTATAGATGATTTTGAGCTACCATGTAAGTGCTGGGAATTGAACTCAGGACCTCTGTGGAAGCAGCCATCTTTCCAACTCCCATAAACGTCTCCTCGAGGAGGCCTTCCTGACTTCAGTTAGTCCGTGACTCTCCCTCATACTCTGTCCACCCTGCTCAGCACTTATCCAGACATGAAACATTCTGTGTTTGCCACTGACAGAGTACATGAAAAACAGTAGCCCAAAGACAGGGCAGGGCAACCATCTAATAATCAGGAAACAAATATCAAGTGACTGAACCATCTAGATTTTAACAAGAATCAACAAACTAAAAATGCGGGTCCAGGTGCAGTTACAGTGGAATTGTACTACTGTATCAGAGATCTATAATCAATACTTCTTTAGAATAGAAGAAACACTTCCAAACCCCTTCTATGAAGCCAGACAGACATTCATACACACAATACAAAACAGAATACTATACATTCCTGATAAACATGGATCTCTACAAAATACTTGCAAGCCAAATATAAACACATGCCTGTAATCCCTGCACTTGACAGGTGGAGACAAGATGAATGTGAATCCAACCTGTACTATATCATACTCAGTCTCAAAAAACAAAAACAAAAAACAAAACAACAACAGAACACAAACCTAGGAGCTAGAGAGTTCGAGTTCAGTGAATAAGAGCACTGTCTGCTCTCCCAGAGGACCTGGGTTTGATTTCCAGTACCCACAGGGTAGCGCACAACTGTCTGTAACCCCAGTTCCAACATCTTCTTCTGGCTTCCACAGAAACCAGGCACACATATGGTTCACAGACAAACATGCAGGCAAACACCTTTACACCTAAAACAATAATTTTGAAAGTTAAAAAAAAAAATTGTTGAGTATATTAAAATGGAAATTCAATGTATGTGGTATCTCTGGATGAAAAAATGACTACTTATTATCAGCTTAAGGAAACATTCTGTTTGCAGTTATGCATTTGTTTAGACTTATAACTGTATATTTAGCATAGAGAAGTTTCTAGGAAATTCATGTGGAGTTATGTATTAGGTTGTTGTGAATACTTTCATTATAAACAAAAAGTCTAAACTTTATACACATTAAAAAAAAAAACTAGGCATATTTCCATGATGGTCAGTTTCTGACCACTGATAATGCATGTGCCAAACAGAATGCATCAAGCCCACCTGTAAAGCATTGGCAAGTTTCTTATAAATGTGGTACCATGTTTTAATACAATCAGCTACAGAATACTACACCTGTTACAAAACTGCCATTTGAAACTGAGCTCTTATTCCTTCTTTTAAAATGTAACAATGTTATAGAATTAGGAGTATATTAAATGCTCTTTAGTACAATTTAAAACTCCCTGAATAGGACACAAACATTATTAATTTCTGCAACTGCCGAGTTATCATCATAATGAGCACATATACGGTTAGAGTTTATAACATACTTTACTCAGCTGAACTGGACCTTTGGATCTAGCTGCAAAAGTGCTCTTACCTGCTAGACTACAGGATTTGGGTGGTTTGTTGTGGTTGGCGTTTGATTTTTTTCTTATCGTCTCCATGTGTGAACAGCACATGAGATGTAAACACTTCTTTGTGTTCTATAGTCTTAACTATGGACACAGTAAGCTGCAGCTCTCCAGTACTTACCCATGTTGTATACCCCTTAGCCCTCGAGTTCTTACCCCCATCCAGACACCACCACTCAACAGCCCAGGTTGACTAGTTCAACCGTTTTAGATATCTTACATAAGCAGGCTCTGGGGGGAGAGCGGGGGGGGGGTGTCGCCCACCTGACTGATCTTTTTCAGTTAGCACCCTTCCTGCAGAGTCATCTACGTTGCTGTTCATAGCAGGTCCTTCTTTGGAATGCTCAACACTGTGAGATTTCTTTACCTATTCTTCTGATGGTTGATACTACATATAGGCTGTTCTGAATATTGCTGAGGTGGATGAAGGAGTGTTATCGTCTCATCAAAATTTTGCTATCATTTTGAATAAATGTTTTATCCAGGTGGCTTGGTAGCAAAGTATTTTGCTTCTAATATGGGGCACTAGCATACTGTTTTCCACTGTGGCTATACGTTTTTGCCCTTGAAATCATGTGCAAATGTTCTAATTGCTTCACGTCCTCACCACTGTATATTATACCTTCCTAGTTAGTAATGCCTGTCCTACCAGTATGCAATGAGGCCTCACTGTGGCTCAGCTCACATTTCCTTAATGGCCCTGATGCTGAGCCTCTTTCCTTCTGTCTGTCACTTGTATATTTTATTTAGAGAAATGTCTATTCAAGTCTTTGCCCTATTTTTCACCTGGGTTATTTGGCTGTGAGTTGGAGGCGTTCCGTATATACGTTGACTATAAATCCTTTATGCAAAGTGTAGTTGCCATGATTTCTTTAATTCCTTGGGTAATCTTAGCATTTTATAACTATTTTCTTTGCTCTTCATAAAGAATCTTTCGGTTTTATATCTTTCCACTCGCCCAACTTCAGATTGTCTGTGCTTTTGATGTTCCAGCCAAACACTCTGATTACCTCTGCTTTTCAAAGTTCTATTGCAGTGCCCAGGCTATGGCAGTGCCTTGCCTATTGCAGTGCCTGGTCTACTGCAGTGCTAGTCTACTGCAATGCCCAGTTAACTGTAGTGCCCAATCTATTACAATGCCCAGTCTAACTTAGGTCTTTAATCCATTCTGAGTTGGTAATTTTTGGATGGTGTAAGATACCCAGTTTTATTCTTTCCTGTGTAGACATCCAGTTTCCCTCGACACCTCTCTTCACTGTGTAGTCTTCGTGCCTCCAAAACATAAACTAACTTTATGACGGACTTCTTTCTAGGTTCTTTTCTGCTCCACTAGTCTGTCTTTAGGTAGTAGCACACTATTTTAATTACTGTGTCTTTGTAATGTATTTTAAAATGAAACATGTGATATGCTTTGTTCTTTCTTGACTATTTTTGGCTATTCTGACCATTTGTGATTCATTATTGTTCTATATCTATAAAAAAATTCATTAATACTTTTTTTAGATTTATTTTTATATATGAATAATGTACCTATATGTATACTACACGTGTGTCTAGTATCCTCAGAGGTCAGAAGTCGTCAAACTCCTTGGAACTAAACTTACAAATGGTTGTGAAGTCAATGCTTAGAACTGAACTTGGGTCCTCTACAAGGGCAACAAGTATTTTTAGCCACTAAGCCATGTCTCCAGCCCCATAATTGGTATTTTGATAGTGATCAGTATGTAGCTTTGGGTGATAAGAAACCTTTTTGACTATATTAATTATTCTAGTCTGTGAGCACTGAATCTTTCCATTTATTTTTGTTTAATTTCTTTCATCCTGCTTTTGTTTCTAACACATAACTAATTCATCTTCTTAGTTTATCTTCAAGCAATTTATTTCTTAGCTGCTATATAACTGGCTCAATTTCAAATAGTTATTACACACAGAAACATGTCTGATTTGTGTGTGTTCATCTGCATCCTATGACTTTGCTCAATTTGCGGTTGGTTCTAATGGCTTTTTCTTAGGGTGCTAAAAGTTTTTACAGGCGTACAACCACACGATACATACTCTCTTTTGTATGGTGTATTTCACTCAGAAAAATAATTTTGTTCCATTCATGCTGTCTTATGCATCACTGGTTATTTTTATTACCAGACAGTGTACCAAGGTATGTTAATATACTCCTAATGGCAGCTAAATGTTTAAGCTGTTTCAAGTTCAGGTTATCACCAATGCGGCCACTGTGAATTTTAAATCATGTCGTCCATAAATCAAAATAACATTCCTTCTTCCATCTGATTTGTTTGTTTTTCACTCTTTAAAGAAAGAACGTGGTAAGAATGGCATTCTGTTCGTAGAGGAGGCACTGAGCTCTGCATGTTGAAGCATTTCCTTTTGTATGCATGGCCTAATTTATTAAGGCAACCTGAAGCTTTAAGCAAGTTGAAATCAGAAGCCCAGCAGACACTAAGGCGCACTCAGATCCTCCAGTACCAACCGGACGATGGCACAGGCTGGACTGCACACACTGCCCCCAGGTTCCCCAGTGCACCCCTTCCCATTTCCTCATGTTCATGGTCCTTTAAGACAAGAACATTCAGGAAATAGATTGCTAGAGTAAAGAGGGTTCATGTTGACCTATCCCATAGGAAGTTTCTCTGTTTCATGCAGTTTATTCTACAGTGGGTACGGGTACTATTTTATACTATCAGTCATAATGGCATAAGAATTAAATATTATTAAATATTAAATAATCAGTAGAATTTTCTTAAAATAGCTATTCTTCATTAGCACGGATTATTAATGTTCTCTACACTAATATGCTGGGAAACATACTTTCCATATCTTTCCTGGCACTGAACAGTCTACACAGTGTCTTCCTTTTATAACCACATATACATATATATGTCACTTGGTAAAATACTCGTAGGGAGCAATTAAACTACTTTGATCACATTCTTCTTTTTCAAATCCAATTATAGACACATATTTAAAATGATATCTCAAACACATGGGCACAGGGGGAAAGTTTCTGAATAGCACCGATGGCTTATGCTCTAAGATAAGAATCGACAAACGGGACCTCATGAAATTACAAAGCTTCTGTAAGGCAAAGGACACTGTCAATAGGACAAAACGGCAACCTGCAGATTGGGAAAAGATCTTTACCAATCCTACGTCCAATAGAGGACTAATATCCAATATATACAAAGAAGTTAGACTCCAGAGATCCAAATAACCCTGTCAAAAAATGGGGAACAGAGCTAAACAGAGAATTCTCAACTGAGGAAACTCAAATGGCTGAGAAGCACCTAAAGAAATGTTCAACATCCTTAGTCATCAGGGAAATGCAAATCAAAACAACCCTGAGATTTCACCTCACACCAGTCAGAATGGCTAAGATCAAAAACTCAGGTGACAGCAGATGCTGGCGAGGATGTGGAGAAAGAGGAACACTCCTCCATTGCTGGTGGGAATGCAAGATGATACAACCTCTCTGGATATCAGTTTGGCAGACCCTCAGAAAAATGAACATAATAGTACCTGAGGACCCAGCTATTCCACTCCTGGGCATATACGCAGAAGATGCTCCAACATATAATAAAGACACATGCTCCTCTATGTTCATAGCAGCCATATTTATAATAGCCAGAAACTAGAAACAACCCAGATGTCCCTCAACAGAGGAATGGATACAAAAAATGTGGTACATATACACAATGGAATACTACTCAGCTATTAAAAACAATGACTTCATGGATTTCACAGGCAAATGGATGGAACTTGAAAATATCATCCTGAGTGAGGGAGGTAACTCAGTCACAAAAGAATGAACAAGGTATGTACTCACTGATAAGTGGTTATTAGCCCAAAAGTTCAGAATACCCAAGAGTCACTTCACAGCAACCATTGAGCTGAGCGTGAGGTCCCAGATGGAGGAGTTGGAGAAGGGACTGAAGGAGCTGAGGGAGTTGGCAGTCCCATGGAGGGAGCAACAGTGTCAACTGGCCTGACCTCCCAATGCTCCCAGAGACTGGATCACCAACCAAAGAATACACATAGAGGGACCCATGGTGCTGGCCACATATGCAGCAGAGGAGGGTCTTGTTAGACATCAGGGGGAGGAGAGACCCTTGGGCCTGAGGGTGTTAGATGCCCCAGTATAGGAAAATGCCAAGGAGGGAAGACAAGAGTGGGTGGGTGGATGGGGGAATACCCCCATAGAGGGATGGGGAGAAGGGAGGGGATAGGGAGGTTCCAAAGGGGAGATCTGGAAAGGGGGAAACATTTGAAATGTAAATAAAGTATAAAAATGGGGTACAGAGCTAAACAGAGAATTCTCAGCAAAGGAATCTCCAATGGCCGAGAAGCATTTAAAGAAATGTTCAACATCCTTAGTCATCAGGGAAATGCAAATCAAAACAACACTGAGATTCCACCTCACACCAGTCAGAATGGCTAAGATCAAAAACTCAGGTGACAGCAGATGCTGGCGAGGATGTGGAGAAAGAGGAACACTCCTCCATTGCTGGTCGGAATGCAAGATGATACAACCTCTCTGGAAATCAGTTTGGCAGACCCTCAGAAAAATGAACATAATACTACCTGAGGACCCAGCTATTCCACTCCTGGGCATATACACAGAAGATGCTCCAACATATAATAAAGACACATATTCCTCTATGTTCATAGCAGCCATATTTATAATAGCCAGAAACTAGAAACAACCCAGATGTCCCTCAACTAAAGAATGGATACAGAAAATGTGGTTCATTCCCACAATGGAATACTATTCGGCTATTAAAAATGAGGACAACATGAATTTTGCAGGCAAATGGATGGAACTAGAAAATATCATTGCAAGCCAGGTAACCCAGACCCAAAAGGACAAACATGGTATATAATCACTGATAAGTGGATATCAGCCAAAAAGTACAGAATACCCATGATACAGATCGTATGAAGTTTATCAAGAAGGCCCAAGTGAGGATGCCTCAATCCCACTCACAAGGGGGAACACAATAATCTTGGGAGGTGGGAAAGGAAACAGTGGGGGCAGGATCAAGTATGGGGGCAGACAGAAGAAAGGCTCAGAGGGCCAGAAGAATGAATGGAAATATGCAGCTCCAGGGGTGGGGTTGGGATCTGGAGAACCTCTAGAAAGTAACAGAGACCTGGGATGTAAGAGGTTCCTAGGACTCAATGGGGATGACCTTAGCCAAATGCCCAACAGTGGAGAGATGGAACCTAAAGAGACCACCTCCAGTAGATAGACAGGGCAGGTCCCAAGTGGAGAGTTTGGGGCCACCCACCTACCTTCAAAATTGTTGACCCAGAATTGTTCCTGTCTAAAAGAAATGAAGGGACAAAAATGGTGCAAAGACTGAAGGAAAGGCCATCTGGTAACTGGCCCATCTTAGGATCCATTCCATGGGTGTGCACCAAACCATGACACTATTACTGATGTCATGTTGGGCTTGCAGACAAAACCCTAACATGGTTGTCTTCTGTGAGGCTCTACCAGCAGCTGACTGAGACAGATGCAGATACTTACAGCCAACCATTGGACTGAGGACCTCTATGGAAGAGTTAGGGGAATGACTGAAGGAGGGGAAGGGGATAATAACCCCATAGGAAGAACAACAATGTCAACTAACTTGGACCCCTCAGAGCTCCCAGAGACTAAGACACCAACCAACAAGCATATATGGCCTAGTCCATGGCCCCGGCACATATGTAGCAGAGGACTTCCTTATCTGGCCTCAGTGGGAGAAGATGTGCTTAATCCTGTAGACTTGATGCCCCAGGGAAAGGTGGGGATAGGTGGGTAGGGGAGTACCCTCTCAGAGCCAAAGGAGAGGGAGGATGGGGTGAAGAACTCTGGGAGAGAGGACCAGGAGGGGGGGGCAACATTTGGAATGTAAACAAATAATCTTTTTAAAAAGAAGAAAAAACCTCAGCTCACTCAGAAATATTTGGAATGCAAATTTATGTTCACTATTGTTAATAACTTCCTTTGATAGGATATTGATCTTTGATATTTCAGAATTTATAAAAACAATAAATGTCCATACAAATGATGTATGCTTCAAAAGTATGGAGATCATAACTCTGAAAATGATAATAGTCGCCATAAAAATAAAGAGAAGGGTGTATTGTCCATGCATCAACAATTCTTTACTGTGTCTACTCTCAATGTCAGAACAAGGGATACAAAATCATCTCACAACTTCTCTTTCAAAGCAGCTTATAATTTAGTGGTGCAGCAGACAAGGGGGAAAGTAATTACCATCAAGGAATAATAAAAAGGAATGAGTATATAATAATTACCACAAATAGCAATGAACACAAAGTTCAATGGGAACACTTCAGCTGAGAGATGAGACACTGAACAGCAAAGGTCTCCAGAACAAAGTGCCGTCTAACCTTAGTCTAAAAGATAGGCGGTGAAATAAAGGGAATGGGCGAGAGGTGGGTGGGGGCCCTGGACTAGGGTGGGTAGCCTGGGAGGGAAGAAATGGATCAAAAGCTAAATGGCACATGTGAAGTATCATAATGAAATACATTGCTGAATGTATGCTCACCTAAAAAATTAATTCAAAATTAAAAGATAAGGAGTTGGCCTTAAAACAGAGATAGTTCACAGAGGTGTTATAAGCTCCCTTGTCCAATGCAGTGTGACTACTGAGCACTTAACACATGATTACTGAGACAAATTGGGAACTACGATTAATTTAGTTTTGTCTTGATTTGACTAATCTCTCTACTAAGTTACAAAAACAATTCAATGCAAGAGAAACAGCCTTTTCAACAAGTAAGACTGAAGTAACTGGACACCCAGAGAAGTAAAGCAAAAAACCTTGAACTTAAACCCTGTACTACACACAAATTAATTGAAAATGAACTGCATACAATGTAATCTATAGAACTATCGGGAAAGACCAGTAGCAAATCATCAAGGCAAATGAAACGTTGATAACTTGACACCAAAAGCCTGACCCATGAAAGAAAACCTGATAAGCCAGATCATCAAAACAAAACACTGGCTCTAAAAAGACTCCTTTTAAGACAACAAGGAGAAAATAATACACACCATACAGCCAGACTGAAATTCAAAATGTAAAAACTCTGAACAGCAAAAAACAATCTAGAAAAAGGGATGAAAAACAGGAGCATACACTTCACCAAAGAAAACATGCAGATGGCCAATGTGTAGAAAAACACACTTACCATCTTTAATGTTGGACAGCAAACAACATCCCTATATGATTAATCTTGACTTTCAACTTGATAGGACTTAGAATTACTAAGAAGGCAGACCTATGTCTTACAAAGGTACAGCCAACACTATAATAATGGAAAAAACAAAGGAAACTCAAAGCATCCCCATGGAAACCAGAAACAAGTCAAGGGTGAGCATACCAATACCCAGCACCACATACCAAAAACAACAACAAAAAAGTCATTTACGTATAAATCATAGCACATATCTCTAAGAAAATTATCATCAAGTGTTAAATTACAGAACAATCATATTCTGGCTTATAGAGAATTATTCACATCACACAATATATTTGAGTTTACTACTGAGAGAAAGTTTCATTTTGCTATACTAACCCCGATTTTAAAATCAGCTACTGTCTCAAGATATGCTCCCCTCAACTCCATCAGCATATTTCCACTATTGGGATTACACACCTTAAGGTCCTGCCAGGGCCATGGCAATTCCAGAACTATGCCCTTGAGACTCTAGAACAGTGGTTCTCAACCTTCCTAATGCTGCAACCTTTTAATATAGTTCCTCATGTGTGGTGACCCCCCCCACCATAAAATTATTCTGTTGCTACTTCTTAACTGTAATGTTGCTACTGTTATGAATCACAATATAAACATCTGTGTTTTCAAATGGTCTTAGGTATCCCCTGTAAAAGCCCCCCCCCCCCCAAACCAGGGGTCACAACCCACAGGTTGAAAACCATTGTTCTAGGCATTTATGCTGTAATATGCCTTGACCTATAAAACATACAAAGCAGCCAGTAAGTGCATTGCTGGGAAAGTACAAGGCTAGGTACATGTGAAATATTTAAGCAAATTGAGTATGCAGAAAGTAAGTACAACAAACACTTTGTTCCTGGAACAATAATTTGTCATTTAATATGTGATATAAGTCTATTTACTATTTACTTATTGTTTGATAATGCTTTTAATTTTGTAATTCCTTTGGCACTCATAATGGGCTAACAAAAAAATTTCTTTTGAATGAAAAATATAAAATCTCTGTTAATAAAACTTCATGATAAATACTCAATATACTGCAAAATCACTGGTCACATAAAATGAATATACACATATCTACTAAGTATCAATATTTACTTTAAAGGTAATTTGGAATTATTTTAAGGCTATCCACACTCATCATGTATAGCTACTGATTTGTGGCAAAGCATTTCCTGGGTGATCCTACTCAGACCAGATACACAACCTAAGATAGACCCAAAGTACAGATACCAAGAAAGTCCAACTTGGTAAACCAATGAGTTGTATTTGGGTTACTACAGGAATATGGGTGAGGGGTTACTTACGGGAGCAGAAATGACAAAAAGTTAGCTGCATCGCCAAAGCCCACCCAAGAATGGGTGTGGCAGCTTTAAAAAGCTGGGAACCTGGAGCACACTGCATAGCCTACAGGTAGATCAACAGGTTAAAAAGTGTTCTTTTTTTTGAAATACCCAAGAGTCACTTCGCAGCAACAGTAAGGCTGAGTGTGAGGTCCCAGATGGAGGACTTAGAAATGGGACTGAAGGAGCTGAGGGAGTTTGCATCCCCAGGGAGGCAGCAACAGTGGCAACTGGCCTGACCTCCCGCCCCCCATACTCCTGGAGACTGATCCACCAACCAAAGAATACACATCGAGTGACCCATGGTGCTGGCCACATATTCGGCAGAGGAGGGTCTTGTTAGCCATCAGGGGGAAGAGAGGCCCTTGGGCCTGAGGATGTTAGATGCCCCAGTATAGGAGAATGCCAAGGAGGGAAGACAAGAGTGGGTGGGTGGGTGGGTGGGAGAATACCCCCATAGTGGCAGGGGGAGAGGGGAGGAAATGGGGTTCCAAAGGGGAGACCTGGAAAGGGGGAAACATTTGAAATGTAAAGTTTGAAAAATAAAAAAAAATTAAAAAAAAAAAAGTGTTCTTTTTAGATGCCTCAGTATCAGTTTTTTCCAAGCAGCTCAGCTGGTTTCTGTTTCTTCCAGGGAGCTTTCCTTATCCGAGGTCTTCTTTGTAGCTTTTCTCCTAAGAGAGTCTCACATGCCGCTAAGCTTTACTTTGCCTGAGGCAGGGACTCTCTGCTTTAATGGCAGTGAGTAGCTTAGCCAATCTGGTCAGTTTCAGGGACTTCCTGAAGCTATTTGAGCTGCTTACCTTCCTGCTTATGGAGCTTCCCTGCAGGATGGATGTTTCAATCTCAATTATCACTTAACAGCTACAAATAGTACACTCCTCCCATATTACACTGGGAACCAGATCTTTTAAGAATCAGGTCAACTTACAACTTGTCATCTAAGTTAATTTCACTCATTTTTATCCTAGAATTTTTTGTGTACATATAAAAGTTAAATCAATAATTGTTAAATTGATAGCAAAAAGAGCCACCTGGCAAACATTTAAATGATATATTGTATCAGTGTTACTGAATACTTTAAATAAAAAGCCAATTAATTAGCTCTAATGACATCCTGATTTATCTTATCATGAAATTCTAGTAAGGCTATTATTTATTCTTGACGCTGTTGTAAATTCAGTTTTTACAAGTTCAGCAGTAAAGACAAATTATTTTAAAGTGATAACACCAATACACATTTGACAGAATGTCAAAGGAAGTAACAATGTTCCTACTGAACTGAGAGCCCTTAGAGAGGGATGTATTTCATCCGAGTTGCAGCATATGCATAATTCATACTGTGCACAAACTTCACAGCCCAAACAATCTGTTGTCAAACTGACACTTTCCTAAAAATCTGCCCTCTATTACAGCATATGTAATCTACCAAGATCTCGCAGTAAGACTGCAGTGGGGTGTCAGCTCTTCATCACGGTGGTGGATCCTATAGTATCTGCACAATTCATGTATGAATCAACCTAAATGACCTACAATGAGACTGGGGTTTTTTTTTTGTAATCTAGCACCCTAAATTTTAGGTGCATTTTGTTCAAATCAGACACCATTAATCAAAGTATTGATCAAATACAGAAATGAATGCTGGTGCTTTCAACAGTGTTTAAGAGGCAGATTGTAAACTATACACTGAAAGTCATGACCAAGAAACCATCAGTCATGAAAGCACAGTCTTTGAGGCTTCATCTTGAAAAACATCTGTGAGAATTCAGTCTCTGGAGTGGTGTTAGAGGGACACGGGGGTCTCTTGTTTAAAATGGGACATGCTCATACTAATGCCAAATGGAAAAAAAGGCACATGATTTGGAAACATCTGACTCTGTCAAAGGATTCAATAATAATCTGAATCAGGGACAGCCGATGAGACTGTTTCACAAGACTTCCAAAGAAAGCTAATCTAACTGGAGACAAAAAGACAGTGAGTGCCTTTAAAACATTTAGGTTTAAATGTTTAATGCACTTAAACACACCAAACACACCAAAGATGCTGGTATAAGAGCATCTTCTATTCAGCAGGATTCCCCCTGAGATTCTCTGCCTGTCTCAGCACCCACATGGAGGTCAATTTTCACAAAATGCACCTTCAAAAAAGACTGCAGGCAATTTTTAAATATTTTTTAAAATAAAACCATATGTATATTCTTTAAGGAAAAAAAGAAAAGGCTTTAGAGATATGAACAGTTAAAAGTACAGTGGTGCAGCCTATGAATAGTTATTTTTTGTTCTTTTAGCAATGGTCATGTAATCATATCTTTTTTTTTTACTTTCTTTCATAAAGTACCCAGATATGTTTTAACTTAAAAACTTACTTTCACAGCAACACCCATGCTAAGTAATTAATTATATCACAGTTCTTCCGACGGAGCCCGGTTTTCTAAATCAACTGATTGTTATTTCAGACATGTAGGGAGATGGTGCCTTTGTGCTTGTTCCATTCCCTACATGCATCGCAGCCTGATAACGAATTATGCAAAACCATGATAAAAAGGGGAGAAGGGATGGCAGAGTGTAGAGGGGACAGTTAGGAAAGGAGTTAGGGACTGTAGTGGTTTCAGTGAGAATGGCTTCCATAGGCTCATATATTCGAAAGTGTGGTCACCAGTATTGAAAGGATCAGGAAGTGTGGCCTTGCTGGAGGAAGTGTGTCACTGAGGCTGGGCTTTGGGGTTTCAAAAGCCCAGGGCAAGCCCAGGGTCTCTCTATCTACAGATCAGCATGTAGCTTTCAGCTACTTCTCAACAATCATATCTGCCTACATGCCGCCATGCTCCCACCAATGGCAATGGATTAAACCTCTGGAATTAAAAGCAAGCCCCAACTACATGCTCTCTTGCATAAGTGTTGCATTAGTTGTGATGTTTCTTCAGAGCAATAACACTGGGTCAGACAGTGGGTGAATATGTTCAAAATACATCATATAAAATTCTCAAAGAATAAAAATACAAATACTGCTAAAAAGAAAAAAAAGAAAAATAATTAAGCTCACTGAAAAATGTCAAAATGTTACTGACTGAAAGCAACCAATGTCTTTCTATAATGTAAGTCATTAGCATCTAAAAGAAGAGTTTGACTTTTTTCAGAAGTTTTCTAAGTCTCCAACTTGACATTTTAGGTCATCATACCATTCTTATCCCCATACTCCCACGGTCTGCTCTGCCCATGTAAAAGCTGTGTGCTCTTCAAAAGGTTACAGAGGGTATATTTTGTTCTAGAAACACAACGAACATTAACTCAAATACATTTTATACTTGGTGCATATGAACACTATGACTGGAAAGGCTGAAAGGTGTGGCAGGGACTAAGGGCTCTAACTGTTCTCTGGTCTCCGGCACCCATGCCAGGCAGCTTACAACTTCCGGCACTTCCAACTACAGGAGATCTGACACCCTCTTCTGATACTCCAAAGGTACCTGCACACTCATCCATAGACACATACACACAAACAAAACTAAAACAAATAAACAAAAACCCTATCTTGTTAGGGTTTGCTTTTCTTGTATTTTGTTTAGTTCATTTCTTATTAAGTGTGTGTGTGTGTGTGTGTGTGTGTGTGTGTGTGTGTGTGTGTTGGGCATGTGGAGGTCAAAGAACTACTCTCAGGAACTGGTTCTCTCCTGCCCTCTTGTGGATCCAGTATCAAATACAGTCTGACCATGGACGCGTTGGTCCACTGAGTAATTAATTCTGCCAGCCTTTCTTGGTTTTGTTGTTGTTTGTTTGTTACTACCAGCAGCCATCAGTATGTAGGATAGTACCTAACACATAATGGGAATTTACATAAAATATACTAAATGAATTAATTCTTCAGTTAAGAAAAGGAAAATATAGAGAAGACATTGAAAACAGTGCAAGAGAAAGAAGGCAAAAATATCGAATAACTTAATACAAAAGATCATAATGAACCAATTATTTTTTAAATAAAATAATTTCACACATTAATTTTTATACTGGAGATAACAAGTAACTCTCAATTCCTCCTAACCTAAGAAAACACAATTACATAAAATGCTATTCAGAAATACTCAATGATCCCTTCAAAATGGATTAAAACTTCATAGAAGACATAGGAAGAACTTTATTTTAAACTCAGTCTGCATGTAAGATATGTAGGGTGGCAATGGTATACCTAGCTTAAATAATTCACAAATATTGATTGGTACTTGGACTAAAACAAAGTTTTCTGACTTCTGGACTGTAAAGTCTTTCTATACATAAGGATTTTCTGCCACCAAGTGGAAGGTTGTAAAATTACATACAATTTAAAAACTATGCTATTAGTTTAGCCTCCGGTTCAAATATAAACAGCTAAATCCAGTTGTAAACCACTTCAAAGCAAATGTTAAATTCCATGTAACCTCTGGGCATGTTCCATCAGTCTTCCGCCTGAAGTAAATGGCATTGACCACAGCATAAAGAAACCACATGGCCAGCACTTAGTTTCAGGTTTCTTCCATATTTCTTTTTAAATATTCTTATTTCTCCCTGCATCAGGCACTTAAAATACCACATTAAACAAAGGAAAAAATATTATACTACTCAAACTTGTTCTGAATAATTAAGAAATCTCAGATCTCAGGTAGCAGGTCTTCTTTTAAATCAGGTTTTTTTATTTTACGTGTATGAATGTTTTGCACTGTCTGTATTTCTAGTCCTCAAACAATCAGAAGCAGCATTATATCTCTTAGAATTGAGTTACAGATGGTTGTGAACTACCACATGGGTGCTGAGAATCAAACCTGGATTCTCTGGAAGAGAAACCAATGAATGCTCTTAACCACTAAGCCATCTCTCCAACCCCTGTGGTACCAGTTTTTATAAAGACCAAATATGGATTAATTGCCACATGCAAGATACTAAACACTGACCAAACTAGAAAGTGAAGTGTTCTTCGTTCTTATACTTATGAAGTACCATTTAAGAAGTTAAGCCTCGATGTGTGTTCCCAATTTTTATAAACACTATAGTAAATACACTTGATTGGTTAGCTTTTGTGCAACTTGGGAGTCAGTATAGTCACTGACTTTTCCCCTAAAGCAGTGATTCTCAACTTGTGGCTCAAGACCCCTTGAGGGTTAAAACAGCCCTTTCACTAGGATTGCACATATCCTGCATATCAGATATTGATATTAGGATTCATAACTGTGGTAGAATGTACAGTTATGAAGTAGCAACAAAGATAATTCTATGGTTGGGGTCACCACAACATGAATAACTGTATTAAAGGGTCACAACATCTTTCCACTGCCCTAAGGGAAGAATGGTTTGCTGAGCATGTGTGTAGATGACTTCAAAGCACAGACACAAGCAAAGCACTGTTCTTGTCCTCACAGAACCACCAGATCCTGGTGACAAAGCATACACACAACTACAACACAACGTTGGAAGCAGTAAAGACCAAAGAAAAGTAGCGATTTCAGAAATTAGAAAACAAAGATAGTTGATGGTCATGGACAGATGTAAGAAGGACAGCAGGGGATCATAGGATTGTTTTGAAACCATTTAGACTCTGATTATGTAGAAAAGTAATATTATTCAATTGAATAAGTGAGGAACAAAACTGCCAGGTCAATTTCAGAGTACAGTTCTCAAATGAATGACCACAGCACAGAATTTATGACAGCAAGTACTCAATTGGGATAAGACTTTGCATACTTTTGAATTACAGGGTCAAGAGAGGTCAATGGGAAAACAGAACCTGTTTTCAAAAAGGCAGGAATATGATCAAAGTCACACTGGTGAAACAGAGTATTACAAGATTCCTCACCAACTTACCACCCACTAGCAGGTGACAGCAGCTGGGACAAGACTGACAGGTCAGAATTCTGAGACCATAAAGGGAAAAGGGAGTAAACAGGATTTTACAACTAGTTGGATACGAGAAGAAAACATGGGTAATAAAATTATAATTTGCTTTCCTTTTGGAACCCTCAAATCTCTTATTTGTAAACCCTATCTTCTGATTAACCTTCCTACTCCTCATGAGAGCCAAAATCAGAAATGCTCATGATACACTGTGCTCAGGGCATTCGAATACTATCTTACTTAATCTTGAACCTTAGATGCCATGTTGATAGGAATACTGTGGCTTGGAATGGTTTAATTACCCAACAATATACACTAAGTGGCTAACTGTTAACCAGTGTCTCCCATCCAAGTACTAACCAGGCCAGAAACTGCTTAATTTCCAAGATTAGACTCAATCAGGTGCATTTGGGGTAGTCTGGCCATATACTGTTAACCAATGTCAATCACTGTTAATGTCAATCAACGTTAATCACTAACCTTGAGATTCTCCTCCTCGGCCTGGCAAGTGGCTAGGATAACAGGCTACCAACATATACATATAAATTTAAGGCATGTGTTAATGGACATTTATGATAGTTTAAGACTTCCAGTCAATAGCAAACTATTAGTAATTTGGTGTGGGAAAATCTAGAAGTTGTATGAAGATGTTTGACCATAGGAAGGTAGTGCCCCTATAGTGCCTTGTTCAAGGATTAACTATCTATACTTTAAAGGGGAAGCAAAAGATAATAGAGTCCAATAAGTAAGAAATAGTAGGCTCATAGATAAGCCTACAAAAAAATAAGACAACCAAAAAGCAAAACTCTACTTAATGCACAGCAGTTCAAAATTTACCATGACAGTTATATTTTACCCTTTTTCATTATATAGCCATCATACTTATGTTACTTCGCTGAAGAGTTGCAGCTGTCATGGTGGTGCATTCCTTTAATCCCAGTACTTGGGAGCCAAGGGCAGGTTGATCTCTTCAAGGCAAGGCCAGGCAGGTTTACACATCAAGTCCCAGGTCAGCCAGGGCTATATAGAGAAATCCTGTCTCAAAAAAGGAAACAAAGAAAAAAGGAAGGGGTAAGAGGGAAGAAAGAAGCAGTTGTGCTGGGTGTGGTGGTATGGTAGTGCACATCTTTAACCCCAGCACTCAAGAGCCAGAGGCAAGGATCTACCTTTGAGTCTGAGACCAACCTGGTCTATATAGTAAGTCTATAGGTACATAGTACACACAGTGAGATCCTACCTTAAAATCAATCAATCAATAAATCAATCAATAAATAAATAAATGGAAAGAAAGGAAGAAAATAGTTGTTTATGATGAATTATATTTCAGTATCCAAACTAAGAGAAGGATAAATTATCAATATCTTCCAAATATTACAAAAATTCAATAAACTCAGGGATATAATCAAACTATTTTTAGCAAACTAATAAACATATTAAAAAGTGCCATATATATCCAATTAACGAACTGCAGACTGGGCTGGAAAGATGGCTCAGTAGTTAAGTGCACTGGCTGCTCTTCCAGAGGTCCTGAGTTCAATTCCCAGCAACAACATGGTGGCTCACAACCATCTGTAATGAGAACCAATGCCTGGTGTATCTGAAGACAGCTACAGTGTACTCACATGCATAAAATAAATAAATAAACCTTTTTTTAAAAAAAAAAACTGACTGCAGACTAAACACAAAATTTTAAAGAAAAATAAATTATGAACTCTATCCCTCAGGCTCCATTTTCTGGCCCACAACTCCTCCTGTTTTCCCAGAGGCTATGCCAGCACCAGGGATCCTAAACAAGACCCTGTTCTATGCCCTATGCCCACCAACTCCCCTTAAAGCACAAGTACTGCACCCCACATCTCCTGGGCTCCATTTCCTGGTGCACAGCTGTAGCAGAAAACCTCTGCTTTCTTTGAGGCCACACAGGTTCTAGAGACCTCAGAGGCAATATTAGCACACAAAACTCCAGAGGTCATGCAGGCCACAAACACTTCAGCAGAGACACTCTACTAGACCTGAAGACATGATAGTCACTGGAACCCTAGGCTACTCAAGCCAGAAGATGAACATTTTCCAAGGAGAAAAATGTCCAAAAACCACCCATCTAACAAAGATACACTCAGAAATCTGCACACAAATATACAATAACCTCAAAGCCCACATGGCTAGAGGCCAGTGTAAAAACACAACCAACAAAAGCCAGAACAATATGACACCAACAGACTCCAGGTATCCTATTTCAGCAAGCCCTGGATATTCCAGCACAGCTGAAGCATGAAAAAAATGACCTTAAATCCAATCTTATGAATGATGTAAGCCTTTAAAGGGAAAAATGAATAAATTCCTTTTTTAAAAAAAAATTATAGGAAAATACAATCAAACAGGTGAAGGGAATGAATAAAAGCATTCAAGACCCTAAATAGAAGCTAAATAAATAAATAAATAAATAAATAAATAAAATAAAATAAAATAAAATAAAATAAAAAAGGCAAAAACTGAGAGAATCCTGGAAATGGAAAACCTAGGTCAGCAAACAGAAACTATAGACACAAGCATCCCCAACAGAATACAAGAGATTGAAGAAAGAATCTCCATTGCAGAAGATAAGATGGAAGAAACTGATAAATTGGTCAAAGAAAATGTTAAATCTAAAAAGTTTCTGGCACAAACCATCCAGGGAATCTGAGACACTATGGAAAAAACCAAACCTAAGAATAATAGAAATAGAAGAAGAACATTCCCAGCTCAAAGGACCAGAAAATATTTTCAACTAAATCATAGAAGAAATTTTCCCTAACCTAAAGAAACAGATGCCTATAAGCATACAAGAAGCTTAGAGAACACCAAACAGATTGGACCAGAAAAGAAATCCTCCTGCCACATAATAATCAAAGCACTAACTGTACAGAACAAAGACAGAATATTAAAACCTGCAAGGAAAAAGGGGCAATTAACATATAAAGGCAGACCTATCAGAATTACACCTGACTTCACAACAGAGATTCTAAAAGCCAGAAGGCCCTGGGCAGATGTACTGCAGACTCTTAAGAGACTACAGATGCTAGCCCGGACTACTATATCCACCAAAACTTTCACTCACCATGAATGAAGAAAACAAGATATGCCATGACATGATCAGATTTAAAGAATATCTATCCATAAATCCAGCCCTACAGAAGATAATAGAAGTAAAAACTCCAACCCAAAGATGTTAATTACACCCCCAAAAACCACAGGAAATAATTTCATACAAGGAAATCCAAAAGAAGAAACACACACACACACACACACACACACACACACACACACACACATACAACCACTACCAATACTGAAATAACAGAAATTAATAATCATTGGTCATTAATATCGCTCAACTTCAGTGGACTCAATTCCCAAATACAAAGACACAGGCTAACAGAGTGGATGCATAAACAGGATCCATCATTCTGCTGCATACAAGAAACACAACTCAACTTCAAAGTTAGACTTTACTTCAGAGTAAAAGGCTGGAAAATGATTTTCCAAGCAAAGAGACCCAAGAAACAAACTGGTGTAGCCATTCTAATACCTAACACATATATGGTCAAGTAAAATTGATCAAAAGAGATGGGGAAGAACACTTCATACTCACCAAAGGAAAAATCCACCAGGATTACATCTCAGTTCTGAGTATTTATGCCCCACATAGAAGAGTACCAACGTATGTAAAAGAAACATTACTAAAGCTTTCACCACACATCAAACCTCACACATTAATAGTGGGAGACTGCAACACCCCACTCTCACCAATGGACAGGTCATCCAGACAGAAACTAAACAGAGAAATAATGGAACTAACAGACATGATTCAAATGGACCTAACATATCTACAGAACATTTCACCCAAACACACAAGAATATACCATCTTCTGAGACACTCACAGAACCTTTTCCAAAATTAACCATGTATAGTAAACTATAAAAAGTCTCAACAGATACAAGAAAACTGACATAAACCCCTGTATTATATCAATCCACCAGGGATTAATGCTGGACATCAAGAACAACATAAAAGCCCACAACTCATGGAAACTGAACAACTCTATTCAATGACCACTGGGGTCAAGGAAGAAATAAAGAAATTAAAGACTTTCTAGAATTCCAGTAGCCTTCCTATATACAAATGATAAAAAGGTTAAGAAAGAAATTAGGGAAAGAACATTCTTCACAATAGCCACGAATAATATAAAATATCTTTGTGTGACTCTAACCAAGCAAGTGAAAGCTTATATGACAAAAACTTCAAGTCACTGAAGAAAAAAATTGAGGAAGATCTCAGAAGATTGAAAGATCTCCCATGCTCATTGATTGCTAGGATTAACATAGTAAAAATAGCCATCTTCCAAAAGCAATCTACACATTCAATGCAATTCCCATCAAAATTCCAACACAATTCTTTCCACACCTTGAAAGAACAATCCTCAGAATCCTGTACAATAAGAGAACTTCTGGAGGTATCACCATCCCTGACTTCAAGCTGGACTACAGAGCAATAACAACAAAAATCAAAACCAAACAAAGCAAACAAACACAACAACAACAACAAACATGCATAGTATTGTCATAAAAATATTCAGGTTAACAAATGCAATTGAATTGAAGACCCAGAAGTAAATCCACACACCTATGGACACTTGATTTTTGACAAAGAAGCCAAAACTATACAATGGAAAATTGAAAGCATCTTCAACAAATGTTGCTGGTCTAACTGGATGTCTGCATGTAGAAGAATATAAATCTATCATCCTGCCCAATACTCAAGTCCAAGCAGACCAAAAACCTCAACATAAAACTAGATACACTAAACCTGATAGAAGAGAAAGTGGGGCTTTCTTGAATGCACTGACACAGGAGGCACCTTCCTGAACTGAACACCAACAGCTCAGGCACTAAGACCAACAATTAAATAAATGGGACCTCACAAAACTGAAAAGCTTCTGTCAGGCAAAGAACACTGTCAAAAGGACAAAACCGCAGCCGACAGAATGGGAAAAGATCTTAACCAACCCTACATACAAAAGAGAGCTTTATATCTAATATATATAAAGAACTCAAGAAGTTAGACACCAACAACCCAAATAATCCAATTAAGAAAATGGGGTACAGATCTAAACAGAATTGTCAACAGACGAGTCTCTACTGGCTGAGAAGCACTTAAAGGAATGTTCAGCATCCTTAGCCATCAGGGAAATGCAAATTGAAACAACTCTGACATTCCGTCTTACACCCATCAGAATAGCTAAGATCAAAAACTCAAGCTACAGATCATGCTGGCAAGGATGTGGAGCAAGGGGAACACTCCTCCACTGCTGGTAGGAATGCTTGTACAGCCACTTTGGAAATCAATTTGACAGTTTCTCGAAAACTGGGAATAGATCTACCTCAAGCTTCAGCTATACCACTTCTGGGCATATACCCAAAAGATGCTCCATCCTACCACAAGGACACTTGCTCAAGTATGTTCATAGCAGCTTTATTCATAATAGCCAGAAACTGGAAAAAACCCATATGTCCCTCAACTGAAGAATGGATACAGAAAATATGGTTTATTTACACAGTGGAATACTGTGCAGCTATTAAAAACAAAAACATCATGAATTTTGCAGGTAAATGGAACTAGAAAAGATTATCCTGAATGAGGTAACCCAGACCCAGAAAGACAAACATGGTATGTGCTCAGTTATAAGTGGTTATTATCTGTAGAGGCTAACCATGCTACAATCCACAGATCCAAAGATGCTAAGTAATAAGGAGGGCTCAAGGGGAGATGTGTGACTCTCACTGATAAGGGGAAATAGAACAGACATCATGGGTGGATAGGGGGTACTGAACAGGGGTGGAGGTGGGATTGGGAACAGGAGGGATCAGATGTAGGGAGGATGGAGAGAGAGAGAGTGCTAGGAGAGACAAAAGAAATGGGGTAGGGCAAGGGGGAAACATCTCTGGGACAAGCTAGAAATCTAGGGCAAAAGAAACTCCCAACAATCTATGAGGGTGACCCTAGCTAAGACTCCTAGCAATGGGGGATATGGAGCCTAAAAGGGCTATCTCCTGTAACCAAGCAAGACTCCCAATGGAGAGAATAGGACACTAGCCTAGTCACAAAACCTTCAAACTACAATTTGTCCTTCCTATAAGATGTGCAAGAGTAAAAATGGAGCAGAAATTAAGGGAATGGCCAACTAATGACTTGTCCAGCTTGAGGTCCATGCCATAAGAGGGAGCCCACCCCTGACACTATTAATGATATTCTACTATACTTACAGACAGCAACTAGCATAACTGTCATCAGAGAGGCTCAGCTGGTGTCTTAGCTAAAGTTCTATTTCTATGAAACTACACCATGACTAAAACAACTCTTATAAAGGACAACATTTAATTGGGGCTGGCTTACTGGTTCAGAGGTTCAGTCCATTATCATCATGGTGGAAAGCATGGCAGTGTCCAGGCAGGCATGGCACTGGAGGAGCTGAGAGTTTTATATCTTGGTCTGAAGGCTGCTAGGAAAAGACTGACTTCTAGGCAGCTAGGTGCTAGCTCTCAAAGCCCACCCCTATAGTGACACACTTCCTCCAATAAGGCTACACCTACTCCAACAAGGTCACACCTCCTAATAGTACCACTCCCTGGGCCAAGCATATTCAAACCACCACATTGAGCAACTGAGGGAAACAGATGCAGAGACCCACAGCCAAACATTAGGCAGAGCCTGTGGAATCCCAAGAAACAGGGAGGTAGAGGAAAGATAGGAGGAGCCAGAGGGGTCAAGGACACTACAAGACAACCTATTCAATCAACTAACCTGGGCCCATAGGGGCTCAGAGAGACTGAACAACCAACCAAGGAATAAGCATGGGACAGACCTAGTTCCTCTGCACATATGTAACAGTTGTGCAGCTTGGTCTTCATGTGGAACCCCTAACAAAAGGAACAAGGGCTGTCTCTGACTCTGTTGCCAGTCTTTGGATCCCTTTCTCCTAACTGAGCTGCCTCTTCCAGCCTCCATAGGAGAAGATGTGCCTAGTCTTACTGCAACTTACTGCAACTAGGGCTGGTTGATATCCATGGGAAGCCTCCCATTTTCTGAATAGAAGGGGAGGAAGAGTGGATGGGAACAAGCAGAAGTGGAAGGGAAGTACTGGGAAGGAGGGAAAACTGTGGCCTGGATGTGGCCTGATTAAAATTCAGGTTTAAAAGGATGGGGTTAAAATAATGTGGTATGTCTCACTTATCAACTGCCAAATCTTAACTTGCTCTTTGTGCATCAAACAGAAATTAAATTTTCTTCTTTCTAGACACATGCGTCAATATTTGCAGGCATACCTTCTTTAAAACAATTCTGATATATGCAAATGTCTTTTACACAAAGAAAGGAAGAATGGGTTGATTATTCATTTTAAAAAGGATTTACAAACAACTTGCTTAAACAGTAATTATTCTAGTACACCCAGAGGTTCTATTCCCCTCCAAAAAATAATTTATAATCAATCTTTCATAAATATGCTCCAGTTTAAGTTACTTACATACATATCAAGCTTCAAAATCTCCTACTAATAATCTTTGTCCCAATATGGTGAGAAAGGTAGCAGCAGAAACTAATGGAATAAATCTAATGGCTGAAAATGGCATTGAAATCTATATTTAGGATAGTTTGGCCACACTTACATGACTATCCTATAGTCATCTTTATCAACCTATAAAATTCATCTTTAAAAATATAGTGGCGGAATTTCAAAGGGTGGCGTCAATGTGGGAATCTGCCACACAAGAAGGAAATACAGAAAAGGAAATCTAGACATTCCCCAGTTCCTGTTTTTAAGAAAAACTCTTAAGAAGTAGAAGGCTATGCCTAGAAAAACAATCCAAATTTGATGACTTAGAAATGAACTATTGTGGACCAACCAGCTAAAGAGAGCCAAGGAAGAGGATCCTGAGGACCCAGATCACCATGCCTGGCTCCTTCCTGTTCTTTTCAGAGTTCCAACCTCAGAACAAACGCACAATCCCTGCCATCTCTAATACATACCAAAGAGTTATCAACACGAGTGACAGCAAAACACAGCCTTACAATATGGAGGTGACATTGAAAACAAGTATGACAGGGACAAAACCACTGCAAGCATAGATGCTGTGAGGACGACAGCGATGACAAGGACCAGCAAATGCTATGGCTGCCGTACCCTGAAAACCATGATGACAAAGATGAGAGAAGATCAAGGAAGGTCTGAGGAGTAGTTGTAAAGAACTAAAACAACTACCTGCTTCCATGTAAATCCCCAGAGTGGACACTTTGAAAAGCTGTTCCTGTTAACCTTAACTCCATAATGTAAGTACGCTCATACTGCAGTTTCTAGAAGTGTTCTAGAAGCCAGCAATTTGCATCAAATTACCAGGTGTTATGAGCACCCCGAACTACCCTCAAAGGTGCACATCTATCAAACCTTTTACAGTAAGAAATTCTTCTGGCTCGTGTACCTCTCTTAGCCTTCTAAAGGCACTGAAAAACCATTACAAAGCTCCTACAAAAGTGTTAACCACTGCTACTACCTACAAGTTCTAAAGTTACCAATGCAGTGTATTTATCTTCAGCTAAGAGTGTTAATTGTTGTTACTGCCTAAGTGTTCTAAAGTCATCAACTGCATGTGTGTATCTGCAGTTAAAATGGTGTTAAGCATTGTTACTGCCTGCAAGTTCTGAAGTTACCAATGGCATACATATATATCTGCAGGGTATCAAACGTCTAAGTGACACAGACAAACTCTCCAGGCTGTGCTTTAGATGATTCACTAAACAAGATGTCTTTTAGAGAGTTCACAGTTCAAACTATACTGTACGAAGCTGGACAAGTGTTCATGACATTCATGTGACCACTGTGGCTGTTTTTAGAAATATGTGTTTGCTATGCTATCTACCACCATTCTGAGTTTTGTATACAAAGGCAGGATACAAAGTATATGATTTTTTTATTATTATGTGGGATAGCTTTTAAGCAATCTATAGACCTGTTCATTGGCAGCAAAGTGAAGTGGCCTGAAGTGCTAAAGTACTGAAACTTCTGGTATTTTTAAAACCAAAGCAAATAAAGCATAAACACTTCAGTGTTTTAGAACTTAAAAAACAAACCATGCCTTTTCCTTTAGACATGCCTCAATTACAGTGATTTAGGAGTCAAGAAGAGCACAAACTTGTAAACAAGGCAAATCTGATCCCCCTTAGGAATTAAGCTAATTAAATCTGCAAAGAGAATAAGCTGACACCTCTCAGGCCCAGAAGGCTGAGTTAATTGGCTTAATCTATTAACAGATATAGCAATAATGTCAAGCAAAAGTGGCTGACATTAAAATACAGGACTGAGAGAAAACATCAGGATGAGTCCAGAACTGCCTAAGTAAAAGAGAACACCGAAGCCTCAGGACCCTTTGCTACTGAGGATGCAGTGAGGCCTGACAGGAAAAGCTCTCCTGCCTACTCCACTTTTCTTATTTGAATTTCTTGCTCATTAGGCAACTGTGTGGACACTAATCCGGTCTCCCAGGAAGCTTATCAGAGGTCCACAACCCCTCTTTTACAAGTTTAAAGTCAAAGAAATCCTGAAAAACAAAGATGCTTTTAGATATAGCAGTAAATTCTGACACAACTGAACATGAGGTCTTTATTCACTATACTTAATGTAAGTAGTCAAATTTTTTTTACCAGCAAACATATTAGTGTATTTGATTACAGGTAACAGCCTCAGATCCCAACGTGAGATTTTGTAACATTCACTGTATAGTCTTTATTAGTCTTTAGAAAATCTAAAATAATACTGTTTTGAGATACCTCTGAGAAAGGGTCCCCTGGAAGTGAAGGCAAATATTCTGATTCTAGAAAAGAATATGCTCTTCATGAGTTCCCCAGCAGAAAGAGACAATTAGCAATTCAATTTATATGTCATTATTATGTAAGTTAATTAGCACGAGTCTGAGACCAACAATGTGACATCTTTGAGTATCTTGGTAAAGTCCAATCCAGAGTACAAGACCTGGATTGTCTTTACCAATCCATTACTGGGCCTTGTCACCAGATCGTAGGGGTGACATTTGCTCACCTCAAGTCTCTTCCCTAAGCCTACTACCAGTTTCCAAGCCACAGAGGGAGCATGTTAACACATCTTCACAAGACCAAAAAATATTAATGGGCACCCCCCCATCCTACCTCACTGTTCTCCTACAGAACTTTTTAAAAGGGAAAACAACTAAATGCACCTTTTACTAAGCTGAGTCACTGGGAGATCACGGAATACTTAAATATTACCTATGTGCTCTAAATACTTGTTCTAAGAGGAGGGGAAGCAGTAAGACAGTTTAATTTGAAGATACACATCTTTAGAATTCTGAGTTCTAAACTCAGAGAGAAATCATAAAACTATATAGCTGGCATCAATGTGTATACAAAAATGAAAACTCCAAGATCAGCATAAAAAATAAGAAGACAAAAGCAAGAACTATCTTGTTGTTGGTATTTGGTATTTGGTTCATCGAATGAGTCTGACTCAAGGCTTTAAAGAAACAAGACTGGTTACAAAATTGAGTATATTTTACTGCATTTTAAAATACCACTTTTTTTTCTTGAGACAGGCTTTCTCTGTGTAGCCTTGACTGTCTTGGAACTAGTTCTGTAGACCAGACTGGCCTTGAACCCACAGAGATCCACCTGCCCCTACTTCCTGAGTACTGGGATTAAAGGAATGCACCACCACCACCATCCTGGGCAAGTTATACTTTCTTATGATTACCAAAGAATTATGATATTTGGAGACAATCTAGAAAATGTAAAGTTCAAAGAAAAAAATTAAAAGCCTCCTTCATCTTATCAACCAGAGATAAACATTCTTTACATCTAGTTATACCATGAGCAGTTCCATGTTGTTCATTCTTCAAAAACCTTTTTTAATAGCTGCCTTCTGACACAGCCATCTTATAGCTATGTTAGAATTCTTTTCTACTGTTGGACAGCTGTGTGCTTTCAATGTCTTATTTGTACTATATCCATGCAATACAATTGACATATTTAAATGGAAATAAAAATGGTCTGTTTGACTCTACTTTGCCCAATTTTTTAAATTGAAACTGTGTTTTGTCTAATAAGTTAAATAAGCTTTTTTAATATTAATGCCATCAACCACATATTATATTAATGTCCACTATGTTTATTATCATAAGTTTTCCTACACTGGTTTTTAACAGTTTGTACAGGGATTTTTTTAAAGCTAAACGTATATCTTTGTTTGGGTTTTATTGCTGTGAAGAGACACTATGACCATGGCCATTCTTATAAAGGAAAACATTTAATTGGGGCTAACTTACAGTTTTAGAGTTTTAGTCCATTTTCAATGTGGCCGGAAGCATGGCAGTGTTCGGGCAAAGTGTGGAAGAAGGAGCTGAGAGTTCTATGTCTTGATCCAAAGACAGCAGGAGATCGTGTGCTCCATTCAGCATAGCTTGAGCATAGGAAACCTCAAAGCTACCTCCAAAGTAGCATATTCCCTCTGACAAGACCACACTTACTCCAACAAGGGCACACCTAGTAATGTCACTCCCTATGGTCAAGTGCTCAAACACATGATATTAAACCACTATAATGTATTAAGTGAAACAACTCTTTTGTCCTTTTTTTTTTTTTTAATTCTCTGTTAATTTCACATTGTACACCACAATTCCACTCATCTCCCCGTCCCTCCCTTGCAACTTCCCAGCTAAATAAAAAATAAAAAGATACACACACACATACACCTCACCCACCATGGAAGCAGCAGTGAGCCACAGCATGTCACACAGTATCCCCATTTGTCCACACATCTTTACTTATGAATGTTCATTGCAAGGAGTCACTGGTCTGTTTCCGGTCTCTGGCTTCTGCTACACTATCAATACTGGATCCTCAGCATAACTCCTCAGGCATCTTGTTATGGGCCTTGTGGGGGAGATCCTGCAGCTTTGGATCTGCTGGCCAAGTTCTGGCCCCTTCACATGCTCCAACAGTTCACAGATGGGGTAGATGTTGGAGTTGGCTAACTCAAAAGTCCAGAAACTAGGCCTGGGTAGTAGCTGAGTTGGTCTGCCCGGAAGCTTTTCTCCACCCACATTCCCGAGGGGTGGGGGCACCACTCCAGTCTGTCTGTGGTGGCTAGCAAGGGGCAGGACTGGCTCTCCTGCTATGATGTAGTCTGAGCTGTTCAACCACAGGAACACCACCACCAAGGTCAGCTCTACTGTGCTGTCCAGGCAGAGTGCGGGAGCGGCTATCCCGAGTGCTGTAGCATAGCCAGAGGTAACATGGGCCATGGACCTTGAATACAGACCCCTGCTGCAGGGCCGCAGACTGACAAGGCCTCGGGTGACAGCACAGGCTAA
The DNA here is from genome assembly GCA_019843965.1 of Rhynchomys soricoides. NCBI lineage: Eukaryota > Metazoa > Chordata > Mammalia > Rodentia > Muridae > Rhynchomys > Rhynchomys soricoides. Next base: position 3,286,617 of record JADRCH010000027.1, on the reverse strand, counting down.
TCATACCAGGCTATTCCTCATCACCCTCGAGTCTCCAGTTACACCTCTCTTCACAGTTCGAATTTCTCTTTCTCTCCCATCTCTCCATCTCATACTTGCTCATTGTGGTGACGCCTGCACTTGCTACTATCTGCAAGGACATCATCTTTTGTAATGTAGGATGCTTAAATGTTTGTCTAACCCAAAGCTTCCAAAGAAAATAAATCTTAATTCACACAGCACAAAAAAACAATAATTCAACATATAGTCTCATGGTTGAATGTCCACCACAACCAAACAGAATAAAATAATAAATACACTAACATTGAGATGCCTATTTTAAATACCGTTATTTTACAGACTGTAAGACTAGAAAAATTAACTTATGTGACATTTAGTAAATGCTGAGGTCTGAATTTAAATCTAGTTTTTCTGATTACAATACCGGCTACATATTTAAAGAAAGTGCTTTGCATTTCAAAAGATTAAACCTCCCCAGCTCCTGGGAACAAAATTGCCATCTAAGACGTTTAAGAAAATTCTAAATTTCATTATTATTCTAAATTTTTCTCTTAAAACTTCAAAAATTCTACAATCAAGAATTATAGAATTCAAGGAAAATGTTTTTACCCCAGCCTAATCTTTATGTTGTTTTAAAGGTAAACGTCACTTCAGCCGCTATCTCTACAGATGGCGCACGCCTTTAATCCCAGCACTTGGGAGGCAGAGACAGGCGGATTTCTGAGTTCGAGGCCAGCCTGGTCTACAGAGTGAGTTCCAGGACAGCCAGGGCTACACAGAGAAACCCTGTCTCGAAAAACCAAAACGAAAACTCTTTCTACTCTATCAGAGCAGTTTCTTTAAAATACCTAGGAGCACTCTGCTCCCCAATTCCTTTCACTTCCTGATATTCACATAGTGGGAGGGAATTCTGCAAGACTCTCACAGTATCGTGCAATACTCGTTTTTCCTTCAATCTTAAGGAAAAAAATTATTAGGGTCGTAGAGATGGCTCAGTAAGAAAGGTGCCTGCTGCCAAGCGCACAACCTGAGTTTTGATCCCCAGGACCCATGTGGTGGAAGGCGAGAACAGACTCCCTTGGATTAGCCTCTGCCCTCCAATACACACAAATAGATACATATGTAGTTAAAATAAATAATAACAAAGAAAGTCGAAAAGTCAAACAACTAAATCCAAATGCATGCATCTGCTTAAGAATTATCCAACAGCGTAGGCATGTTAAAAAGTTACCAGGACTTAAGCGCCTGAGGAACATAACTTTCACCTGGTTTAACTCTCGCCAGCATTTTCCCCTTAACACAATTTAATCCTTACGTCTTTTCTATGTTATATAATTTATCTGTCAAGTAGAAAGCTTACTAAGGCCCTACAATTAAAAATTAACAAATGATCGAACAAGCCTCTAAGTCTGGCAGCTAAGTAATGACATCATGTTAATTACACGGCTGTCACCTACAAAGGCAACGCAAAGGACAAACGCCAGCGAACTTTTACAGTCAGTGGTGCAGTAACTTCTGAGAAACCTCACCCTCATCTCTCCAACACCTGGAACCCTCGGAACTCTCAGAAAGTTGATCTGAACTCCGGGGAAACTGTGCTCAAGCAGAGAGCCTGTGGGGGAAGCTCAGGGATTCACGACGGAGTTGAAGTGCTGTATGACCAGCTTTAGTCTATTTCAGACGCCCTGTTTGGTCGTGCGTGGACAATGGGAAGCAGCTAGGAAGGTGGTGTCTGAAAACCAGAGGAACTCGGACAAGGGGGCGGGGAGGGGGCATCACTTGCCTCCCATTCCTTCAAGAAACGCTGGGCCTCGCCAGGACCAACAGTCTTATGTCTCCTAAATTCTTCCTTCACGTACTGGTCACCCAGGGCTTTGAGGTCAGGGGGCAGAGCCCGATGTAGCTGCAAGATTCGCCTATATAAAGACCGAACTCTTAAAATATGCATCCCCGGCATCGCGCCACGCGTGTTCCACCAGCCGCGCCTGCGCAGAAGGTCGCCGCGGCTCCGCCCCACTAGGAAGTCGCCTATGGGTGAACCACAAAGCGGGCAGAAGAGAGCGCGCGACCTTCATCCGGTTTGGTCCGTCATAGAATCTTGTCCGTCCGGAATCCTGTATTTTTGATGCTGACAGAAACCTTCCGCTCCCTCTCTGCTAAAGGCGCGACTGTTGAGTTGCAGTTTCTCGAGTTTCCTAGGGAGATGCTGTATAAGACAAAGTCTTGTGTGAGCGAATTGTTTGTTACGTTTAGAGCTAACTCGTCTTCTTTCTATTCGCCAGTTTCTTATTAAGTATTTGAGAAAGACTTCATCAAACTGAAGTCTCCTTCTAGGGCTTCTGAAACAGTGGGGATTCACTGCTCCCTCCCAACAGTCCACGTCCTTGCACAGTGCTGTACTTGGAGTTTATGTGCTGCAAGCAAAGCTTCTTCCAGGTAACTAACACAAGTGAGCCCTGGCTGCTGGGCTTGGTTAGTCCAGGCCAATTGGACTATGTAAGAATCTTGGGAGGTATTTTAAGTGTATTTTTCCCCCAAGGCCAGGATCCTGAGGATTTTTATTAAACAATGTAAGATGAAAACGAGAAATCTATATATTCACAAGTCCAAACTTGTGTAGAGGGGGTTTAAAGGGGGAAAAAGTAACTATTTTAACTATTTTCGAGAGCTGATAGCTCCTTGTCCTTTATTTTTTCATTCCCATTACATTTTTAATCCTTAAGTAAATCCTAATGGCTCCACCTCCAAAATCATGCAGGAAACAAATATTTCCACCACACCCTGTACCATAATTATCTATTTCTCCTAGAAAGCTAACATATCTGTGTTCTTGCCTCTGGCTGTGTTAAACTACAGTTATGATCTACGTAGGCTGTAATTAGATAGTGTCGTTCCTCTGCTTGGCAAAGCCTCAGTAGCATTCTGTTATTGAGCAACTCAAAGTCTCTATACCCCTAGAATTTAAATTTCTATTTACTCACTCCCTAGTTAATCAGTTTCAGTTACACTGGCCTTCTGGTTCTTTATCTTTGAAAAGGCCAGGCACACTTAGGCCTTGTTCGGAGCACTTCAGGAGGGTGGGTAGGTGGCATCACTTGCCTTCCATTCCTGCAAAAATTGCAGAGCCTCACCAGGACCAACGAGTCCGCTCATTGTTATGTGACCTTTCCTAACAGCCTTGTTTGAAACTGTAACATAACCAAGCCAAAACTCCTCTGATGCTGCTTCTGTATTTTTACTTCTCCATAATGCTTAGCACACCATACTTTACTTAGTTACTTATTCTTGTTTCTCACTAGAATACTCAGGAGAAGGAGTTTTTCAAGAGAAGGGAGTGGTTCCCACTGGTGTATCTGTGCTCTAGATATGTAATAACCACATTACTGTTACATTGGTGCATAAAGTTTATTAATGGTGTCAGTATCCTCAAGATTTGCACATTGGTCAAACACAAGAATGTGAGAACGTGTGCTGTTGTCTCAGAGACACAGGATTTCTGTCTGGGTAACAACTATGAAATTAAAAAAAGAACAATAGCTTAAGATACTTTGCTCATTTCGAGGTCTCACTACTGGACCACACAAATAAGAAGCACTCCCGTATTTATTCCCTTGAATAGTTTTTCCTTTTACTTAACTTTAAGGAAATCATTTGCCTAAAATAATATTTTAATGGATTTAATTTGGTATTTGTGACAAACCATTAATGGCAAGGATTGAGGAGCAGTGTGGTTATTTTATTCCAGAATATTTTTGTTACCAAATCTCATCTGTTAATATCCCTGAAAATTGAAAATTATTTTATTCTAGTTTGCTTTTTTTCTGGTTTCTCTTCAGGTTAAATTAACAAGTATAATAAATCCTTCTTTCAGAGCCAAAACTCATAATTAAAATGTGGGGGGGAAAAAAACCATCCCACCAACTAACTAATAAAAGAATTGGTTCAGCCTAAAGGGAACAGAAAAGATCCACAAAGCATTAGCAAATCAGTGATCGGAAATGGAGGTGATGGGCAGAATGATTCTAAGACCCAGTAGCATGCTTAGACCTTGAGGAAAGGAGCCAAGCAGTGATAAAGAGTGTGATGGTAGATGATTTTTTTTCCCCCACAAAGAGCCTTGCACTATTTTGAGAATGAAACTTTATGTTTCTCTGACTGTTCAACTCACCTTTCCTCTTGTGGTCAAAGTATCCGTAAACTGAAAATAAGATTTGAATTCAGTTCCTGACTATTGATCCAGATTCATTACACTTTGTTTTGACCACAAAAGGACTATTAGAAGTGGAAGGTCATAGAAACAGGAAGGATTGTATGGATCCCTTCCAACACAAAGGAGGAAGAAGCAGGTAGAAGTAGTGTATGACAAGCAGAGAGATGTCTTGGCTGAAAAGAGATAAAAATTATGAACAAGGAAAACAGTCAAAAACAAACAAACAAAAAACAGATAGGAAACACTTGCATATGGCATGCCGAATTGATACTTTATATTATACTCCAGTATCCATAATAAAATGTCTTGCTATTAATATGAACACATTTTCCGGGACTGCAAAGATGGCTCAGCAGTTAAGAGTACTTGCTGCTCTTACAGAGACTCTGTTCCCAGCACCCACATAGCAGTTCACAGCCACCCATTACTGCCTTTCCATGGGATCCACCTCTCCCTACTGACCTCCATGAGCACCAGTCATACACATTGTGCACAGACATGCATGCAGGCAAATATCCATGCACATAAAACAAAAGTCTGGCCCAGTATGCTTTTATTCCTGTACTTGGAACCTGATATTAATCAAGTACTTTTCCACTGAGCTATGTTTCATTCCTCCTTTTAAAAATGTTATATTCTGCTTGGCTTGTTGGCAGTGGTCAACAGGCCCAGGGCTGACCAGCTCAGCTACCACCCAGGCCCAGAGTTGGTCCACCCTAACATCTACTCCATCTATGAGATGATGGAGTACATGAAGGAGCCCATCCTGCAGAACTAGAGCCACAAGATCTTCATAACTCTAAGCAACAGCAAGAGCAGTCTTAGTGATGGTCCAGTATGTATGACAGAAGCCAGAGGCCTTGAACCAGACTGATGACTCATTGCAATGAACATTTGCATGTAAAGCTGTTTGGGGAAAAAAATATACTGCAGCTTCCAATGCTACTATGTTGAACGAATATATACTGGAGAGGTGGGAAAGACTGAGAGGAATGGAGCAGGGGAAAAGGCAGAACTTTACAGCTGTGACAGGTGTGAGAGAAGGCTGTGGCCAATGGAGGAACAGGTTGTTACCTGGTCGGTTTGGCAGGGTGGTGTGCAGCAATCTGAAACTTAGGCAGAGTTGCCCCTCACCACCAGCAAGCTGTGCAGCCACACAATCACTTTGGCTCTGAGCAACAACAGGATATTCTAGATGAGGAACAGTTCATTCACTGGATGGAACTTCATTGAAAGACTCCATGGTCCATACTTCTCCTAGAGGCCATGCTAGTCCTTGGCCGTGCTTTGGCAGAGGGCCAGGCTGATGTCCAAGAGTTGTACTGCCACTTGGAGACAAGCAGAGGTCTTTGGCATGTGCTAATGCTGGAACCAGGTGAATATTCATGGTCCATGCTGTTGCCAGAAACCATGTAGAAGCCCAGGATCTATGTTCTGCTGACTTTAATGAGCATGGAAGCTACTTTTGTAGTGGTATCGATGATACAGACTCACAGTTGAGAAAGAGGAACATAGAAGCTTTCTGGGACAACTCCCTACCTTCACCTCAACTACCATCCACCTCCCAAGGAAAAAGCCTAAAAAGGAAGCCATCAAAAAGATCCCTTAAAATTAGAAATAGAACTACCTGAAGATCCAGCTATACCACTTTTGGTCATATACCCAAAGATGCTTGACCATACCACAAGGATACATGTTCCACCATGTTCGTATCAGCCTTATTTATAATAGAAAGAAGTTGGAATCAACCTAAATGCCCTCCAAATGAAGAAAAGAAACAGAAAACATGGTTCATTTACACAGTGGAATACTATTCAGCTATTAAGAACAAGGACATCATGAGTTTTGCAGGCAAATAGGTGGAACTAGAAATTATCATCCTGAGTGAGATAACTCAGACCCAAAAGGACATGCATAGTATGTACTCACTAATAAGTGGATATTAACCAAAAAGTACAGAATACCTAGGATATAATCCACAGAAGTCAAGAAGTTTAACAAGCAGAAAGGCCAAGTGAGGATGCTTCAGTCTCACTTAGAAGGGGGAAAAAAGTAATCACAGGAGACAGAAGGAGGGAGAAACTTGGATGGGAGGAGGGAGGGGCAGAAGAAGAGGGAAACATGATAAAGTATGGGGGGGACAGGAGAAAAGCCCAGAGGGCCACGAGAATAAATGGAAATAAGCAGCCTCAGAAGGAGGAAGGTGGAGAGATCCTCTACAAAGTACCAGAAACCAGGGAGTTGAGAGATTCTCGGGACTCACTGGAGCCTAACAGTGGGCAGAGGAAATAGGAAGAGTCCACCTCCAGTAGTTAGACAGGACCTCAAGAGGAGGGATGGTTTTACCAACCCACAGTAAAAATTTCTGACCAAGAAGTGTTCCTGTCTAAAAGAACTACAGAAACAAAAATGGAGAAGAGACTGAAAGAAAGGAGGTCCTGTGACTGGCTCAACTGAGAATCCATCTCATGGGGAGATACCAAGGCCTAACACTATTACTGATGCTATGGTATGCTTACAGACAGGAGCCTGGCGTGGCTGTCCTCTGAGAGGCCCAACCAGACATGGATACTTACACCCAACCATTGGACTGAAGTCAGAGCCCCCTATGGTTGAATTAGGGGAAGGCTGGAAAATGCTGAGGAGGAGGATGACCCCATACGAAGACCAGCAGTCTCAACTAGCCCGGACTCCATGGAACAACCATCCAGACACTGAGCCACCAACCAGGCAGCTGTTCAGAGTCCCCTGACACATATGTAGCAGAGGTCTGCGTGGTCTGGCCTCAGTGGGAGATGTGCCTAATCCTTGAGAGACTTGAAGCCCCAGGAAGAGGGGAGGCCTGGGGGTTGGGGAGCATCTTCTAGAAGACAGGGGCAACAGTGGAAGAGGAAACCAGGGTGGGCAATGGCTGGATTGGAAATAAGTATTATAATAATAATAATAATAATAATAATAATAATAATAATAATAATAAACTCTTTAAAACAATGCTAAGGATGCTGAAGTGTAGCTCTCCACTGTTGATGGCTTCTGGCCTGGGTGTGTGAGTAGTGAAAGACTCTGTTTTCTTTAGGGGGCTGGCCACTGGGAGTTTGACCATACTTCGGTGAAGACCATGCTCCTGTGAATATATGAACAACACAAAATGGACTTCTCTTTTCTTGCTTTCTCTCTCTCTCTCTTATATTTAATTTTTGTTTCTTTCTTCCTTTTTTGCCGAGGGTGTGAGTATATCACAAGAGCAGGGAGCAGCCATGGGAGGACTGGGAAGTGAGTGTGATCGGATTGCATAATGTGAAATTCCCAAGTAATAAACATATTATGTGGAGGAAAGTATTATATTCCAACACAATGTCTCATTAAGTTGCCTCAGACAGTCCTCCAACCCTCGAACATGTGCCTCTGCCTGATAAGTAGCTATAACTATGAATGTGTCACTGCTGTCAGCTACACCTTTCACTAAAAACTCCTCATGAACGGAAAGACCAGAGAGGTGAATAAGGCTGGTCTACTCACAGCGACTCACCACTGTCACCCCAGTCAACGCCAGAAACTTCATCCCCTACCTTCAACAATAAGTTTATCACCACACTGAGGTGACAGATAAGTAAAGAAAAGAATTCTTTAGATGCTTTTACTTGGCATCTGAATATTTCTAATTACTCAAGTGCAATGATGAAGACGTAAATAAAATGTCAAATTAAACATGAAGCTCAAAGAATGAAAGAAGCAAACAATTTCATGGAAAAATCTGTTCTCCAAAACTAAGCTTAGACAATAGTCCTTTTAGTATGTTCCTGAATCTCTAAACCATGTTACATAAAGACTAGCAAGGAAAAGTAAGTGCACTTAAATCTGGAAAGGAACACTCTACGTGTGTAAGTGATGTTTTGGAATGCAATTGCTTGTGGATGGGGATGAGGGAAGTCAGCCAAAAATCTAATTTAAAAACTATCATCAGACTGTCTTGACCTGCCAGTACCCAAGTAATGACACAGAGACTTATTACTATTTATGAAAACTTGGGCCTTAGCTTAGGCTATTTCCCAACTAGCTCATATAACTAAATAAACAGATCTATTCTAGTCTTTGTTTGCCACATGGCCTGTTACCTCCAACTGGATCCCAGCATATCCGACTGCTTCTGTCTGGTTGCTGAATACCCTGCTTCTCAATTCTTCACAGAGTTCCTACCTCTGCTTGGAAGTCCTGTCTTTCCTCTCCTGGTTTGCTATAGGCCATTCAGCTCTTTATTGAACCAATCAGAAGGTGATGGAGAAGAATGTTTACGAAACACTAAAACAGACGATGCTTCATAAAAATAATAACACCAAAGTCCAGACAGTACTCAGTTCTCTGGCGGTACAGAAGTCAACATTTGAATAACACAAAGACAACTTTACACAGTACACAAAAAGATTATCCCAACAAATAACAAATGATTAGCTGTAAGGATAAAATGATCATTGCCATAGCCACTGATTAAAAAAAATTAACAAATTCAACACACTTTCCTGATAGCAATATTTTTTCCTGATAATAAGAATAGCAAAAATTTTTAATGAAAACAGATGGATTCTGTAGTATAAATGCCAGTATGTTAGTTAATGAGAAATCACGTAACAGAGGCAAGATTTTGTAGAAAATAATAATAATAATAATAATAATAATGAAAAACTAATGTCTTTGCTTTTTAGTTGGGCATGAAGGGATCACACTAAAATACTGATTTTTAAAATGTTTCCAATGGTGATTAAAGGAGTAAAATGGAAAGAAAGTAAGGAAAATGAGATGGGTTAATTTTGTTATTACTTTTTAAGAATAAAATGTGTTTATTAAAGCAAACATTTATTTTTATTTATTTATTTATTTGGTTGGCTGTTTTTTTCCTCTTTTTTTATTATCTTTAATGTTTTTTTAAAGTCCAGTCATTATCCCCCTCTCTTTCTGCCCTCCTACAGTTCCTCATCCCATTCCTCCTCCATCTCCCCCCCTCCCCCTTTTCCAAGAGAATGTCCCTACTGCCTCCTCACCCCTGCCAGGCCTCCTCATTCCCTGGGGCCTCAAGTCTCTCAAGAGTTAGGTATGTCTTCTCTCATTAAGGCCAGACCAGGCAGTCCTCTGCTCTGTATATGTTGGGAAGGAGGGGGGAGGTGCAAGCGGCCTCAGACCAGCTAGTATATGCTGCCTGATTGGTGGCTCAGTGTCTGAGAGGTCTCAGGGGTCTGGGTTAGTTGAGACTGCTGGTCTTCCTACCGGGTCTCCCTCCTCCTCAGCTTCTTCCAGTTTTTCCCTAATTCAACCACAGAGGTTAGCAGCTTCTGTCCATTGGTTGGGTGTAAGTACCTGCCTGCTTCTGTCTCAGTCAACTGCTTGTTGGGCCTCTCAAAGGGCATCCATGCTAGGCTCCTGACTGTAAGTACATGGTAGCATCAGTAATATTGTCAGGCCTTGGAGCCTTCCCTTGAGATGAGTCCCGATTTGGGCTGATTACTGGACCTCCAAGACACGGGTCTTGTATAGCCCTAGTTGTCTTGGAACTCCCTCTGTAGACCAAGATAGCCTTGAACTCAGAGATCTTCCTGCCTCTGCCTTCCAAGTGCTGAGATCAAAGGTATGCACCATCCTGCCCTGATTAAATTTATTTTTAAAGTTTTCAATAATATTGAAAACAAACATCTAAGACTATTTCTGCCTGTTATTTTGGCCATATAATGCAAATTTTGATCTAAAGTTTGCCATTATATCTGTTTTCTCCTTACCCATAATTTATTTAGTTAACATGAAAATAGATTTTTTTTTTTTTTGCTTTCTTAATTTCTAATTTTATGGAATGATAAGTGAACAAGTCTTGTAATGTTTGAACTCATAGGTAAAAGGAATTTCTTCGGATTCCTGTTGAAACCTATTACAGAAATGGGTGAGTTTCTGAAAATTTTTAAATATATTGTCTTTATTTTGAGTGTACATTACTCCAATTGTCTCTCTGTGTTTTTTGACCTACACTTTTCATTTTAGAAGGCAGAGTCTTATGGGGTTGTGAATGTATCCATCATATCTATTTTTGCTTTTTGTGTTTTGAAATTATAATTTGGGTACATTCATGTACCTTTTGTCAATAGAAAACAATTTTAACACATATCAGTTATATTTTGTCTTCAGTTGTATTTTATTAACACAATTCACAATTGCTGCAGGATCTCCATGACTCAGGGCAACAACAGGATAACCAGAAAGAGACACAATGAGGATCCAATACTGATGGCATCACAGAAGCCAGAGACCTTGAACCATACCAATGACTCATTGCAATGAACAATTGCAAGTGAAGATGTGTGGACAGGGGGTGTACTGTGGGACACACTGTGGCACACTACAGCTTCCACAATGAGATTTTTGTGCTTTGTTTTGTTTAGTGTGTGTACACATGTGTGTACATGTGTGTTTATAACTGGGAAGGAAGTTTGCAAGAGTGGAGGGTAGATATGAGTGAACTGGGAGATGAGTGGGACTGGGGTGTATGATGTGAAACTCAGAAAGAATCAATAAAAGGTTTTTTAAAAAGAAAAGAAAGAAAGAAATGAAAGGAAAGGAAAGAGAGAGAGAGAGAGAGAGAGAAAGAGAGAGAGAGAGAGAGAGAAAGAAAATAGTCCATAGGAAAGCTAGTCATATACTTGTAGTGAGTTACCAAAGTTAAATGAGAGAAGAACTTTTTGAGAGTTAAGAAGGGTGCTGTGGAAAAATATTAATCCCCATACCGTATCTCTATGAGGAATATAAACAAACAGACTACTGAGTATTACAGAAAGTTATGTCCCCTGGAACTTTAGTTACAGGTGTTTGTGAGCTATCCAGTGTGGGTGCTGGGAACCAAATCCAAGTCCTTTGGAAGAGAAGAAAGCACTATTAACTGCCAAGCCATCACTACTCAGCTCCAGATCTTACTCGATATTTTTGAGATAAACTCTTACTAAAGAAACCACAGACACATAGATATGTGTTTGTATCTAAAAATAATCATACATAACTAGACACAGATCAGAAAAGAATCTACAAGTCTATGTGAACAGTGCATATACATACATACATAGATACATATATAATACATACATTAAATAAATGATAGACATAGACAGATCATTTGTGATTTCAGAGATAGTAAATCTAGGGGCAAGAAGGGCCAGTTGACCTCCTCATTGAGTGAATTTAGACCACACAGAGTCCTAAAGGACACATATGCAAGATTGAGCCAGTAGGACATAGAAAGGGTGACCTCTAAATAGAATAATCTGGTGTTTACAAACAGAACAGCATATTAATGGACTAAATGAATAAATACTTTCATAAAGGCTTTGCATGAACCCACGAAGACAACACACTGTGCATTGAAGATCATGGTTCACTCAACTGTTTTGTAGTAATTAAAAGGAGAAGGAGATTTCCAGGGGTTGATAACCTACTGGAGGAAGGCAGTGCTCCAGAGAACAGGCATGAAGCTACGAAGAACACCGTATTTATGAATTAAACAGATATGGGAAAATGGAGGAGGGGAGTAAATCAATACCATCTCCACATTTTTCTTGTGCAAATATTACTAACATAGCAAAAAGTTAAAAAGAAAGCTGGCTTGTGGAAATGTATTCCATTTGGTGATAAAGAGTTGGAGGGGCACCCTACACTACATGACATGTTGAAAGTTGACAAATGCTGCCAGAACTATCCCATAATGATCTAAATAAGTGGTTCTCAACTTTCACAGAGAATTATAATTACATAGAAAATTTATTTTTAAAAGTGGGCTTCACTCTAAACCACTTGAATTAGGTTTCCCTCAGAATCTCCAAGGATGAGGCTGGAGCATTGATATTGCTTAAAGTTCCCCTAAAGTGATTCTAATCATCAGCCAAAATTAAGAAGCAGTGGTTAAATCCTCATCTTAGAAATACTTGGGTTCTAGAAAAGATGGCTTGAATCTGACACATCCCTCAGAGCCTTGTGTTTTGAGTGCTCGTTTTTTTCATTCACTATCCTATTGGTGGAGGCTGTGGACCCTTTAGAAGGTGGAGCCAGCCTGGCAGAAGCAAATCATCTTCAAAGTTATATCTGCCTCGTGAGAACTGGCCCTGCACTCTGTTCCCAGGCCGCCTATCCTGTGTGGAGACTCCTCCACTAAACACTATTACTGTTGTGGGCTCCCTTACTTTCTGTGCCACAATGGACTATGGACCACACACCCCCCTTCTCTTTCAACTGAGACAAAATAAATCCTTTCACTTTTAAGTCATTTTTGGCAGAGTAATTGTCTTAGATATTTCTATCATAGTAACAAAGTATCATGACCAAGGCAACTTAGAGAAAGAAGGGTTAGTTCTAGCAGGACAGGAGTCCATCCCCATTATGTCTAGGAGTATGACAACAGGCAGGTAGGCAGGCAGGCAGGCAGGCAGGACTCTGGAACAACACCTGAGAACTGACACTTTGATCCACAAACAAGAACCACAGAGAGAGAACACTGGGAATAGAAGAATCTTTTGAAACCTCAGAGCCTGCCCTCAGTGACACACTTCCTCCAACAAGGCCACACCTTCTAGTCCTTCCCAAACAGTTTCATCAACTGAGGACCAAGTACTCAAATACATGAGCCTTGCAAGGGGAAAACATATAAAATAATATCTTAAAAATAAAAACTAAGACACTGCTAAAAGTAGTTATTAGGTGCTCTGCATTCTCAATTCTAAAAAATTCTTACAACAAAGGAAAATTATTTTACATAATTTTTTTCTTTTATTATTTTTATTTTTGGATATTTATGTTTCAAATGTTTTCCCCTTTGGAAACTCCCTATCCCATCCCCCCTCACCCTGCCTCTATGAGGATGCTCCCCCACCCACCCACCCACTCTCATCTTCCCTCCTTGGCATTCTCCTATACTGGGGCATCTAACACCCTCAGGCCCAAGGACCTCTTCTCCCACTGATGGCCAACAAGACCCTGCTCTGCCACATATGTGGCCAGCACCATGGGTCCCTCCATGTATATTCTTGGTTGGTGGTCCAGTCTCCAGGAGCTCCGGGCGTCTGGCCAGTTGACACTGTTGCTCCCTCCATGGGACTGCAAATCCCCTCAGCCCTTCAGTTCCTTCTCCAACTCCATCCAGAACCCCACACTCAGTCCAACGGTTGTCTGTAAATCCAAGTTGGTCAAGGACCTCCAGATAAAACCAGATACACTGAATCTAATAGAAGAGAAAGTGGGGAAAAGTCTCAAACACATGGGCACAGAGGAAACGTTCCTAAACAGAACACCAATGGCTTATGCTGTTTTTAAAAAAGTTTTATTTATTTATTTATTTTCATTTTTTTCAAACTTTCTTTACATTTCAAATGTTTCCTCTTTTCCAGATTTCCCCTTCGGACTCTCACCATTCCCTCCCCCCTCCCCTGCCACTATGGGGGTATTCCCCCACCCATCCACCTACCCACTCTAATCATCCCTCCTTGGCATTCTCCTATACTGGGGGATCTAACACCCTCAGGTGGCTTATGCTTTAAGATCAAGAATCGCCGGGCAGTGGTGGCACACGTCTTTAATCCTAACACTTGGGAGGCGGAGGCAGGTGGATTTCTGAGTTTGAGGCCAGCCTGGTCTACAGAGTGAGTCCAGGACAGCCAGGGCTACACAGAGAAACCCTGTCTCAAAAAAAAAAAAAAAAAGAAAAGAAAAGAAAAAAGAAAAGATCAAGAATCGACTAATGGGACCTCATAAAATTGCAAAGCTTCTGTAAAGCAAAGGACACTGTCAATAGGACAAAACAGCAACCAAAAGATTGGGAAAAGATCTTTACCAATCCTATATTCAATAGAAGGTTAATATCTAATATATACAATATTTTATATAATTAGTAATATTTAAGTGGTAAAAAGGGTTAAGCCTAATGATACAAACCTGTAATTCTAGCTACTTGGAAGGCTGAAGCAGAAGGACCACAGTTCAAAGCTAGCCCAGGAATATTAGCAAGACCTTTTCTCAGAATCAACAGTTTTTTAAAAAAAAAATTGTCTGGGGAGACAACTCAATGGTTTGCATTTGTATAACATGCCTGAGGCCCAGGTTCAATCCACTGCACCTAAAATTTAATATGCAAACAAAATATAAAAATAACCCATGTCTGAGAAAGAAGAGTGCAAAGTGAGAGCAGATGAGACTATAACTCTTGGGTTACATGCTCATCGAAAGGTGAAAGTGATTAGTACATTAAGGATTCTGGGGAGAGCTCACCTCATAATCTCTGTACATACCACATACACAATGCTAAGTGTATCTTGAGCAATGATTTAAGCTTTCTAAATAACTAGTAAGTATTAAAATATAGCATAGTCTAACCGATATGCGTACTCCTTTTTATGAGTAGAATAAGTTTATTGAGTATACTGCAAGGAGTAGAAGACTGCACAGTGATTGGAAGTGGGGGCCTATGGGTCAGACTTGGTACCCTCACGAAGGAACCACAGATCTACCCTATTGTCCTGCATACCTTCCACAAGGACTAATATGCCGGATCAAAACAAACCAATTCTCCCTGACACGGAGCTTCCCCGCTCCCCTTTCATTTATGACCAGCCATTTGCCTATGGGCCACTGCTGTCACCTTTCTATCCACAGTCACAAGTTCATATCCCGACTCCTCTCAGAAACATCCTTCCAGCTCTGTCTTCTTCCTGTATTCTCCTTGTGGTATTATTTCACTGATCTCATGTTTAATAGAATGGTAATGTTAAAATAAATCTGTCTCCCGTGCCTATCCTTGGCTTCTTTCCGTTGTCATACTTCAAATTGTAATCACCGCTTCTTCCATTTCCATGCCCATTCCCCACACACTGTTCATCTGCATCATTTCTCCAAAATTCTTAGTCTCTTGGTCTTATTCGCTCACACCCTTGTCTCTATCTTTCTAGAAACCTTGGATCATTGACTTCTATACATCTGTACAGTCGAGGTGATCGCATTACCAAGCCCCATTGTTTACTGCCTCCTTGGTTGTCCACAATTCTTTCCCTTTTCCGACTTACCCAGTCAGAACCTCTGCTGTTTCCCCGAAATCGATGAGTGTCTGCTGCCCCCTCCTGGTCAAGTTTTCATTCAATCATTGCAGGGCCTCAACTCACCCGTACCTGGAAAACAGCTAAGCTTTCCCCAGACTTTCTCACAGGCTTCTGCCCTCACCTCAGTTTCAGCTTTCCTCTCTAGCCACAGGATTAATCTAAACAGACTGGCCTGTCATCCCTTCCGCGCTTCTCTCCCAAGACACACTCATTTTCCTCCTGTGACCTTTATTCTCTTCCGTGTCCTCCAGCTTACCTTAATTCAAAACTTGGACAGCTTCTGTGACATCTTTTTCTTATTATTTGTTGCTGCGGAATCCTCGTTGAGACTTCTTCTGTAAACCAATAAACTTTCAACCTTTTTTCTTTGCTCCACCTGAATTCTATCCATCATTTAAATGTGAAGGGACCCTAGCTGGCCTGAGCTTGACAAAGATGGCTGGGGCAAGCCTTAATCTTCCCCCATTCCCTCTCCCTTTCTAAAAAACGTTAGATTGCATTCCTACAGCTAGCTATGAAGGTTTATCCCCTTAATTGGCCACTCCCTCTTCTTGAGGCTGACTACCAAAGTCCAGCTATCAAAGTATTGAAGTTCAGCAACCAAAAGTCATCATTGCCTCACCTAATTAATATGCCCAATCAAAACAAACCAATTCTCCCTGACACGGAGCTTCCCCGCTCCCCTTTCATTTATGAACAGCCATTTGCCTATGGGCCACTGCTGTCACCTTTCTATCCACAGTCAGCCCTTTGTCCTCCAGGACAAATATGTCTTCCCCTTCTCCCTTGTTCCTTTCCCCATCTCCCTCATCCTCTATCTCCTGTCTCTTGTTCCCTGCCCTTTTTCCTCTGGGACAAATAAATCTGCTTTGTTCTGAGAACTTGGTCTTGAGCTGTCTAGTGCCAGTACCCATTTTTTGTTTGTTTGTTTTGTTTGTTTGTTTTTGTTTTCCCAAAAAGATTCTATTATTCTTTGGGTTAGATTTCCCCCCCTGGCTCTAATGAGATCTATAACAGTTAAATTCCTCTGTTTGAAAAAATGGTCTCTCTTGGCACTGAGCTATGCTACCTTGGTGGAGAAGAGGCATGGGTAAAATAACACTGATTTTCTTAGACTGCCTTTACATCTATTTTTCCCATTTATTAATAAGATGTACTACCGCTGGCTGGAGAGATGGCTCAACGGTTAAGAGCACTGACTGCTCTTCCAGAGGCCCTGAGTTCAATTCCCAGCAACCACATGGTGGCTCCCAACCATCTGTAATGGGATCTGGCACCCTCTTCTGGTGTGTCTGAAGACAGCTACAGTGTACTCATATACATAAAATAAATAATATCAAAAAACAAAAAAACTTTTTAAAAAAAAAAAAAGATGTGTTAACGCTGTTAGACATCCAGACTCCATTTGTGGGAAGTGTAGAAGTTTGATGCTTCTCCATGGAAACAGCTGTGGACCTCCGATTCTGTCATCTTGCTAATGCACTCGGCTACCTGAATCCTTACACAGAAGTTATACCTAAGCCCTTTACTCTACAAATGCATGGTAGCTCTCCTTCCAGATTCTAGAAAAGTTGGTTTTGAAATTACAATCTCATGCAAACATGTTGAGCCTAGTGAAGTAGGATGAATCCATCAGTATCTGACTGACTTCTCAGCATCAACAAGGGAACGAAACTTTTGAGTCAGGTTTGTCTTGTGAAAATATTTGTTATTACTCAGACTGGCTGAGAAAAACATTATTGAAAAATTAAATGAAACTGTATTTTGTTCATGATATAGGTAGGATAACAATGACTAAAGATGACCTATTTGGAGCTGAAGAGATGGCTCAGCAGTTAAGAGCACTGACTACTCTTTCAGTGGTTCTGTATTCAATTCCCAGCAACCACATGGTGGCCCATAACCATCTGTAACGGTATCCAATGCCTTCTTTTGGTGTGTATGAAGACAGCGACAGTGTACTTATGTACATTAAATAAATAAATAAATCTAAAAAATTTGCTTATTTGTGGAATGAAGAGAAGACCTGAGAAGTCCTGGAAACCCTATCATTTCATGCCATCTCCTTCATAGCTTTACTCCTGGAACCATGGGTATAGACAATGCAAGAATGAAGCAAAGACACACTGAAGAAACAGTAGACAGACAAGAAAATCTGGGGTCAGATAGTTTATCTGATGGGGTGTCACCAAGTACCACCTCAGCCCAGAGCCTCACTGTATTTATTACTACAGCACAGGAACAAGGGTTAGTTAGTCTCTGTGGGATAGCAGTCTCCATTTGTAAACATCCTCTAGGAGGAAGCTACCACTGATGGTTTTTGGACGATCATTTATAAACATTTTACTGGGCGATCATTTATAAACATTGAAACTTGGACCAGAGAAAAGCTCTGCTTTCCTCCATCCTGTGTATTTCCTCAGCCCCAGCCCTCCTAGCTATCCTCATTCCTAAGTGTCAGCTCCCAATACCTAGAAACACATTATACCTGGAAGCTCCAGTGGCCATACCTATAAAGTACCTAAAAGAATTTGCTACCTGGCAACATACAGACAATACATTCTTCTAAGAACCAGAGAAGGCATCAACCAAGGAACAAAACACCCACCCAGCTGAGAGCAACAGAAACTAAAGAACAAAATATCCACCTAAAAAAGACAATACCCAGATATTAGCACCTAGAATTACAATCTTCCCAGACCCAGATGCCTGGATATTATCACTAAAAACAAAATCAGTAACAACAAGACAATATGTCTCCACTAGAGCCCAGAAATCCTACCACAAGATCCTGAGCATTGTAACATAGCACAAGAAAGCACAAGCAAACGACCTTAAATAAATATTTTATGAGTATGATATAGGTCATTAAAAAAAATTAATAAATCCCTTAAAATCTATGAAAACACAAATAGTAGAAGGAAAAGAATAAAACCATTAAAGACCTGAAAGTGGACATAGAACTTTTTAAAAATAGCCTAAGTTAGGGGAAATATGGAAATAAAAAATTTGGGAACTTCGCCGGGCGGTGGTGGTGCACGCCTTTAATCCCAGCACTTGGGAGGCAGAGGCAGAGGCAGGCAGATTTCTGAGTTCCAGGACAGCCAGGGCTACACAGAAAAGCCCTGCCTCGAAAAACCAAACCAAAAAAATAAAAAGGGAACTTAAACAGAAACCTCAGAGGCAAGTCCCACCGACAGAGTGCAAGAAATGCCTGAGACATGTCAGAGAGAATCTGAGGCATTAAAGACAGGATAGAAAAAAATGGATACCTCTGTCAAAAAACACGCTGAATCTAAAACACTCCTGGTGTCATAGATGCAGGAATTCTGGGACATTATGAAAAGAACAGATGTATGAATAATAAGAATAGAGGAAGGACAAGAAACCCAGATCAGTCTCTGCTCCTCCCTGTTCCAGGGCCAGCTGCATCTTCTTGTGCAGTGCCAGCTTTGTCCTGTAGACAAGATGGTGAAGGTCGGTGTGAACGGATTTGGCCGTACTGAGCGCCTGGTTACCAGGGCTGCCTTCTGCTCTGCACTTGGCAAAGTGGAGATTGTTGCCATCAACGACCCCTTCATTGACCTCAACTACATGGTCTACATGTTCCAGTATGACTCCACCCATGGCAAATTCAACGGCACGGTCAAGGCTGAGAATGGAAAGCCCATCACCATCTTCCAGGAGCGAGATCCTGCTAACATCAAATGGGGTGATGATGGTGCCGAGTATGTCGTGGAGTCTACTGGCATCTTCACCAACATGGAGAAGGCCGAGGCCCACTTGAAGGCTGGGGCCAAAAGGGTCATCATCTCCACCCCTTCTGCCGATGCCTTCATGTTTGTGATGGGTATGCACCACGAGAAATATGACAACTCACTCAAGATTGTCAGCAATGCATCCTGCACCACCAACTGCTTAGCCCCCCTGACCAAGATCATCCATGACAACTTTGGCTTCGTGGAAGGGTTCATGACTACAGTCCATGCCATCACTGCCACTCAGAAGACTGTGGATGGCCCCTCTGGAAAGTTGTGGTGTGATGGCTGTGGGGCTGTCCAGAACATCATCCCTGCATCCACTGGTGCTGCCAAGGCTGTGGGCAAGGTCATCCCAGAGCTGAACGGGAAGCTCACTGGCATGGCCTTCCATGTTCCTACCCCCAATGTATCCGTTGTGGATCTGACATGCTGCCTGGAGAAACCTGCCAAGTATGATGACATCAAGCAGGTGGTGAATCAGGCATCCGAGGGCCCACTGAAGGGCATCCTGGGCTACACTGAGGACCAGGTTGTCTCCTGCGACTTCAACAGTAACTCCCACTCTTTCACTTTCGATGCTGGGGCAGGCATTGCTCTCAATGACAACTTTGTCAAGCTCATTTCCTGGTATGACAATGAATACAGCTACAGCAACAGGGTCGTGGACCTCATGGTCTACATGGCCTCCAAGGAGTAAGAAACCCTGGACCACCACCCCAGCAAGGACACGAGAGCAAGAGAGAGGCCCTCAGTTGCTGAGGAGTCCCTGTCCCAACTCAGCCCCCAACACTGAACATCTCCCTCACAATTTCCATCCCAGACCCCCATAATAACAGGAGGGACCTAGGGAGTCCTCCCTACTCTCTTGAATACCATCAATAAAGTTCGCTGCACCCACAAAAAGAAAAAAAAAGAAACCCAGATCAAAGACCCAGAAAATATTTTCAGCAAAATCATAGAAGAAAATTTCCTTAAACTTAAGAAGGAGCAGCCTATAAGATACAAGAAGCATACAGAATACCAAATAGACTAAACCAAAACAAGAAATTAGCACATAATAGTCAAAGCATTAAACATAAACAACAACAAAGAATATTAAAAGTTGTAAGGGAAAAAGACCAAGTAACGTATAAGTACAGCTGACTTCTCAATGGAGACTTGAAGTCTTAGCTAAGGCAATCAGACAATTGAAGGAGATCAGAGGAACATACATTGAAGAGGGAGAAGTCAATGTATCTTTATTTGCAGATAATATGATAGTGTACATAAGGAACCCTAAAAATCCACTAGGAAACTCCTACAGCTGATAAATGCTTGCAGCAAAATAGGGGGATACAAAATTAACTCACAAAACAGTAACCCTTCTGTATACATATGACAAATAAACTGATAGAGAAATCAGAAAACACACCTTTCACAGTAGCAACCAATAATACAAAATATCTTGGGGTAACTCTAAGCAAGGAAGTTAAAGACTTGTATGATAAAAACTTCAATGCATTGAAGAAAGAAACTGAAGATTTCAGAAAATGGAAGATTTCAGAAGATTGAAAGATTCCCCATGCTCACGATAGTAGGAATAACATAGTAAAAATGACCATCCTATCAAAAACAATCTACAGATTCCATGTAATACCCATTAAAATCCCAACACAATCTAATTTTCATAGATTTTCAAAGAACAATTTTCACCTTCATATGGAAACACACACACACACACACACACACACACACACCCCAAAAATAATCCTGAACAATAAAAGAACTGTGAGAGGTAGTACTATCCCTGACCTCAAACTGCACTTCAGAGCTATAGAAATGAAAACGGTATGGGCACAAAAACAGATATGTTGATCAGTAGAAGTAGCTGAAGACCCAAACACAAATCTACGAATCTACGGACACCTGATTTTTGATAAAGAGGTCACAAATACATACTAGAAAAAAAAAAAGCATCTTCAACAAATGGTGCTGGTCAAACTGGGTGGCTGCATGTGGAAGAATCTGAATAGAGTCATACTTATCATCCTACACAAAATTCAGCTTCAAATGGATCAAAGGCCTCAATACAAAACAAGATACACTTCTGTTCTTTCAGAAGAGAAAGTAGGGAATAGCTTTGAACTCTTTAGTACAGGGAAAGACTTTCAAGCAGACACAGGCTCTAAAAACAATAAATAGGTCCCTATGAAACTGAAAAGCTTCTGCAAGGCAAAGGACAATGTCATCTGGACAAAATGGCAGCCTAATGGACAGAATGGGAAAAGTTTGTTTTTTTGTTTTTTAACCAAATACACACCAATAGTGAACTAATAATCAATTAGTTACATAAATAACTAATACACACACACACACACACACACACACACACACACACACACATCAAGTATCCTAGCTGGTTTTATGTTAGCTTAACACAAGCTAGGGCAATCTGAAAGAAGGTAACTTCAACTGAGAAAAATGCTGTATAATGCATTTTATTAATTACTGACTGGTAGGGGAGGGCTTAGCTCATGGTAGATGGTATTATCCCTGGGCTAGTGGTCCTGGGTTCTAAAAGGAAGCAGAGTGAGCAAGCCATGAAGAACAAGCAGTAAGCACTGCTCCATGACCTCTGCATCAGTTCCTGCCTTCAGGTTCCTGTCCTGTTTGAGTCCCTGTCCCAATCTCCTTCGATGATAAACAGTGACATAGAAGTATAAGCCAAATAAACTCTTTCCTGCCTAACTTACTTTTTGGTCATACTGTTTCATCACAGCAATAGAAACCCTAACTAAGACATTAAGAAGACAATCCCTCCAGGCAATGGTGGCGCACACCTTTAATCCCAGCACTTGGGAGGCAGAGGCAGGTGGATTTCTGAGTTTGAGGCCAGCTTGGTCTACAGAGTGAGTTCCAGGACAGCCAGGGCTATACAGAGAAACCCTGTCTTGAAAAACCGAGGGGGGGGGGAGGAGGAAAGAAAGAAAAGTAAATAATCCCATTAAAAATGGAATACATATCTAAACAAAATTCTCAATAGAGAAAACTCAATGGGTGAGAAACACCTAAAGAAATGTTAGCCATCAGGAAATTGAAATCAAAACTACTCTGAGATTTCATCTTGCACCTGTCAGGATAGCCAAGATCAGTACCACAAGTGACAGCTTATGCTAGCATCCATGTGGAGTAAGTAGAACGCTCATTCAATGCTTGTGGGAGAGCAAACTTGTACAGCCATTATGGAAATTAGTGCGATAGTTCCTTAGAAAGCTAGGCTAACTTATTTCAGAATCCAGCTATTCCATTCTGGGCAGATACCGAAAGGATGCTTCATCCTAACACAGAGACCCTTGCTCCCCTCAACAGAAAATGGATAAAGAAAACATGTTATGTTTACACAATGGATTATTACTTATCTATTATGAAAATGTAATCAGCTGGTATGGTAGTACATACCTTTGATCCCAGTACTTGGGAGACAAAATCAGGTAGATTTCTGAGTTCCAGGCCAGCTTGGTCTACAGAGCAAGTTCCAGGACAGCCAGGGCTACATAGCAAAACCCTGTCTCAAAACAAAACAAAAACTAAAATCATGAAAATTACAGGTAAATGGATGGTACTAGAAAAATCCTCCTGAAGGGTCTTCTTAGCCATCAGGGGAAGGAGAGGCCCTTGGGCTTGAGGGTGTTAGATCCCCCAGTATAGGAGAATGCCAAGGAGGGAAGACGAGAGTGGGTGGGTGGGTGGGTGGGTGGGAGAATACCCCCATAGTGGCAGGGGGAGGTGGGAGGAAACAGGGAGGTTCCAAAGGGGAGATCTGGAAACGGGGAAACATTTGAAATGTAAATAAAGTATTAAAAATAAATAAATAAATTTTTTAAAAAGAAATTAAAAAAAAATCCTTCTGAGTGATGTATCCCAGACCCAGAAAGACAAATATGGTATGTATTCACTTATATGTTATCTGTGAAGGCAATGATAATTGAAGCCATAACCCATAGACCTACAGAAGGTAAATGTGTGTAGTAAGGAGCAAGAGGGCCAGATAGATTTTGTTAGGAAAGGGAAATAGAATAGTTATTGATGGATGGGAGGGTTGGAACAGGAGGGTCAAGTGGAAAGGAAGAGAGAAGAGTGGCACACGAGAGGGAATACGAAGAAAGAGAGCTAAGATTAACAGTTCGGGAATTGTACCTGGGACCTCTGATAGGGCAGCCAGTGTTCCTAACCACTCAGCCATCTCTCCAGCCCTTATCTATCTATCTATCTATCTATCTATCTATCTATCTATCTATCTATCTATTTATGTGCATGTGGAAGTGTGCACCCACACATGCACACACATGAACACCACAGCATGTGTGGAAGTCAGAGGACAACTCTGAAGAAGTCTTTCCTTTCACTGTGTCTTCCTATTGAACTCAGGTCATGAGGCTTATCAACAAGTGCTTTTACCCACTGGGTCATTTTCCTTGGCTCTTCAAATTAATACAGAGAGCCACTACTGGTCAATGTCCATAAAATAGGACACTATGGAGTGCTCCTCTATAAATGGGACTTCTGTGTCACATGCTCTTCCCTAAGACTTAAAGATGATTGTTGAAGAGCAGTGGGAGCAGATGTCTTTAATGAGACAGTATTTACTAGTTATGACAGGACTGTTGCATACATGAACTCACAGCAGCTGTGACTGTGTGCTCAAAACCGAGCAAGATCATATATATATTCCAGCATTGAAGGGGATAGGTTCCTGGACTCCACCCTTAGTGGAGGAGCCATTGGCAGTTAACAAAGCTGATGGGCCAAGAGTCAGGAAGGACATATCTGTATTATTCTTCTTGTTTTGTTGTTGTTTCATTACTAGATGTCCATATTATAACATCCCCTTTTAAAAATTCTTTTTACTGCCTGAGAACTTTATAAATGTACACACATGAATTTTTATTAAACTCGCCCAAATGTCCCCTCTCAACTTCACATGCTTTGTTTTTAAACCCACAGCATTTACTTAGTGCTACGTATATGGGCACAGGTGTGGGACTGTCCTCTGGAGCCTGTGTAGCCTCTCCATGAACATTCTTCATTTATGGATATATGATTGAATCACTGCCTTTTAAATAGCTCTGATGAAATAAACTTTTCAAAGTTACTCTGTTGTACCATTTATAATCATATAACATTAAAGAAAGCTTTGTTCACAGGTACTCAATTTAAATGTGTACATTTAAAATTAGCTTAGATTTTTTTAAAAAAAAATATATCCATGGGCTAGGGAGATAGTCCATTCAATATATAGCTTTCAGTACTAGTACAAGCCTGTGTTCAAACCACATTAAAGCCAGGCATGGCAGCATGTGTCTCAAATCCCAGGAAAGAGAGTGGCAGAGACAGGCAGATTCCTGTATTGTTCTGGAAGGATGCTTTAGCAATCAGTGAGCTCCAAGTTCAAAAAGAAACCCTTCCTCAAAAAAATATGGTGGAATTTAGGTGGGGGCCACATGACTTTAGTCCCAGGACTCTGGAGGCAGAGGCAAGTGGCCAGCCTGGTCTACAGAGTGAGTTCCAGAACAGCCGGGACATAGACAAATGAATCTGAGTTCAAGGATAGCTTGGCATACAAAATAAGTTCCAGGACTGTCTGGGATACACAGAGAAACCCTGTTTGAAAAACTCTGGATTCATATGTATATGGTAGACCTGTAGATTAAACACACAGGCACATAGACACAAAGACACACACACACACACACACACACTTGCATGTACACATGTACAGAGACATATGAGCATGTGTATATACATATATTTGCAAACACTAGGAGACACACTCTGTTTATATATAGGTAATTACCTATATAGAGTGTAAGATAAATACAGATATAATTAAAGAAGAGGGTTGAAATTTATGTTGTGATTCATTTTATTCCCTTATCAAGCTCCTAGTAAATCCACCAGATTACAAAGGGCTGCTCAAGCTACCTAAGTAAAAGCCATCTCTCCTGATCATATATAATTCCCACAGTGCTCTCATCAGAGAACCTATGAAAAATGTAATAAGATAGCCCTGAGGGAAGAATGGTCTCTCTAAAAGGACTTCATTGAAAATGGATGCCTCTCACCTTTAACGAGCTCATGAATCATTTGAATTCCTTGATAAATACAAATGCAGATTTGGTTAGGCCAAGAAGAGGCCTGCAGCTGCCTTTTGAACTGTCTCTCTGGGGCTGCTACTGTGGACAATATCCTGCAAGGAGCAGGGTCCCAAAGCATCCCTCACATCATGTGCTAACAGAAAGTGGCATTTTGTGACTCTCAAATTCAATGCTCTTCATAATATTATATGTGTGGCATGGGTATTTTATGTTCTTTGTAAACAAAGTTCCTTCAAATTAAAGTGCAATTTAAAATCTTCAAGGAAAAGAACATGAGTAAAGCTCCAGAATATTCTTTGAGATGAAGGTAGGAAAGAAAATAGTCTACAAGAGTACAGGGCATAATCATCCTGTTTAGGGGGGTTGGTCTTCAGTCTGGGTGCTTGCCTGGCCTGGGGAGATAGCTTTTATACCGGGCAACACAAGATGATTACTTAAGTACTTAAAGTTGAACGTATTTCTGAAGGTCCACAATTGCCTAGTTGAATTGCTTTTAATGTGCTTGGATCATCATTATATTAGCCCATGAGGAATTTAAACAAAACATAAACATGTATCTAAATGGACTTAGAAGAAAGCTTGTTGTCCCGGCTCCTGCTTTAATTAGATATGTCTTATATAAGAAACATATAAATGCAGACTCTGTGGTTTCCCAGCAAGGCTGCAGCACTAAGTAAATCCACCAGAGTATTATTTTGTTTGCTTTTTCTCCCTTAATTAAGTTTTTAAAGTTTCCTTAGCTCGCTGTGTGGCTGCTTCAGCTTTGGCAGCTGGGTTTGTGGTGAAGGGCTGAGAGAACACACACCAGTCTCCCTCTCCTTTCTTGAGTACACCTCCTATGCAGCTAGATGGGAATGCAGAATAAACAGGAGGGGAAGACATCCATCTGCACACTAGATGCCTTCATAGAAATCCCCTCAAGAACTCATTATTAACAGGAATGGGTGAGGGGTATCTATGCCAACCAACTGTGCAGAAAGCTTTCCAAGGCTTATGAAAACCAGGGATAGTGTCCAAGTCTACAATGCTGGCCTAGGAACTATCTTCACCATAGATCTCTGGACTGGAGGCTCCTTCAGAGGCCAGCTTCAATGGCTGCAGTGCTTGGATAGCTGAATAACCCAAGGCACAGGAGCCTTGGTATTCTCTTTCTCTTTATAAAGGTCTTAGAGAAGAAATCTAGAGTTGGTGAAAGACATATGCTGCTAATGGCTCTGTAAATGAGAAGGCTGAATAATTTTAAAATTTTGTTTAATCTCACTTTTGTTTGGTTTTCATAATTAATTATGTAATATAAAACCAACAACAAACAGGAGCATATGTACAATAAAAAGTATGTTTACTAGTATAGCCAGCTCCCAATATACACTTAAGCTGATATCACTCACACAAGGCATAGGTATGCATGAATATATTGTTTTGTTTTGTTTAAATACTATAGCAAGAAAGAAAACTTAGAAGACTCCTATAGCACCCTACAATTTATAATTCTTTTCTCCAGGTTATGTAATTGAGTTAGATGCATAAACATACACACGTGAACAATCTTATACATAGGAAAAGAAGAAAGAAAGAAATATACCTAAATACTAATGGTGATAATGTAAGAATAAAATTGCAGTTGATTTTTAAATTCTTTTTTATGACTTTTCTGCTTCCTTCTTCTAAATCTCTGAGTGCTTTAAAACACAAATAAGGTCAGAGAGAAGACTCAGCAGACCTGACATTTATTCCCAGCTCTTGGGTATAAAATCAGGGTATGGTGACACACATCTATGATCTTAGTGCTCCTTTTACAACACAGGAGTCTGAAACATAATTTTCTGGAAGCTCCTAAGCTAGCAGGCCTGGAATACACAGCCCAGTAGCAGAGACAACAAAAGAGATCCTTCTTCTACATGATAGAAGGCAAGAACTGACTCCAAACAGTAAGGGTATTGTCTCACATGTATACACACACACACACACACACACACACACACACACACACACACACAAACACATGCACACACACACACAATTAAATAAACAAAGAAAGGGGAAGGAATGATAGCTTGGTGAATAAGAGCATTGGCTACTCTTCCAAAGGACTTGGAACAGATTCCCAGCACAAACATCATGGCTTACAATCACCTGTAACCCCAGTTCCAGGGGATCTGACTCCCTCTTCTGGTCTCTGAGGGTCTCAGACATACATGTGGTACACAGACATAGATGCAGGCAAAACACCCGCACACATGAAATTAAATATAAAATAAGTTAACAAATAAAACAATGAAAAAATTGAACATGAAGACTATATTATAATCAAAAGCATATGCTTTTTTGTTGATTCAAGCTTCATAATTGCTTTGTGCTGATTACTCAATTCAGTTGTTCAGTGCAATTTGTTTCTGCCATCTCTTTGGCATAGGGAATTCACTGATACATTTTTCATGGGTTATGTTTGCCTTCTGGCTTGCTTGTTTTGATCTGAGGACTGAACCCTGTGCCCTGTGCTCCAGCTAAGTGTTCTACCATGAAACTACACCCCAGTCCTTGTACTACATGGTTTATCTAACAAGTATCTCACTGAATGTTTTCCATTTGGCTGAGAGAAGGGCACTAGAAACACGGGCTCCAAGAGACTCTTGCTTCTGTAGTAGATCATCCTTGTTCTCTTTGTTCTAACAAAGAATCACTTTGGCACAGTGATCATTTTTGATTGTTTGACCTTGAATGAAAAAGAATCATCACTTAATGGTACAGGGGTAGCTACCTTAGCAAGGAAAACAGATATATACATTTTGTTCCTATTTTTTTGTTTTACAGCAAGGAAGCCTCCATACTTTTCTGGGGCATTGGTAGGCCTGAGGAGCTGGTGGTGAGCCATTGCTTCCCTCCCTGTTGAAGAGCCTGGTATCTAGGAAGTTCCAGAGAATGCTCCAAGAGGCTGAGCACCTCAAACAGAATAACTCAAAGTGATAAAATGTTCAGAAGCCAAAGGCTAACAAAGATTCTTAGCTAGGTAAATACTGACCTTCAAAGCAGAACTTCTGTGGGTGCCCTGGGTTCCAGAAGAAGTCATTGTGATTAACACCTCTCATCTAACAGTTCTATTCTGGTGATGCTAAGTGGTGGTCCTACACTGTCTAGGCAAGGGTTGTAATTGAAGAACAGAGCAGGCAGAGACAGAGCTGTGTAGCTGAGTCCTTCTTTAATTGCTGTCCACAAAAAAACAAGAAAGAAAGAAAGAAAGAAAGAAAGAAAGAAAGAAAGAAAGAAAGAAAGAAAGGAAGGAAGAAAAAAGAAAAAGAAGAAAAAGAAAAAAAGAAAAGAAAGCTTAAAACATACTTATTATTGTTTTAAGCCACATTTGGGGCAGTTTCTCTACTCAGCACAGATAATCAGGGCCCATACCAAAAATACAGAGCCCACTAACCAGTTTTGCCTGTGATCATGAACTTTATGCCTGACAGACTGAACATGCCACAGAACTGGGAATCAAGGGTCCTAATCTTTGTCCTTTCATTTATCTTGATTTTAAAAGATGACTTTAAGAAATCTGCGTTGAAGGGCTGGAGATGGCTTATTGGTTAAGAGCAATTTCTGCTCTTGTAGAGGACCCAGGTTTGGTTACCAGCACCCAGATGGTAACTTTTAACTAGTCCTTCCACTCCAGTTCCAAGGGATCTGATGCTGTCTTCTGGCCCTCCTAGAGTACCATAGTACCATGTCTGCATACAGGGAGCATGCATACATACATACATACATACATACATATATGCAAAACGCTCATATACATAAAATAAAATTAGTGAATATTTTAAGGTAATGAAAAGAAGTAATTCACCTCTTTTTCACATCTCACATCTACACACTAAAAAGAGTGCATCTTTGTTTCCCACGTGGCTTTTAGAAAGGCTCTGTCAGCAGGAAGCAATGGGATCGATCTTCCCAAGGAAAGTGGCTAGGAAATGCAGCCTGTGGCTCAATATCTGTCCTTGTGTCTGCCCATCTTCATGAAAGCCTTGAAAAATGCTGATGCTGGGTGACAATCCGATGGCTTACCTCTAGTCCACCCCAACAAACCTGAGACAGACTCCAATAGTTCTCAGTCATCTCTGGCTTGTTAAGTTACCTGTGAAAAGCACTGGCCTCCCAAAAACAAAGAGAAGTATGCTGCCATTATAAGTCTCTGCTTTTTTTTCATGGGGACAGGCCTCTTGCTTCTCAGTAGGAGAAACCATAGAAAAATCTCTCCAAAAGGTCTGTTTGTGGTGGTAGATCTCTGTGAGACCTCAGGGGTGGTCAGGATCAGGACTGCCAGCACCACAGCCCTTTTCAAAATCTTTCCGTTGGCAGTTAATAAATCTCTCATAATCCCTTTGGAAATATATTTTCCCTGAGAATAATCATCCTGGCAATAAGGCAGAGAAGAATACAAAGCTGTGTCCCAGGAAAGCCATGTCTGAGGTTCTCATTCAAGTCCAGTGCTAGTGTGGTATGGTAACTCCTGAGAGGAAACTTCACATTTGCTATAGAAACCAGGCTTTGTGGCTGCTCAGCGTGGGTGGCCCCACAACCAGGTGGGAAACAACCGCAGGGGCAGGTCTGAGCCTTGGGTCACTCCCAGTGTGCACGAGTGTGTAGAAAAGAGTGAAATGGATTCTCTTCCTGTCTATTCAGATATTTTTCCTGTCACTAGCCAAAAATAGAATCAGAACTAGCCTTTCCCCTGAAGACTTCCAAATGCTGAATGCCTTCTAAAATGATGTATCTAGACTTTTACACATATGCAGTTTGAACTGTCAGTCTATAAAATTTGAGTGAAAGCCTTGAGTAGGCTCATTATTGGTTAAAAAGATTAACACTGCTCAATACTTCCAAAACAAAACGATGGACACAGGTGATTAACTCTGAACTGAAGTAGCATTCTGGAAATGTAATTAGATAGCTTCATTGTATTCCGTGCACTAGATTTTTATTGCATCAAGATAACTAATAACATAGAAAGATAGATGATAACTTAAATAAGTGAGTTGTGTCTCTTAAGCTATGTTTCAGGTGATATCCCCCCACCCAACTCTTGCTAGAATAAGCACACAATAAGGGGTTTGCATAAGCTCCCTTCAATCTTTTGAAATCTACTGTGGAGGTAGCAGGATACCTAAGTGGGTAAACACTCGACTCTTTTGACCTGTTTTTGATCCCTGAGATAAAGGTAAAAAGCCAAACGAGGTAGCAGCATCCTAAAACTAGGTGGGAGGCAAAGATAGGAGAATCAGCCAGATGCCTGTACACATACTGAGGAGGTGACAGAAATCACAGGAGAGATCCTGTGATCTCCTGCACCCCCCCCCCAATAAAAAAGTGAAAGGAGAAAGACAACAACCACAAAAGTAAAGTTGTTCTATGACCTCCACATGACCTCCACGTGTGTGCCATGCCCTACGTATCTCCTCCCTCACATACTAAATAAAAAGATAAAACTTTTAAAATCTAATATATATTAAAGCTTAATTCTACAGGCAACTTTGGTTCTCCATAGTAAAAGTATTTGAAATACTAATGTAAGGACCAGAGAGAATATACATATTTGATAGACTAATCATTTAAACTATTAGTAAAATGTAAAGCAACATTTTTCTATTATACTTTGTATGTCTCTTAGGCCTCTTGGTGGGAGCATTCAGGGATCTAGCTTGAGCCATTTAATGTCTGTTAACAGATCTGCCCTGGCTTCTTATTGGCATGCTTTCCTGTGCCACCCACGGAGACCTCCAAATGTGGATCCAAGGACTGCTGAGCCCTGAACGCTGTTTTTGTGTAATTCTGCCAATGACCACCCTTAAACCTCAAAAGAATGAAGGGAGAGCAAAGATATGCAGAAATATATGTATTTTTAAAACCCTGAGGCTACTTACATGAATATGAGCTCTTCTATTCTGTCCCTGGTCCAGCCTGGGTCCGAAAGATCCAGACTCCCTCTATGCTCTTTGGTCTGGGTTCTGGGCATGATCTTTGGCTGAGCTGTGTGTGCATATGTACCAGCCTGTCAAGAGCTCACCCACTCCCCAAATCAGGACTAACCACAGCCTGAAAAAGGAAATTTTCATTTGGTGAAAAGAGCATGTGAGTTGTGAGCCCTGGATCAAAATATTTTCTTGTACTGTCTTTCCATCTTTAAATAAGACTGTGCTGTATACTTTGAAAGGGCATGGATATGCGCCCCCCCCCATACACACACACTCCAGCAACTGTGGATTAGCAGACAACAAACAAGTAGAAAATATAATAGACATTTGAACTTTGACTCTTGACTTTTCCTGTTCATGTCCCCAACACTGAAAGCTTTGTTCCAGGCTGTACTTTCAATTTTGTTCAGAGTTCTGAATTAAAGTGAGAGGAACACTGGTTAATTATAAGTTAATTTTGCCATAATCTGGAATAAATTAGATGATTGCTTAGTTCACAAAAAATTTATTATAATCACAAATTAGGATTTGAGACTTTGAAAGGGGCTTTGAAATTACTTCCCATCCAAACCTCTTATTTTAGAGATGAAAAAAGTGAGGACCCAGTGTGATTAAATGGCCTGCTCAAGTTCATACAACTAATTAAAAGCTAAGCAAGAACTAGATTCTATGTCTCTTGCTCCTCCATCAGAGTGTTTAGATCTGTTTCTATTATACCTCAGGTTTTAATTAGTTATAATAAGAGGTAGCAGTGAGCTGGATTAAACAAAATGGTAAATAGACCTCCTGTCTTCTTACTTTGTTCTTTGGCTCTTTAAAATAATAGGGGTTTGCTTTGCTTGATTTATTTCATTATTTTTATATGTGCAGCATCGTCTAATGATGAGATTTCTCAGTAAAAATGTTTTTGAGCAAATTACACTGAACTATTAGGAAAATTAACTGATCTGTCTTCTGAGAAATAGCTGATAAATGCTGACATTACTATCATGGATAGTGAAGGTAGACAGGCATCTAGGCAGAGAATAAGAATAGAGTTTATTTTTCTAGCTTTATACCACAGAGAACAAACCACATGGAGGCAGAAGTGATTTCACAGGAAAGCACCAACTGTGGTGTTATTCACACCATGGGCCCAGGCTTCTTCATATTGTCCTTCTCGTGTTCTCAATGAAGAAAAAAAAAATCTTACAGTTTGCTCTTCCGTCTAAGATGTGACATAAACCACCTCCCCATATACATGATAAACCTAGGTTTTGACTAGACTGCTAATTACATTAAACACCCTAATATCGTCAGAAAAGAACTTGGGAACGAAGATCCATGGCACCATTGCTTCTAGTCTTGGGCTTTTAATAATAAATTTGATTTTGAAATAATTATATGAAGTCATGAATGATTGATTCTCTGTGTTTCTTTCAGCTTTAAGATCATGTGGTTCAACGTCCCTTCTCCTTGTTTGTGTATTTTGGCGTTTTTCATTGTTTTGAGACAGAGTCCAGTTGTAGAGCCTAATATGGACTGTAAATACTAATCCTATCACCTTAGTTCTTCAAGCACTAGGATTACAGCACGCACACCATTCCTAGACTCATTCTTCTTCCTCAATAGGGTAAAAAAAAAATATTGATTAAATGCTTACCCAAGTGTCTGTTACTCTAAGGAAAGTGGCTGTCTTGTTTGAACAAATTTAACACACCATTGTTTGGTCCATTTTCCTTGGCTAAAACATAGTACCACAGATGGTGAAAATCACAAAAGCAGGGAAAGAGGAGAGAAGGAGAAGGAGGAGGAGGAGGAGGAGGAGGAGGAGGAGGAGGAGGAGGAGGAGGAAGAGGAGGAGGAAGAGGAGGAGAAAGAAGAAGTAGAAGAGGAGGAGGAGAAGGAGGAGGAGGTGGCAACTTTTGGACTGGCTAGTTTTGTGTGTGTCAACCTGACACAAGCTGGAGTTATCACAGAGAAAGGAGTTTCAGGTGAGGAAATGCCTCCATGAGATCCAGCTGTAAGGCATTTTCTCAATTAGTGATCAAGGGGAGAAGGCCCATTGTGGGTGGTGCCATCCCTGGACTGGTAGTTCTGTGTTCTATAAGAAAGCAAGCTGAGCAAGCCAGGGGAAGCAAGCCAGTAAGTAACATCCTCCATGGCCTCTGCATCAGCTCCTGCTTCCTGACCTGCTTGAGTCCCAGTCCTGACTTCCTTTGGTGATGAACAGCAATGTGGAAGAGTAAGCTGAATAAACCCTTTCCTCCCCAACTTGCTTCTTAGTCATGATGCCTGTGCAGGAATAGAAACCCTGACTAAGACAGCTTTCCATATTATAAGAGGCTGGGAAGCCCAAGAGTACATTCCCAAGATCTCCCCAGGAGGGTCTTTGTGCTGCATCCTAACATGGCAGGACAAGCAAGTTTTTACAATAAGTCACTCCCATGCCCTCAGTCATGCCATTTTAATCCACTTGTGAGTATAGAGCCCTGGTGACCAGATTACCTTCAAAAGGACACATTCTCCAATCCTATCATAAAGGCAAATGAGCTTCAAAATAATCTTGAGAAGGGACATTCAAGACCTGTGCTAAGTTCTTATCATCATAAATAGAAGATCCAAGGCACTAGTTAGGCACCAAGAGGGAAGGGGTCATGAAAAAGAAATGTCAGGGCCTCTGCCGTTGATGCCTGGTTTTTCTTCTTCATTTCCTAACATTGTATTTGGTGGTGGTGTTAACTGAGATATGGTAATGGGACTTGTTTATGGTTTGACAAATTATCCGGGGAAACAGAGCCTCATAGAAGTAATATTAGTATCTATTGTTGACAAAGAACTACCTGGAGAATGGTTTGGTTTATTTTGATAATGCTTTTTAATAACTATGAAATTTATTACATAATGTAGTCTGAGTGTATATGTGTTGGTGCACATGTTTGTGAAGATTAGTATACATGTGTGTGCATGTATATGTGAAGTCCAGAGGTGAAGCTCTGGTGTCATTCCTCTGGAGCCATATACCTTTAAAAAGTTCTTTTTAATTTCATAGATAGAAAAATAGATAGATGATAGAGACAGATGAGAGATAGACATACACATATATCACACATACATATATGCATATATAAACACATATCACATATACATGTGTGTGAGTGTGTGTGAGTGTGTTAGAGTGTGAGTGTAAGTGTGTGTGAATGTATATATGTGTGTGAGTGTGTGTAAGAGCGTGTGTGTGGGATTGTGTGAATGTGAGTTTGTGTGTGTGTGTGCACAGACATGCATGTGCAAGTGCGTGCACTCATGCCACCATGGGCATGTGGAAATCAAAGGATCACCTCTGGGAGTTGGTTCTTTCCTTTCACCATGTAGGTCATGGGGATTGGACTCAGGTTGTCAAGCTTGTCAGCAAGTGCCTTTACTACTTGAGTCATCCGAACATTGTTTTTGAAGACACAGTCTCTAATGTGCCTGGAACTCACTGAGTATACTAAACGGGCAGGTCCGCAGCCCTAGAGATCAACCTCTCTCTGTTTCTTCCATGCTGGGATTATAAGCAAATGCCACCACACTCAGCTTTCTGTAATCTTGAGCTCTAAGGAGGGAATTCTGGTCCTTTACTGTCTAGGGCTTCTCCTCGGCCCAAGTCAGGACGTTTGAACTCTATAAACACTCAGAGATAAATAGCTGTGACCGAGACCAGCCACACATACATATTCTGAGAGAGAACAAGTCAAACTAAGCTAGTGGCCATCTCACCCCCTCCAGGCAGTAAAACCAGGACAGTTGACAGAAACCCACATTTGGAGATCAGTGTTTCGGGGTTTCTCCCTTGGAATTCTTACAATATCATCTTAATTTTGTGTGTCATGAGTGAGGTTGAGGGACAATGAAGGGATTTCAGAGCCTCAGCTCCCATGTCATTCCACTTCCCTCCAACTCAATAGGACTGGTTCTTAGTAGCTAGCTCCCTAGACGATGTGTCTCCCACACTCAAACCATCTCTTTATCTCCTGTCCTATTGACACCGTTTCCATTGTGCCAGAAGGAACCTAGGTGCAACATGGAGGGAGTAAGGATTAGACATCTTTACTTTGAGGCCTTTCTTTATGGGACATGGGGACAGCCTCAAGCCTGGAACTGACGATACCTTGGCATATTGGCTGGGCACATGCTGCTGGCTTCAGTTAGGCTAGGGCAAGTCTCTCCCCTTCTCTCACCCAGATCCTGATCACATCCAAGCTATGAGGTTTAAAGATCCTATGGACTTACTCCTTTCCTGTGGGTTGAGACAATACTCCCAGTTCCTCTAGACTCCACTTGGGTTGTATAAGTTCTGGTTGATGGAAGGGACACAACTAGGCAACCAACAAGCCCAAGTACATTAGCCTCTGTGCAGCATGAGGCTCAGCACCCATGCCCAAGTACTGCCTATGCCTCTTCCATTCCTGGAGGAATCTTACAGAGGAAGACTTATGTCTGTTTCTTCTGGCCCACTAGAGGCAGGAAATTTCTTATGGTGTACACTAATGTTGTCATTTACAATTAACCCAGCACAATATACAAATGAACAGGAAGATTATGGCTAGCACTTAAGGCTTATTTTTCTGTGCCTTAGAGTGGCATTCAATAGCAAATGAAGCACCATGCATGGTCAAGGAGAGAGGGAGACCATGGGAGAAGGCACAGAAGTCCATGTGCTCCCTTGGCAGCATTTTCTGCATGATTTTAGGTATTGCCTCCTGTATTCTCATCTTGCAGTGAGTTCTAAAATGATGCAGTAAGTTCCACACAGAAAAACTAGAATTTTGTACTGAAGAAGTTTCCTAGTGGCCAGAAAGATGGCTTGTGGGTAAAGATACTTGCTTCCAAGTCTGCTCACCTCAACTTAATCGCCAGGACCCAGAAGGTAGAAGGAGATAACTGCCTCCTGCAAGTTGTCCTCTGACTTGCGCGCACGCACACACACACACACACAGAGACACACACACACATTTTCTTGGGCTTTAGAGTATATGTCAGTGGTACAGCATATCCCTACATTCTATAAAGCTTGATTCCAATCTCTGAGTGCATCAAAAGAAACAAATGAAAAAAATCTATATATTTATTAGGCATTTTAATATCTTTTAGAAGATTGCATTTTTATGTCTCTTTATAAGAATAAGAAAGTATGGGCTAGACAGACGACTCACTTGCTACTCTTAGAGAGGATCTGGTATCCATCACCCAGATGGTAGCTCGCAAATGTCTTTAATTTCAGGTCCAGGGTCTCTGACTGACACTGTCTTCTAGCCTATTAAAGTTCCAGGTACACATGTGGTACAACAATCTAAATGCAGGCAAAGTGCACACATACATGAAATAAAAATAAATAATTTTTTTTTTATTTTAAAGAAAGGAACATAAGCATTGATAGCAACCATGGACAGCATAAATCGAGGGCTGATGTCAGCATAACAAAGCCAGCAGAAACAGCAGTCGTTCTGTAACTGCCCAAATCAAATAGCATATATACTCTTGAATCAGTCATGGGTGGTAATTAGGGGACCTTGTACCAGTGATGTCTGGAATAACAAGCATTACTGCCAGCACAATTCCTGAGTGACACATGGGAAGCAAAGCACATACTTCTGTGTGTCTTTGTGACTTTAACTGGGCATAAATGTTCCAATAGCCATTTGCACATGGCACAGTGTGCTTATAGGGATAGATTATCAATTACCTAGCTTCATGCATACAAAACCAGGGAGCTTCCTGCTAACACTGCTAGCACTAGGCATTTGTTGAATACCAATACTAGAAAATATAGGTGTCAAGAATACTTGTTTATGAACATCAAGAAGTATCCCTAATGAATATTCCAACAAAATTTACCTTCACACGTCTGCCATTATTATCTTTTTCCCTGAGTAAATCCATCTGGAATCAAATATAAAACAAACAAACAAACAAACAAACATAAAAGCAAAAAAACCTTTGTAAAGCACAAGAATGGAATTTATCTTTTTTCAGAAGCATACTTAAAGCTTATAGGATTCAAACTGCTGTAAATCACGAAAGTTGCTTAAATTAAATATTGATATCTCAAGGTTCCACAATGCAGGCAAGTATAGA
Source organism: Rhynchomys soricoides (assembly GCA_019843965.1). Taxonomy (NCBI): domain Eukaryota; kingdom Metazoa; phylum Chordata; class Mammalia; order Rodentia; family Muridae; genus Rhynchomys; species Rhynchomys soricoides. The sequence goes on along the minus strand of JADRCH010000027.1, from coordinate 3,249,351 downwards.
ATAAAAGATTTCTCTGAAAGTGTAAACAAATGGGCATGCTATGTAAGATTACATCTTAGCTCTTTGGTTTTCTTGGTTCTCACTTTCCCAGCTACATCTGATCACAGAGAGATGGAGGAGAACCAGAAGCATCAGTTGGTGATGAATTACTTATGTTTGTCCTGAAATGGATCTTGGTATTATATTCAGCTACTCCTTCCAATACTGGGGAGGGGAATATCATTGGGTGTAGAGAGAGACATGTACAAAGAAACAAATAGTTTGTTCAAAATCACACACACATTCTCTCAGCAGCAGAGCCAGAAAACATCTTGTTTCCTCTAGTGTAACCCACTTAGTTTCTCCAGTAAGGATCATAGCTTTAGCAGATGGATTTCTCTGGGGTGCATTCCAATGTCAAGGGGTCAGACAAACTGTTAATGCCACTGGAAGCACTCATATGAGCTGTGAGCATGAAGACCTGAACCCACATCCCGACTTGAAACACTCGGTAGTCAGTCCATTCTCCCATGTTTGCCCGAGTCCTCCTGGAAATTATTATAGCTCTGGAAAGACTTGGTTGGGAAAACTTGGCACTAACTGTGCAAATAAAACAAGTAAGTTTTCCTGGTCAAAGAATTTAGTTCTACAAAACATCGGTTCAGGAGCTGTGAACACAGCCGTGCTTAATGAAACACATGCTAAGAAGCCTCACGTTGTGAGTGGAGCAGACATGGTTTGTACCATCTGTTGTTTTACCACTGTAGAACCTTCACATGGCTGATGTGGTAAGAAAAAATTGTGATTGGTTTATTCCCTAACAAACACTTTTTATGAAAATTGTCATCATTCTCACGACTGTCAAAATGAACAAAATATGACAAAATAGATGTAAAAGGAGCAGAATTTCCAAGGAGGTTTTGAAAAGGTCCTGATTTCACTGCTGTCCATTTCTTTACTCAAAACACATTATAGTTGTCACCCATTCTAACACGAATACTATAAAGGTGAGGGCAGGCTGATAGATAAACACATGCTCTCTGATTCTTAAGGGAGCTTGGTACTTGGAGATGTCTTGAAAACCTATATATACTAGTTAAGAACCAACACAAGAAAGGACTCGTTTTCTTTCCATCTCAGATTAATTATGAGTATGGACAGGCCTTCCTTTTACTCTTTCAGATCAGGATAATATTGTTATTTAGATTAAGATTTATGTGGTCAGTAGAGATGGCCCTGGATAAGGGTGTTTCCAGGCCCCAAGAAGGAGAGCCAGAAGGGTGACCAGTTCAGAAACCGTTCAGGCCCAGATCCAGGCCTTTGAATTGGCCCGCCCCAGTGTCTACTGCATTGATGAACTGCTGGAGTGCATGAAGGGGCTGGTCCCACAGATCCAAATCTACAGGATCTCCACGACCCAGGACAACAACAGGATACCCAAGAGGAGTCTCAATGAGGTTCCAGTATTTATAGAGCAGCAGAAGCCAAAGGCCTTGCACCAGATCAATGACTCATTGCTATGAACATTTGCAAGCAAAGAAGTGTGGAGAGAGGGTATACTGCAGGACACACTGACACACGACAGCTTCCACAGTGAGGTTGTTTTTCTCTGTTTGGGGCAGGTTGAGAAGGTGGAGGGAGGGTGTGAGGGGAGGGGTGATAAGTGGGATTGGGATTTGTGTGGTAACAATGTGTGATGATTTTAAAAAACAAACAACAACACTCCTTACTATAGGTAGCCAGATTCTGGCCTCTGAAATAACCTACAGTGTAAAAAACCAAAAAAATCATAGAAATCTGACTTGGAAAATACCTACTTAACCTACCTATTTCTTTTCACTGGCCTAATCTAAAATGGCAGGATCTTGTAACATGAATGCTGCCAACTGTATGTGTATCCACCCTGACTTCCCCTTCCCTGTATGCTCAGTGCTGACACTAGGTCCTCCAAATCATGAAAAAGCATTGCTTCCATGCCCAACTCAGTCTCTTAAGAAATAAGATTATTTTATAGCTTTAACAGATTTACTCTCCTTCTTCTGGAAGGTAAGCCTTGTTTCCTGCATATTATTTTTATCAGTACTGTGATCAAATATTCGACAGAAACCAGAGCCAAAGGATTTATGTCGCACACGGCTTTCGGGGGTTAGCTCATGCTCACTTGGGTCCATGCACTTGGGTAGAACATGGTGATAGCATGGGCTTGCAGCAAAGCAGCTTCTTTATTTCCTCGTGGACAGGAAGCAGACAGAGAAGAATGACCTGGGTACCAAGTATAACCTTCAAGGACACACTCCCAGTGACCACCAGCTGAAAACAAGCATTTCCCACACTGGGTTGTAGAGAAATGTTTCATAGTCACACTATGACAAAAACTGTTGTCTGATATGAAAGTGTTCCTTTGGCTGGCTCACCTTTCTTCATTGTATTAGTGAGACTCCAGAATTAAGATCACAGTATTGTGTTTACAAATCATAATTAAATTATCAACTTCAAGTATCTACTTATGTGGCACTTTGCATCTTTGCAATACAAAAATTCTCTGGGAGCTTTTGCCTATAAGCATCCAGTAACCATTCCTTCTTACAGTTATGGCTCACCCGTTAGAAATGTCTTTAACAGGATTTCAACTGATGAGATGAGTGTAAAATTAAAGCTAAGCCAACCAGAGGTTTTTCTTTCTGGAATATTAATCTGGACCAAGTAACAAAGTCTAAAAACAATCAAACAAACCAACAAAACTACATTCGTTCCTGTGGCAATCACTTTACAGACTATTTACAAGTTCCTGATGCCTGTTTTTTTTTTTTTCTGAAATATTCTCTTTAAATATTAAGATCAATTAAACTTTACCCTTTAGCACTGTAGATTAAATTGAGTTCATCATCAAATTAAATCTGATAAAAGCTCTTCATTGCTAGAGTGCTGTTATTTAGGTATTTGTCAAACAAATCTTTATGTTTTCACTCAAGACTCAACTATGTGAATATTTCTGCTGAAGAACTCAACTTTTTAATTAATTTGATAAGTTTTATCCCCATTGGCACATAATATTTATAGGAGAGTATCTAATGTTTCAACACATATGTGCGTTGGCAAATCATCAAGTCATGATATTTGACACCGTCATTGCCTCAAATATTTATAATTTTTATTTTTAAATTTATTTATTTTTATTTTATGTGTGTGGGTGTTTTGCCTGAGTGTATGTCTATGTGTGTTCCCACAGAGGCCAGATGAGGGCATCAGATCCTCTAAGACTGGAGTTATAGGTGTTTATTAGCAACCATGTGGGTGCTGGAAACTGAACTCAGATCCTCTGCAAGAGCAGCAAGTGCTCTTAAGCACTGAGCCATCTCTCTAGGTCCCAAATATTTATAATTTCTAATAAAATATTTTTGTTAATTTTTGAGAAGTGCAGGCACACATATAATGCATGACAATCAGATTCACACACATATAATGCATGTGGATCAGATTCACTTCTCATTCATCTCCCTAACTCCTACACTTTCCAGTCATCTCCTTAACCCCTACCTGATCCATCTCCACCCTCTCTCAACTGCACTTCCTTTGTTGCTCTTGTTTCATAATCACTGAGTCCAGTCTGTGCTGCTCATACACTCATGGATGTGGGATCATCCCCTAAAGTATGGTCAGTATATCAAGAGCCATGTGCTTAAAGAAAACTGATTCTCTGCCAGCAGCCATCAACTGTCAATAGCTCCCCAGCTTTGGGTGGGGGCTCACGAACCCCTCCTTCATTCGTTCTGTAAGTTAACTAAATTGATCTTATACAAGACTTCTGCAGACAATCCAGCTCTGCCAGTTCACAATGCTGCAGTTTTACAATGTCAGAAATATTTGAGATGAACAGTGGTAGCTCATGCCTTTAATCCCAGCACTCAGGAGACAGAGGCAGGCAGATCTCTGAGTTCAAGGCCAGCCTCATCTACAGAGAAATTTTCGGTACAGTCAATGCTACACAGAGAAACCCTGTCTTGAATGTGTGTGTGTGTGTGTGTGTGTGTGTGTGTGTGCGTGTATACATATATTTGAATCTACATTCAGCACATGAGAAAAACATGCAATACTTTGTCACACACACACCTGCTCCCCCCCCCCAAAAAAATCTTAATACTAATCTTCCTGATTTGTTCATCTCTGCATTTCTGTATATGTGTCTCTATGGTCTTGAATGACCTCTGGTGACAGTTACTACCTCATTGGACCGGAGGGGTGAGAATTACGGTAATGTGAAGAAGCATCCACATTTCTGCCATTATTTCCTTCCTTGAGAATTACTAAGTTGCCGAGGTTTGCTCTGCCAGTTTTCTCATGTTCTGCTGCCATCACGGCAGCTGATTCCTTTATCCCTAACTCAGAAAAGGCATTAGGCCTAGCCTTGAAATGAAGGTTTTTATAATATTTAATCTTTTTTCATCTTCCTTTGCCGAAGCTTAAGTCCCATTACTCCTGGCCCTGTCCTTGTTGACTAATGAGGATAATTGGTCCTTTCCTCCTGCAAACAGCCTTTTATGTGTTTCGAGGAGTTATTACGGTCCTTTCCTCTCTTCCCTAGGCGGAGCAGCCCTGATGTTCGTAACCTTCCCTCACAGGGCTGATTTCCCAAACCTTTGATCATTCTCGTTCTTCCCCTCTGAACTCTCTCCAATTTGTCTGTCTCTTTCAAAATGTGGTGCCCAGGAAAGAATTCGACCCTCAGGTTGAATCCTAACCGATATGGCCTTAGCCTGGTCAGTGTCTCCCGGATGTGTACCGATCTATACATTACTTACCAAAGTTCTTGCACAGAAGTTCCTTTCATTAAAAAGAAAATTAGGAATCTTAATTTGGCATTTAGGACAATTTAATTTGGCATTTCTCACAGAACCTACGTGATAGTATACAACAGGTATTTTTAAAAGCAGCGAACTATCAAACAATAGCAAACAGAATTTGAGTCGAGGAGATAACATTTTCAGAGTGGATGAACTTCATAAAGACAGGGAAATAAACCTTTCAAATATGGAAGAAGAATTCCATGTTGTTCCATGTCATCTTACCATGTAATAGAATATCCAATGTTTATAAAAGGATATTTTGTATTGCCTGGAAAATCTTTTAGGAATAAATTTTTACACATCAAGCCGATATATGGCTTACTTTTTGCTTTTCACTTCAGTTTAAATTTATGTAGCACTTACCAAAATCTATAGTTCATGAGCTAATCAAAGAGAGTTAAGCTTTTCTGCTGAAACTTGAGAACAAATTAAGGATTGCTTAAAAGAGATTGTGTTTTACATGCTTGTACCATTAATATTTATGAAAAGACCAAAAGCAACCTTTGATTTTGCAGTTTTTAACCACCAGCAGACAAGACAAAATCACGAAGCATGAGACATCAGAAAAGCAGCTTAAGGCTTCTTTGTGTTACACCAAACGTGAATAAAACTGGAGGACGGATATCAGTAGAGTGGGGGAGTAAGACCTGACTCCACAGATGAGATGAAGATAAAATGAGCTTTGTAAAAGAAGACAGGAGGGACAGAGCCCAGGAGTGGAGAAATGGTGAGAGGTCCAGAGGACGCTGGGACAACGGACTTGGCTGGAGTAGAGAAATTAGCTGAGGGTGGCTTGAAAACCAGACAGTGAGAGAACTTAGTGTGGTGGGGGGGATCTTGGAGCTGCTGAGAGACGGATGAAGTGCCTCTTTGGGGAGATCAGCCTGGTGGTAGCCTTCTGTGTGCTGATCGTGGGGGCGGTGCTGGACAGGGCAAAAGCACTCGTAGCAGCTGAGAGCGTTCTACTCTTCAGAAAGCCTGCTGGGCTGTCAAACCTGTACTTTTAAATGTGTGAGTCCAATTATCCTCTTTGGGCTATATTGCTAGGCGACTTTTATAAAAGTCAAAGAGACACTCAGACTTAAACATCTGAGTCCCAGTCCATCAACACATGGATTTGGAGCGCAGTGGGGATTCAGGGAAAACATTTTAAGGTGGACATCGGTACAGTGTCACCTTTAAACACTTAACTCTAATAGGACTCTTTCTGAAGGGATCGTTCTTCTCTTCAGAGAAAGAATGCAGTATGCATGACCACTAGATGTCACTGTTGCTAGGCTACCTCAAGATCAGAAGTACAGTATTCAGAGAGCTTAAAGAGTCTTCAAAGCAAAAGGAAAAACTGTAAATTTATAAGACTTGCAGCCAAAACGCTTGTCATTCCTGCTCTCTGCTTCCACACACATCCATATTCTTCCTAAAAGGCACATTCAAGACACTAATCTTGAGGGCATGTGACAATGTCTAAAACTGGCATGTTCCAATTGTCCCTTTCCCCCCCTGGTGCTAGAGACTGAACCCAAGGCTATGAAAGGGCTCTGCCAACTTTGTGATTTTTATCTGGAGCCAGTGTCTCACTAAATTACTGAGATTGCCCTTGAACTTGCTCTGGAGCACAGGCAGGCCTTGAACCTGTGATCTGTGTGGCACCGATTACAGGCTTACACCTCCAGGCCCTGCTTGACTTTTGTCACAGAAGCTCCCTTCTTTATGTGCTGTGTTTTCTGTGGCTGTGTGGAATAGGCTCTTGCTTTTTAAGCAGTATTCTCGGCCATGTTGACATTGTGGACTAGACCCTTTTCAAATTATTTCTGAAAACATTTCATACATTCAGATCTGACTGGGGGTACTGAGTTTAGTTGCATGTGTACAGGTTTATGACTACAGTAGAATTCCTGAGTCCTCTTTGGGACTGTCTAATAATGTAGCTTTTACTACAACGGATACCTTGAAAACCCGAGTCACATTTTATTATGTGTTTACACAGTCCTAATTACCACACCATTAAAAATATTTTAAATATTTCAATTATTTTATATGTTTAGACTATAGACTATGGTCAGAACATATCAACCTATAATACCATGTTTTGTGTACCTAATAAAAGCTCTTAAGTAGCACAGTATGTACTCTTTATAAATAAACACTGTATAAAATACCTTATGAAATAGTTAAAGGCCATCTTCTCTAGTAACTAAATGTTATTGAACCAAAATTCTTTCCCCCACTACTCCCCCATATTGCTTACTCTTCCCACTGCCCTGATAGAATGCTCTGACAGGAGCAACTTGCAGGGAAAATTGTAGGATTTATTTTGGCTTAGAGGTCCAGGAAACACAGTCCACCATGGTGGGGAAGGTCTGGGAGTACACGGAGGCTGATCACATTGCACCCATGCTCAAGAAACAGAGACGAAGGTTAGCGCTCAGCTCACCTTCCCATGGGTCTTTTTCCTTCAACTAATCTAATATCGTATAAGCTTTCACAGTCATGTCCTGAGGCTTGACTCCTGGACAATTCTAGATCCTATCAAGTGAGCAATCGATATTAACCATCACATCCTCTAAGATAAGCCTGCTAGATGGCTCAGCAAATAAAGGTGCTTATCACCAAACCCGAAGTCCTGAGTTCCATCCCCAGGAATCTCATGCTGGAAAGAGAGCACAGACTCTGCATACTCTAAGATACTATTCAAAGTGGTAGGCAGTCAGCTGCACACTACACTAAGAGAAAGCAAATAAGCCCATGGTGTGTTTCTCCTCCTCCTCCTCCTCCTCCTCCTCCTCCTCCTCCTCCTCCTCCTCCTCCTCTTCCTCCTCCTGAGACAGGGTCTCTCTGTGTAGCCCTGGCTATCCTGAAACTCAGTAAGTAGACCAGACTGGCCTCAGACTCAGATGTCTACCTTCCTCTGCCTTCCTAGTATTTGGATTAAAACTGTGTGCTACCATGCCCAGCTTAAACCCACAATCTTAAACACTGGGGATTTTCTCGTTCCTGATTTCTTGAGATAACAGAAACATTTTCATTCCTATTTCTATCTCTTACTGTAACTCCTTTAAGAAGCTAAAAGTAACACACACACACAGTCTTAATTATGCAGATATTAACTATATGTAATAATTTCCTCTATTAGTGTCTGTATATATAAAAAGAGAGAGAGAGTGGTCAAAGTGGACCTGGGACAATGTGGACAAGAATCTATTTACCTCAGATACAACACCAATGACAGATCAAAGAAATGTTCCACCTTAGTCTAGCTTAAGAAACCAGTGAGTTTATTAGGGTTTGCTTATAGGAGTGTGGTTGAGTGGGTGCTTATAAGCAGCTCACCCTGAAAAGCCTGCCCAAGTGGGTGTGATGACCACAAAAGCCCCACCTCTGGATCTCTCCGCATGCCTTGGTAGCTCAGCTGGACATGTCTCCTTCCCTAGCAACTGTTGCTATTTACATAACCCTGGAGAGGGGTCTGTGAATCCTGCAAGTTTCAGGAGTTTCCTAAATCTTACAAGTTCTGTTAGCTTCTTGAACCTTGGTTCACTTTGCTCCCTGAGTCTTAATGTTCAGAGGAAATAGCTACACAACAAAAGAAAAAGATGAATTATTCCTTGAACTCAAGGAAACATGTAGATCTTTTTGTTTCCTTCTGAAAGTCGTATAGGTTTTGTTTTTGTCTTTGATTAAATTTTTTAAAAGTTTGTTGCCGGGCAGTGGTGGCGCACTCACGCCTTTAATCCCAGCACCTGGGAGGCAGAGACAGGTGGATTTCTGAGTTTGAGGCCAGCCTGGTCTACAGAGTGAGTTCCAGGACAGCCAGGGCTATACAGAGAAACCCTATCTCAAAAAAACAAAAACAAAAACAAAAATGATTGTTGAAGCTTCCAAACCTAGCTGGATCTATTTCCTGAACTTTGAGACACAGATATTCCTGAATCTCTACCCAATCACTGTTTTCTAGGTATCTGCATCTTGGGGTGACCATCAGTGATTTTCCCCAAAGAACAAAATCAGTGACACTGTCTCATACCACGCCTTCAGCACACCAGACAGTCCAGATTCAGAGGGATGTAGAGGACTCAAAAAAGATGATGGCAAAAACCTTCAAGCTCACAGAGTGTGTGCAGCCAGCAGGACACAAAGTCCTGATGTTGTCGGAAGGGCTCTGGGACTGAACAAGAACATGCCCTCTTCCTCCCTCTCAACCCTGTCAGAGAAAATGTTCTCTCCTTCTCACCTAAGTCACCACAAGGGAAAGATTCAGGCTGATAAGCTTCGAACTGTGTCCATGCCACATGGAATTGAAGTTTATCTTTCTGCACATACCCATATGTTCACTTCCCAATAATGTGTGGGAAATAGACATCAAGTGCTGTGGTAAATGCCCTCCAGACTCTTTGTGAATATTACACACTGTGATGTATTCCTATTGTACATACCTCTATACTATGAATATTCAAGTGTACAGACATTGGTTTAATTTCTCCCCCCCCCCCCTTTTTTTTTTTCAAAAAACAGGGTCTCTCTATATATGTAATGCTGGCTGTTCTGGAGCTCCCTGTGTAGACCATGCTGGCCTTCAACTCACAGAGGTCCACCTGCTTCTGCCTCTGCGTCCCAGGTGGTGGGATTAAAGCCAAGTGCTACCACTCAGACTCTTTGTGTTGGCTGCATGTTTGTTCGTGTGCCATTTGAGTGCCTGGTACCTGTGGAGGCCAGAGAAAGGCCTGGAATTATGGACAGCTGTGAGCTACCATGTGGGTCCAAAGAAGCAGACCCAGGTCCTCTGCAAGAGTGGCAAGAACCTCTCTCTCTCTCTCTCTCTCCCTCTCCCTCTCTCTCTTCCTTTCTTTCCTTTTTTGAGACAGACTCTCACTCTGTACGGACCTAGCTGACCCAGACTGATTGTATTAGACTAGGGTAGCCTCACACTTGCAGAGATCTGCCTCCACAGTGCTGGGATTAAAGGCACGTACCACCACACTAGGCTCACCTTTCTTTTTGTAAGTGACAAATGAAACACTGAAACAATATGGGTGACTTTTAAAGAACTTCTGACACTGAAGAAAAATGAAAGGGTGGTTTTGTTTGACATGAAGTAAAAATCAGAGACTTATTAATCTCAGATTAACCTCCTTATTATGTAGTTATCAAATATTCTGTAGAAACAAGCCAAAAAAAAAAAAAAACCTTACGCATTCTGAAGAATAAAATCTTATACCATGGGACTGGATTTTTATATATTAAAATGTTTACCCACTGATACTATGGATTGTACAATTTTTTGAGACAGGGTTTCTCTGTATAGCCCTGGCTGTCCTGGAACTCACTCTGTAGACCAGGCTGGCCTCGAACTCAGAAATCTGCCTGCCTCTGCCTCCCAAGTGCTCCTCTTCCCCAATTCCTCTCAGATCCTTCCTACCCCCCTACCCATTCAACACCCAACTTTATACTTTCTCTTAATAAAAAACATAAACAAAAATTAAGAGAGAGAGAGAGAGAGAGAGAGAGAGAGAGAGAGAGAGAGAAGCTTCTACGGCAAAAGGTTTCCACATGGTTTTCAAATGGCTTTTAATGGTGGCTGTCCCTCTCCGCAGCCCCTCCTTCACCCTTCTTCCACCCTCCTCTCCGCAGCCCCTCCTTCACCCTTCTTCCACCCTCCTCTCCGCAGCCCCTCCTTCACCCTTCTTCCCATTCAATACTCCTATTCTGGTTTCTTGTTTATCTCTCCATAGCTCTATGTTCTATTTCTGCATTTTTGGAAGATCCTCTCCTCCTGCCTGGTTCTTTCCTGGGTTCCTAACCTCTGACTGTAGCATGTACTTTGAAGACTTAGAAGCTAATGTCCACATATAAGAGTTACCTCACTAGGGATGATTTTTCTGGTTCCATTCCATCACCTACAAATTTCATGATTTCCTTTTTCTTAACAGCTGAATAATATTCCAATGTGTAAATGTACCAATTCATCAGTCGATGAACATCTAAACTGTTCCCAACCTCTGGCTACTATGACTAGAACAACAATGAACATAGTTGGACAAGTGTCTCTGTAGTAGGATAAAGCATCCTTTGGGTACATACCAACATATGATATAGCTAGAACCTGGAGTAGATCAATTGCCAGCTCCTTGTGGCCTGTCACACTAATTTCCATAGTGTCTGTAAAAGTTTGCACTACTACAAACAATGAAAAAGTATTTCCTGACTGAACACTTTTTGAAGGTAAGATATTCACTCACAAAGAAAGTTACATATTTTCCATTAAGTATCATACTAATAAGACTTTGATAGGCTTATTCAGTCATTCATAAGATACTTCAGCACAATCCAAAATAAGCTTCTATCAGAAGCTATATAAAGGGCTAGAGAAATGGATCGGTGATTAAGATTACTCACTGCTCTTCCAAAGGTCCTAAGTTCAATTCCCAGCACCCACATGGTAGCTCACAACTGTCGATGTTATCTTCTGGTGTGCAGATGTACATGCAGACAAAATTACCCCTATAAATAAAATACATAAATAACTGAATATTTAGGGAGTGGAGAGATGGCTCAGTGCTCTTCCAGACTTCCTTGGTTCAATTCCTAGCATCCACATGACAGCTCACAACTGTCTGTAGCTCCAGTTCCAGAGAATCTAACACTACCACACAGGCATACATATAGTAAAATACTAATGCACATTGAAAACAAATTTAAGGAGAAGCTATGTAAAGATTTCCTAATTTGTGTGATGCAATGAATGATATTTGTAACAGAGGTGGCTTGAAGCCAAAATATGGAAATAATAGAAAATCAGATATTTGGCAGAAATCTTAGCATAACGCTTGATAGAACAGAAGAACTGCTTGATAGCTGGTAACTTGGGGGGAAGGCCAACTTTGTGTTTAATTTTATGAAAAAAATCAAATTAATAATTTGTTATTCATAGTGGGTTTGATTGAATATTTTAACCTGAATAAAAATGCAATGTGGTTTAAATGGGAATCTCAGAGAAAGGGGAAAAAGCAATTAAAACTCTGGCAAAGAGTCCCGGGAGAGACGTGTTCTCTGTGATGACGTGTCTGGCATGAGTTTTGGAAATGCGCTCTGTCCGGATGCTCCCACACTCCAACCTGGGACTGGTGCCAGTTGCTCACCACATCCAAGCAGAGAGAAGGATGTGAAACCAAGCTTGGCTGGTCAGTAAGAAAGGATCAGAAGCTTGTGATACATATGCCCTGATCATAAAGAAATTCATAGTATTCAGAACATATTGTCAAATACATGGATTCTTTTATTTTAGTTTAGCTCAGGCTGGCCTGGAACACATGATAATATTCCTGCCTTAGTTTCCCGTGTGCTGGCATTACAGACATGAGCAACAATGAACAGCATCATATATACTGATTCGTATATATGCAACTATTCTGTTAAGTGACGGTTACTCTATAGAAATGAGCAGAAAGTTCCCTCCAAAACACTTATCAGATGAGGAAAATCAAATACAGGCCAGCTGTCTGCACTGGCCAAGGTTTTTGGACCTGAAGCAGATTCCCTTGGTCTAGCTCAGACATGCTACCATATATGCACTTGTTGCAATCTCCTACCAATGCACCTAAGGAGAAGAGGCAACATTGCAAATTTGTCTTCTGTGTCAGCTACAGCTGCACCACCCACCCAACCCCTGCTGGCTGCAAATAAGCAAATAACTTAGTAACCCAACAACTCTGAGGTTGAGAGAAACTGATGTATACCTTGAGAGTATTTTCAGGCCCTGTCCTTACCTGTGAGTGCAGATTAGTATCAAAGGCAGTAATCACAGAGGCAGGAAGAGCCAGAATGTTAGGTTTTGAGCCAGGGAGAGAAGACCCTCCCTAGTGCAGAGCTTTGAAAGGTCTGGAATGCCTGGGAAACAGCCTAAACTTCTACTCTACTACCTTGGTGCAGAGGGTTAAAAGTTCAGCTCCTCTTTGGGTTGGAGTACAGATTCTCACTGGGAATGTTACCCTTCCAGTCCCAAAGGGCAAAACTTGGTTCCCAAGAGCAAGAACAATATTGATAATAATCTTTCTCATATTATATATGACTCTGTAGTTATTTCACACACACACAGATCATCTATCTTCAGTGTTAAAATTTCATAGGAAAGATGATTAGCCAAAAATGACATTAAAAGATCTTGGGGGTGGGGCACAATGAGAGAAAGCAGACTTAGCAAAATTAGATGGAGACATTTTTCTCAGAAATGTTCAGTGAAGAAAATACTGGCAAGAAAACGGAGTCAGAAAATGAATGAGCAAGAACCAGGCAAGCATACACCAATAAGCTTAGCTGTTGTAAGAGAACCAAAAAGATACAAATTGTTCTTTCCTTCTTCACAGTGCATAGACTAGTGATTCTAGTGCACGTGTGCAAGCACACACACACACACATACACACATACATACACATACACACATACACACACACATACATATACTCATGCACATACACACACATGAGTACACACTCATACACAGTATGCTGACATGAACATCAACATGTGACTCTGAAAATGACAGTTTCAAATATTTTGAATGATGCTAAACAGATCATGAGAAGCAATGAAGGATGATTCAAATAAATAAATAAGTAGTCAAGGATGACTCGAAGCACGGAAGATTCATGCAGGAAATGAAATTTGAACTGGATCTTAAAAGATAGGAGGGGTTTAACCCAAGAGGGAAATGGTGGGAAGGCATCCAACAAGACAGAACACTCACATCAGATCACATAGCAAGGCTCTCGGGCCCACGGGGGAAATAAAGTCTCAAGGGATCCAAGATTCTTCAGAGTCCTGGCTCAAAATTTGGTCCAACAGAAAGTCACACTGGAAATCTCCATGTCCCCTTGCCCCAGAGTACAATTCTGTTTTTGAAATACTGAAGACTGGAGCAAGAACTTTGAACTTTCTATGTAAGCGTTCTCCTGTTGAGCTATTCTGATGCACTTTTAAAAGTGTTTTCTTAGACTTTCACTATGTAGTCCAGGCTGGCTTCAACCTTATGACCTTCCTTACTCAGGCTTCTGAATGTTGGAATTATAGGCATACACTACCATGCTGGTTAAAAGTGTTTCTTTTAATTTCTAGATTTTTTTAGTTGAGGCACTTCTAATGTGTGAGAAGCCAATTCCAATGTGGATTTTCAGCTTTAGGTGTTTTCATTTAGTGAAATACATACAAGTTGAAATTTCCCATTTTTATTGTGCACATCAGTGACTTTAGGTACATTTTACACTGTTGTACAAGAATCACTACTATCCATCTGCAGAACTGTTCACTATTCCATATGACAACTCTAAATGCATCCAGCAATTCACCACTACCCCCTTCCTCCAACCTCATGACCAGTGTTCACCTTCTGTCCCTATGTATTTGACGATAATTTGGTGAGTACAGGCATACACTATGTGATATTTCCTATCTGGCTCATTTTACTTAGCACAATGTCTTCAAGGTTCACCTACAGTGCCATAAATAGCAGGGTATCTCATTTTTAAGGCTGAATGTTATCCATTGTATCAAACCTTTTCCTTTTTTTCTTCCTCTCCTGTTAGAGAACAAAAGCGCACACAATTTTTGTAAAGATCTATCTATCTAGTGTGTATGTGTCTGTCTATGTAAACATATATGCATGTTGGGATGGTGCATGTGCCTGTGTGTGTGCACAGAAAAAGATGTTGGGTGCCCTCTTCAATCATCATCTTCCTAATTCTTTGAAGCAAGGTCTCTCCCCCAACCTTAGCTTAGATTTTCTCATCCTGGTAGCTGATAAGCTCTGGGGATCCTCCTGTCTCCATTCTCCTTAAAGATGGCTTTACAGGCATGCACATATGCTAGGCTTGTTAAGTAGGAGCTGGGAACTGAACTCAGGTCCTCATGATTTCAAAACAAGTCATCTTAACATTTGAGTCATCTGTCTAGTTCCTCTTTACTGTTGTTGTTGTTCATTTGTGTACAAACATTTGAGAGCCTTAGAGCAGTATTAGAACAAGGACATCAGATTATCCAAGGCCAAGCTGAAGCCACTTAAACGACTAAGGGAAAAATGATCCTTAACATTGTCAACTTGACAGGATCTAGAATCACCTAGGAGATAAATCTCTGGGCATTTCAGTGAGTGAGTCTCTAGATTTCCTTAACTGAGGTAAATAGACACACTCCCAATATGGTCAGCATCATTCCATGTGCTGGGGTCCTGAATGGAAGCACAACTGTGTGTTAAATTTTTCCTCCAATATCTATAATTCTTGCGTGTTAAATTTTCTACAATTCTCTTGAGAATTCCATCTGTGTCAGGATTGGCTGATCGCAGGTGGGTTTTTGTGTACGTCTCCTATTATACTAGCTGTGGACAAGCTAGTCTAGAATGGCATACTGTAAGAGGAGTTGGGTTTCTACAAGGCTTTGTTTCTCCAGAAAGCTAAGCGGGATTTGTCTTCCTTGTGATAGTGGAGACCTCAGAGAGCAAAGAGAGGCTCCAGAGCGGTCTTTAGAAATGGGCAGGTTGTGGTGGGTGGTGGCACATGCCATTGATACTAGCATTCAGATGGCAGAGAGGCAAGTGGATCTCTGAGTTCGTGGCTAACCCGGTCTACAGAGTGAGTTCTAGAACAGCCGGGGCTACACAGAGAAGCCTTGTCTGGAAAAACCAAAGTGGAGGGGGGTTGGCGGGGAAGGAACAAGTTGTGATTTTCTCTGTGTTCTTTTGTTCAAAGGCAGTATGTAAGACCCACATTTAAAACATAGATCCTACTTCTTGGGAACAACCTCAACACATGTTGCAAAGCGCAGAGGAATGGGGAACTTGGGCCACTCCATGCAAGCCATCTTACCCCAGGATGAACAACGATGCAGCGCGGCTTTGTATTTATTGCTTAAGCAATTTCTTTTCACATGAGAGAACATCTTGCATCTCTACCATCTAAACCCAGTCACCCTCTTCATGAGTGTTCCCAAGGCTAGATGTGAAGCTGCAAGTAACAAAGCTTAAAATTTCACATCTTACTGTTTTCAAGTCACTTAGCAGTGGCTCAGACCCTCTTGAAACTTCCTTAGTCTGCAGATTCTGTCTGCCTTTGCTGTTCCCCAGTGGTACCTGTGGAGGGAGGTCACGTGACCTCTCAGCAGGTTAGGCCGGAGCTGCCTTTCACAGAAATGTGGCTGGTCAAGCCTCTGAGCCTGTTGCACTCCTTGTTGAGGAGTGGATGAGGAGCCTGCAGATACTTTGCTTCACTTGCCCTACACCTCGGGGCGTCTGCCCTTGCTAGTGGTGTCCCATGACGATGTTAGTTTATCTATGCCCTCTGTTGAATTTCCATCTTGTTTGTCTGTCCCTGATTCGGTCTATGAGCGGGGTCATCAAGCCCCTCCCTACTGCCGCCCTCACTATAAGATTACCAGTCCATTCGGGACAGTCGTGTCACAGGCCTTTAATCCCACTATTCTGGAGGCAGAGGCAGGCAGAGGCCATCCTGGTTGGTCTACAGAGTTAGTACCAGGACAGCTAGGGCAACACAGAGAAACCCATCTCAAACAAACAAACAAGATTAGCACTTCTGTCATCTTTCACACCCAACCATGGAACCTATAGAAATGTTTACATTCCTCCACATAATATGGGGCCCGAGAAGAGAAATATTAACCACAGCCCTTCCCCTAACCATTTATATTGACATCTCTTCCTTAGTCGCCCTTCTGTGTTGGCATAAGGTCACTGTTATAGTTAATCTTTGTTGTCAAATTAACTAAATCTAGAATCAACTGTAGGAGAAGCCTCTGGGCACCAGTGAGGGATTTTCTGACTTACGCTAATTAAAGGGTAAGACCTACCCTAAATGTGGGTGGTGCTTGCCATCTGCAGCTCTCCCTGAGGGAAGAGCTTTTCCTTTTTGCCTGCTTGCCATCCAGTCTTGCTGGTCTGCCCTACTGCTGCCGCTGCTGCTGATGTCACAGCCCAGCTTCTTCAACCTTAAGATCTTATCTCTCTAGGGATCCTAGAGGCCTTCAGCCAGATTGAGACTGCTGAGATATCCAGAGCAGCTTCTAGACAAAAGGACAGCCATTGTTGGACTATCCTAGCTGTATTGTGTAAGCCAGTCTTGTAACTCCTCTTTTAATGAGTGTCCATTCTACTGGCTCTGCTTCTCTAGAGAACCCCAACTAATATAGTTACTTTGCATGGTAGCCTGTTCTGGACATTGTACCTACAATCACAGTAAAAAATTCTCCCTTTTCTCAGTCTAGCTAACACACACACACACACACACACACACACACACACACACACCACCTGCAAACTTCTCTCCAGAGCCTGAAGCCATGGGCATTCCGCTCTAACTTTGCTCCTTCTTCTGCCTTATTTTCCATAGTAAAGACTTCTCTCTTCATAGGGTAGAAATTTCTCCTCCACCATATCTGTCCCCTTTTGGGTCTCATGGAGAGACCTAAATTTCATCATAATACTGATGGCTCAACTTGCCTGGTGACATAACTTCATTCCCTTCTGCTTTACACAGTTTCTCTTTTGAGTAATTCAGTCTACTTCAGGTTTCTGTCTGAAACATTGAGATGTCCTCCTCTTGTTCCTGATGCACCTCAAGATAAGATCTGGGAATATGGAGCAAGAGTGGGAGGGGCTTATAGGGCCTGAGGGAAGTGATGGAGATAGGGCTGACAGCATATACAATCTGAACTGCACGGGGTGATGAGCAGGTCCTGTGCCCTTTGTCAAACAAAAGATGTTCTGGGAATCTATGACTTTGGCCAAAACAAATCACACATTATCGTTTCAAGTGATCTAACAAGTGTTACAGTACCTCCACCAATCGTTTGTCATCACTGCTTGTGGTTGTGAAGTTAATACATTAATAAATGTATAAAAGCACACATGACTATACCATAACTTGATTGTGTTTCAACACAGTTAAGTTTCATTATGATATTTTACATAGTTTTTGTTGTTTGGGAGGGGGTATAGTTGCTGCTTATTTAATCATTTTTTTTATTTTGTTTCATGCATGTATACAATGTGTTTTGATCAAATCCATCATCCAGATCCTCTCCTCTAGTTTTCTGAGGATACCCATTGCGACATAGCAACTTCATGTACTTTCCCCCCATCTACGAAGATCTGATCATCTCTCTCTTACTTTTAAAGACGTATTTTTGACTAGACTCAGAAGTATAAGAGCTCTCCTCAAGGGCAGCCTATGTGTCTTTGTCTTGCCAATCTCTTTCTTTGACTTCCTCTATTCATTTGGCCAAAAGTTTAGCATATTCTTCCTCCTCTTCCTTACTTTTCTTACTGTGTTGCTTCTTGAGATGAACAAGTGGGTACTGTGTTGAAGGACACTTGGAATGACAAGATGCTGAATCATGACTGCTTTGGTCCTGGGCTTCTTACTCTTTGTTTAAGACCTCTGACAGTGTCTTGGTGGACATCATCTTCTTTGGAGAATTGAAAAGCTTTCTGATTCTGCCAGCTCCTTTGGGCACAACCACTGAGGCCCAGTGGTATTGGCTAGTCCAGAACTAGCCTTCTCTCCTTTTCTGTATAACCATGCTGAGATCATTTAGATTGGCAGACTTGTGCTTCCTGTTCTCAGTTTTCCTTGGTCTATAACAAGAATGTCCTTTACTGAACAGCAAATGAACTCTACCATGGGTTGAGACTTTTTCATTTCCACCACTAATTGGGACCATATAACACTTCTGTTCTTCACCCAGAGCATTAGCAGCTACTTTCTGTACTTCTCATAGAAACTACGAAGCTTCCACTCATTGTCCACTTCAATGAGTTTCTGACAGTTGGAAGCTGGGAAGGTGATATTTAGTTTTGTTTTGATATGGCCAACTGCCTAGAGGACACCACATGATGGGAAATGGAAGGCAGTGAGCCATATGCCTATTTTTAACCATTGAGTTCAATTGGTTAACGTTTTTTTGTTGGTAGTTTTTAGGTGAGGGCTGTCATTCTATAGCCATGGTTGGCTTTGAATTCACTGTGTAGACTAAGCCAGCTTCTAACTCACAGAAATCCTCCTGTCTCAGTCTTCTAAGTACTGTTTATTGGTATGAGCCACCCACCTCGCTTGGTTTTATTTTATACATTCAAACATATTGTTTGTAGGCTGGGTATATGGCACATGACTTTAATCCCAGTACTTGGGAGGCATAGGCAGGTGAACTTCTGTGAGTTCAAGGCCAG
The DNA here is from genome assembly GCA_019843965.1 of Rhynchomys soricoides. Lineage (NCBI taxonomy): Eukaryota > Metazoa > Chordata > Mammalia > Rodentia > Muridae > Rhynchomys > Rhynchomys soricoides. The sequence continues at coordinate 3,230,300 of JADRCH010000027.1, read as the reverse complement.
CCTGGTCTACATAGTGAGTTTCATGACAAGCGGAGATACATAGTGACACCCTGTCTCAAAAAAGCAAAATAAAGCAAAACAAAAAGATATTCTTTTTGGTGATATATGCACTTGGGAAGGTCAGCCAGAAGGATTGCAAATTCAAGTCCAGCACAAGTTACATAGTAAAGATCTGTTCAGAACAAAAGAGGGAAGGGAGAGAGGGAGGAGAAAGGGAAGGAAGGAAGAAAAGATTCCAAAAAATCTATAGGCTTTATCACATTCCAATAGGTCCATGATTGTTTAACAACTGTTAAAAACATTTGCCTGAGGTCCTCAGAGTTCTTCACTGGGTTTGGAAGCAATAGGCTTACACCAAGGGTTTGAATGATGCACCCTAAAAGTAATGAGGCCATCAGCATCACCACTTTCCATTGACAAAAACTTAACAACATGGCTTTCTCTGGCTCCATGGGAACCCAAGAAATTCAGGATTGCAGGGGAAAGTTGGGTGAGCTTCTACCCATCTCTCCCTCAGGAACAAAGCATATTTACTTTCCCTCTCTCTCCAGAGATTTCATGTGAAGGACTCTAAGTGCTTGCTTTCCTACCACTGCTTGCTCCTTCTCTTCCTCACAGGCTTGGAAAGAAGAGCATTTTCCTCCCTCCTTTCTCAAGTTGAGCTCTTCTATGTCATATCTCTCTTCTACTCTGTGATAGGATGTCACCGCTTATGAAGCACAACCTAAAGACAGATCTTCCTCAAAGTAAGAGAGAAACTCCTGGATCTACATTGGCAAAAGTTGGCTGTAGTTATGAGAGCTGTGGATTTACTATTAGGTAGAGATGGCCAAAGAGAAAACATATCAGTTACACACACACACACACACACACACACACACGCACGCACGCATGATCACACACAGAGCATCCTGTTACATAAGTAAATCAAAGTAGTAAAGTAGATTGTCATCTTTATGACTGAAAGAACAGTCATAAAGAACAGTCATATGGCCTCATTGTAGATGGTAGTGTCATAATGTATATCTGGTATTCAGAAAGAAGACTTGAAAAAGAAAAATGGAGAGCAGTGGTGGCACAAGCCTTTAATCTCAGCACATAGGAGGCAGAGGCAAGCAGATTTTTATGAGTTCAAGACCAGCCTGGTCTTCAAAGTGAGTTCCACAACCTCCAGGGCTACACAACGAAACACTGTCTCACAGAAACAAACAAACAAACAAACAAACAAAGATGGAATTAATAGTCTCATGTGGAAAATCTCAACACTGAATAATATATTTATAGAATATTACCATGGGGCTACTTGTTCAGGAAGGCAGGTGAATTAGTTATATAAATACAGTATGGTCAGAAGCGTAAAGGAAGAACCACCACAAAGAAATGAACACAGAGGCCATGCCTTTCTGATAATCATCACTGTAGTCCATGCCAATAGTATGTCAATAGTATAAAAGGAAAGAAAAGGGCAGAAACTAAACTGGGAAAACTGGGTCAAGATGCTACCATGTCCTGGATGCTGAATGTGGGAGAGAGAGTAACGGTCATCTAATAGGAACAATGTCCTACTCCTGAGATGGATATTAAGTTACCATATATGGCAAAGGGAACTCTGCAGATTTGGCTAAAGTATAGAGATGAGACTATCCTAGGTGTCTGAGTGGGCCCTGTTCTAATAATTCAAAAAAGTGAGTCAAGAGATGTGAGGTCAGGACCTCAAGTACTGATGCTGGTTTTAAAGATAGAGGAAGGAGCCTATGAGCTAATGAGCATTAGGTCCTCTGGAAGATAGGGGCACTTTTCATCTGACAGCCAGCAGGAAAACTTATCCTGGTCATACAAATTGATTTTTAAAAGGTGAATCTTGCCAACTAGCACCCAAGCAAAAAAGTACTTTCCCCAAGAGCCTTCAGGAGTAATAACTTGAGTTTAGCCTCATGAGACCCAGTCCACACTTATGCCTATAGTCTCTCCTATGCAGTGTCATGTTTTACCATTAAGCTCATAATAATTTGTTTTCCAGCAATACAAAGCTGATAGACTACGTGGAACAAGGTAAGGAGAGATCACTATGGTGATCCTGAGTTAACACTCATCAGCTCAGTGGTTCACAGTTGATAGTTCCAAAAGGTGGCCCATGCCCTGAAGAGTGGAACATGGGGAGCAAGAAAACTCATGGGTCTAGGGAAAATTCCCACTGTGGGGAGTTTTAAGTGTCTTTAAAAGTGTCCTAGGAACCCAAAGAGAATAAAAAATAGATACTTGAAAACAAGGATTTTTTTCTTAAAGCTCAACATAAAAGATAAAAAGCTCAACAGCCCCTAATCCTTTTCTTGTTAAATTAAATGTGTGTGTGTGTGTGTGTGTGTGTGTGAGAGAGAGAGAGAGAGAGAGAGAGAGAGAGAGAGAGAGAGAAGCATGATGTGACATGTATGCAGAGGTCAAGGTAACATTATGGAGTCAGCTCACTCCTTGATATTTGTGTGGATTCTCAGCTTACCCACCAAGTGTTTCTGCCTCTGAGCCATCATTCCCACCTACACTGTGCGCTTAAGCTACATGTTCCTTTACCATTTGAAATTACTTCCTTACCATGTAGAAAACAAAATAGCAAAAGAGAGGAGAAAGTCTGTTACAAAGGTTTTGTTTTATATGCTATGTCCTCTCCACAGGCCAAATAGGAACACTAAAGGGAGGTGTGGTGAGGAGATACACTGTGTGTGCTGGGAGGGCAGGGCAAAGAAATGGAGCCACCAAGGCCCTGTAAACTCTGGAGGACCATGAGTGGGGCTCACATGTCAAGCATTGAATCTTTCACGCTGTTAATTAATGTTTTATTTTGATTTGCTTGTGACAAAAGCAAATCACTAAGAAAGCATTTAATGTGTTTAACAGGGGTTTTTAAAAAATGGATATTTTAAAGAGACTTTGGATATTCTGGATAGACTCTGGATAATCTGAACTTTAGATGGTTTAGAGAGGTTTTGAACTTTGGAGTAGAATTTAGATGTTCTAAATAGAAAATGGAACATTTCAAGTATTTAAAAGTCTTCAGGACTTTTAAAAGCTGGAAAATGTTTTGTGTTTTGGTGATATTCATATGAAATCTTGGAGACAAGAGTAAGTTTATTGGACTGGAGAGATGGCTCAGTGGTTAAGAGCACTGATTGCTCTTCCAGAGGTTCTGAGTTCAATTCCCAGCAACCACATGGTGGCTCACAACCACCTGTAATGGGATCCAATGATGCATTCTTCTGGTGTGTGTCTGAAGACAGCTAGAGTGTACTCATATAAATAAATCTTTTTTTTTAAAAAAAAGAGTAAGTTTATGGTTTAGTAGGGTTGTGTTTCTGTGTCACATTGACAGAAAGTCAATTGTGTTGGTTAGTTTTATTCAAGCTAGAGTCATTAGTGAGGATTCTCAATTGAGAAAACACTAACATAGGTTGAACTCTAAGCAAGCCTGTGCAGTATTTTCTTGATTAATGATTTATTTGTGAGGGCTCAAGTCACTGTGGGCAGTGACACCCTTGAACTGGTAGTCCTTGGATGTATAAGAAAGCAAGACAAGCAAGTCATGAAATGCAAGTCAATAAGCAGCATTCTGCTATTGCTTCTGTTTCAGTTCCTGCCTCTAGATTCAGCTATACTTAACTTTCTGCCATGAGTTCATTCATTCATGGTATCTAACCTGGGAATAGTAAGATAAAATAAACCCTTTCTCCTCCAAATTGGTTTTTGTCATGATGTTTTATCAACACAGTAGAAATCCCAATTAAGACATGTTGGGATTAATAATCGATAACTTTAAAATATAAAAAGTCATAATAGATTCATTTAGAATTCAAGTTTTAAATGTGATGCTTTATTAGTAGACAAAACTTGAACTTTCAATGTGATCATAGAAAAGTGTTTCATTTCTCTATGCCTTGGCATTTCCTTTTTAAGCCCAGGTAATATAGCTGAATCTTGAAACTTTTTTTCAGATTAAATATCTATTATCCAGAAACTGCTTACATACACCAACCCAACACACAAACCACAGATCCACAGTTATCATTGTTGCAGACTATGATACTATTACAGGGAACAACCAAGTCAGAATTGCATGTAATATCACCAAAGGTGGTTCAGATGCTTGCAGCATGGGTATCAGGAAAGCGAAATTGGGTTTATCCAAAACATAATTTCCGCTTAGTTGGCTGAGGTTGATTTGAGTCCTGTGGGAAGGATTCTGAGGCCAGTTCCAAGTTAAGCAAATCTTGTGCTTTAATCTTACTTATCAAGTATGCTGACACACAGAAGCATGAGAAACCAGGATACAGCCATGTGAACCTCATATTTACCATCTCTGCAATGTGATTTAAGGATGGTAAGTAAGCAAAAAGGTCTGTCATTGACATTGTTTTCTGGAGGAGGAGACATTTGAACTGAGCCTTGGGACGAGGAAGTAAAGTTTCAGTAGACAAGGAAGAGAGACAATGGTACGAAGGTAAGAAGAGATGGGTGTTACCACCATGGATGCCTTCTCAAGCTCTGTCTACCCAATTATTAGCTGCTCCCTGTTCACCAAGACATCTCTGCAGCTAGGATTCTGAAATATGGAATAAATCGCATGTCTTGTAGTCAGGCTAGAAAACTGATGTGAAGGAGAGCTCATTTTTAGATCTCTTGCGGCTCTTCACTGCTAGTGACAGGACATGGAAACATGACTTTGAGAGAATCTCCCCCACACATGTATTCTAGTGGTTTTGTTCTTTTGTTTTGCTTTGCTTTGCTTTGCTTGATTGATTGGTTTTATTTTCTGTCCCCAAATGTCTTTCCTTGAGAGCTGTAGTGATGGCAGAGGTCTTGCATCTCTGAATTGTTGGTCTAATAGCCAGTCCTGTGTTCAGTCACTCATATACTCCAGTTTCCCCAGTGCTCCAGAAGCAGCAGCTAAATAGCTAGCTTAGCACACCCCCTTGACCCCCACCCACCTCCAGCCTCTGATACTGAAGTATCCAAGCTCCTGTATTAAATCCTTTTCTACCTGAAATATCTAGAATAACATTTGACTGTGACATGAAGTCCTCCTACGGTAGAGGTGAAATGTAGGCATGGAAAACATGACAGAAGAACATGAAAGATATCCAATGGGCTGAGTAAACAAGACTGGGGACAGGCAAGAAATGGGGATATGCTGGTGGGCAGGGTTAAGGCAGATCCTAGAAACCTTAGTGCAGTCACGTAAAGTCCAGATTCATCTATGGGGAATACCTGTCCCTGGTAAAGTGTCTCTATAGAGCCCAGAGTCTAGTTGTAGAAGAACCATTGAAGATTAGACATGCAAGCTGGGCATGGAAAGATAAAATTTCAAGGTATGAGGAGAGGCTGAATAATGTCCCTAAAATATAAAAGATACAATATTGCTAATAAAAGCTCATTTGGTTAAAATAGGGACTGGAGAAATAGCTCAGTTGGTTGCTAAAGCATTTGTCTCATGTACATGAAGCCCTGACTTCAAATCCCTAGAACCTACATAAAAGTTGGGTGCAGTGGTGCATGCTTGAAATCTCAGCAATGGCAAGATGCGAGGTGGAAACAAATGCATACTGTTAGTCGAGCCTATGTTGCAAAGTTCAGGTGAATTAAAAACAAAACAAACAAACAGAAAACCTGTCTTAAAGGAGAAAAACAGGACCCTGAAAACGACACCTAAGCCATCCTCTGACTTCCACACATGCGTATGTCCCCACCACCACTGCACAAAACCCCAATATAAAAATATTAGTCCGCCACAAAATAGTCACAGCTATAAACAGGTCAGTGTGTATAGACGTAGATGGCAATCCAGATGTTCTGACTTTTTCCACTGAAAATGGATACTTGTATTTTTCTCATTTGATTTCTTTCTTCACAGGTGGATGGAGGAAGATTTGGTAAAATTATATTAGTCAAGGATCCTACAGCTCTATCCACTGATAAAATTATCTTCAACAGCAGAATCGATAGGAAAATTACATTTCCAATAACTGGAATATTTTCCTAGGCCACAGAAGAAGAGGCAAAGTAAGGAAATGTTCCGGGAAGAACCGCTGTCAAGCCACCACAATTCCTGCCCTAGTTCATAGACCCTAGTTCCCTTGAGCTACAGGAAATTGTACTCTGTCTGGGAATCTCTACTAGGCCCAAACACAAGCCAGGAATGTAATAAGATCTATTGTTTCATTCCACCCTCCTGATGGTCTTTATGTTCTTTACTTAATAGGAAACAAAGGAGAAAATGAAACTGAAAATTTACAAAATTCTCATCAGCACACACAGACAATTATTTCATCTCTTGACAAACCGAAAGCAGGATGAATTGTAAGAATTAGGGAAGGGCAATCATAACCATCTGTCCTGTCTACAGCTGACCTAAGTCTGAGGTGTCAGTGAGAGGACTGTTTTAAAACGGGTGAAAGAAATATTGAGGCTCAGTGTTTAAGATTTTTATAGCCCTAAAGTTTTTCCAAGATCATCATTGCCTTGTGTTATCTTCTGAGTAATGACTAGAAGTTGAATATTTGGGGTTGACAAGATGGCTCAGCAGGCAAATGAATATACTATGGAGCTTAGTAAATGTAAGTTTGATCGCTGGGACCAACATGGTAAAAAGAGAGAACCAAGTCCTGCCGGTCGCCTCTGACCTTCTTGTACACATCATGGCATTCATATATAATAAATAAGTAAATAAATAAATAATAAAGTTTGAGATATTTTTGTAAGTTGAGTAACTTACAAAAGTTTTGTAACAAATTAATCCTATTTTGTTAAGATAAAATGTTTAAATGATTTCACAGTACTTATCTACCAAAGTCTTCACAAGATCTAAAATAGTTTCTCACTCATTTCCATGACAATCATAAATTGAAAGCATAGAAGGTGGGCTTCCCAAATGGAAAGAAAATTTGCCATGTCTACCCTTTCATGGTAGTGGTTCATTACTGCAAACCTTTATAACCTCCTTACAGTGAACGATCAGGGAAGTTAAGAAAAGTACAGCCTTGCATGGTCCTCTAATGTTGTCTAGCTCATCCCCTCTTATCCTTTTACTTGATAAAACAAAACAAAACAAAACAAAACAGTAAGTTTCACTGGATCCAAGAAACATTGGATTACACACTGACCTATTTATAATTAATAACTATAAAGTGCTTTCAAAGGTGGGATGCTATATTTGTACATGCTGACTTTTTTCAATAGTCATATCAATACCTTATTCACTTCATTGGTAATTGTATAGCGCCATCACAATGCAATAATGTGAGCCCTGAGGAAGTCAGGTGAGATGATCTAATGATGCTGCCAGTGCAAGTCTATAAAGATCATGTAACACTGTCAAAATTGAAAGGAGATTATGGCACTGAAAGTTCTACTACCATTGAAAGATGTTAGAAGGGGAGGGCTCCACTATCCGGGGCAAGGTCTGTTATGACAGATCTGCTCAAGCAGCTTAGAAGACAAATTGGCAGTCCTCCTCTGATTTTCTTTATCCAATGGGTTTTTATGAAAATTCTCTGTTAATTTCCTTCATGAACATCATCATACCAGAATAAGACAATGATTTTCAACAGCCATTTGTGTTTGAAATGTTCATTGTTCCTTGGGTATGCGGTCCAATGTTAATTGCACCAGATAAATCATGTCTTTTGCAGGGACAGAGAGTACGTTTTTAAAGTTTTGTGAGAGAGAATACTCCTCAATGTCTCACTTTTAGAAGAAACCTTTGCAGTATAAGAGATCTTTGTTATAAAAGCCACACTTCACAGAAGAAGAGACTTTACTGAATGCTCAGATTAGAGAGAAGCATTTGTCTTCTATCTACGTACAGTAGATTTAAAGAAAAAAAAATCCTTAAGAACGTTCAACCCAAGCAGAAAGTGAAGCTTCGAAGAGTGATATCGAACACTTGGAAGTCTTGAGTTTCAAGTCTCTGAAGTTTTCTATTACATGAGGAGTTTTTTATTAAGCAAACTTTTAAAACATGGAGGCACGATTTCTGCTAAGACTATTAAATAATGAGCATTGGAAGTAAGGTCTACAAAGTCAACCTTGTAAAAATTTAGATGAAGACTAGTGTGTGTTGAACTCAGAGATTCCACCTTTGTGTTCTGAGATTAGAAGCTCCATCATCTACCTGAGCACATGGTTATGTTAGAACGGTGCAGGTCGGATATCAACTCTCATTCTTCTTTTATCAGGGCAAACATGAAGTCTTGACCTTCACTGTCCTGATGGATAACGGGACTTGTAGCCCAGTCCCCCAGTATCTAGAAAACTCTCTGCACTGCCAACTAATTAAACTTGCTGTGTTACTAGACAGGATACTCTGTGATATGGTCTCTTAAAGGACTTTGTATTTTAAAAGTGAATCACAAAATCAAGACTTGGCCAAGATCTTTCCAGCTTACTTCTGTTGTCTTAGAGTAACCATTACTATCTCTTCTTCACTTCCAAAAGTAACATGGTTTGCTAAATGTTATCATAACCCAACACAGAACTTTGATGAAAAATGTAACCAATGTGTCAAGACAGCCTCTCAGTCCATGTGTGAGAGATGCATGTGAATGAATGAGCGAGTGGCAAAAAGAAACAGAGGCAGCGGTGAGCCATGTCCTCCAGCTTTCCTCCATGTGAGTGTTCAAGAGACCAGTTGCTCATGATACTTAACACCAACTAAGAAACTACGATTTCTCCTTTTAAATATGTTTTTAATTTTTAATTGACACAGTAATTGTACATATTTGTAGGATACCATGAGACTTTTCAATCCATGGACATAATATGCAATTAGCAACTCAGGCTAATTGGCATATCCATCACCTCAGACATGTATCATTTCTTTAAGTTGAGAACATTCAAATTCTGTTAGCTATTTTTAAATTCATGGTTAATTGTTGTCTATCATAGCTATCTTAGTATACTGCAGAACATTGGAAATTTTTCTACCATTCCAATTGTTCCCTGTACCTTATCCATCATTTATTCATCCTCATCTTGACCTTTTGCCTTCCCAAACTCTGGTACCTATTAGTACATTTTCAATTAGAACATTGTCCCTCAAATTCCCCTTGTTTTGACTCTAATGTCCCCACACTCTAGATACACAATACACTAATTCTGGTTTTCTCTTTTTCTTTCTTCTCCTCTCCTCTCCTCTCCTCTCCTCTCCTCTCCTCTCCTCTCCTCTCCTCTCCCTTTCTCTCCCTCCTCTCTCTCTGAAACAAGGTCTCTCTATGTAGTTCTGGCTGTCATGGAATTGGCCCCATCTGACCTTCTTTAATTCAGAGATCCACCTACCTCCAGCTCCTGTGGACTGGGATTAAAGCCATGAGCTACCATGCTGGCTTCAATTCAGTGTCCTAGTTCAGAGGATGCTGATATCCAACACTTTCATCATAAAGAAAGAAATGAGACTTACTGAGAGAAAATGAAACTGTTGCTATTAACAATCATAAAATAAAATGAAACTGTTGCCATAAATAATCACTGCCAGCAAATGCAATGCTATTGTAAAAATCTAAAGATACAAAGAAGAGGAGATAAGCAACAGAAATGTTATTCTAGTGTCTAAGGCTAGACACCCAGTATGACACAGAATTTTTTTTTTTGCAGTCAGCTTACTTGCCATAAATTCATAATTAAGCATTCCAGTCCTCACTGGCTCTCATTATTCTATAACATGGGATAATGGTGATGCTTCTGTGCTGGCTTTTGTAAGCAGCAAACAAAAAAGAACACTGACAAAACAGCCATATAAATGCCTAATTGTGGTCATTTTTTGTATTTAAAAAAGGAGTGAGTGAGTTTTCTTTAGTCCATTTCTCTCTCTCTCTCTCTCTCTCTCTCTCTCTCTCTCTCTCTGTGCTTCTTGTTCTCTTTGCCTCTCTCTGTCTCTCTCACATGTGTGTGTGTACACATGTATGTTTATGTGTGGCGTGTGTGTGTGTACCTTGATGCCTAAGTAAGACATCAATTGTCTTTCTCTTCTGATCTTTACCTTATTCCCTTCAGACAGGCTCTCAGTGAACCTGGAGCTCATTGTACCAGGCAAAACCTCCTGTCTCACCACTACTACCAGTCCTGGAGTTACAGGTGTAACTCCACACCCAGCTATTTTTAGAAAGATTGCTGGAGATCTGGACCCAGATTGTAGTCATCATGCACCCAGTGCTCTAATCTACTAGGCATCTCCTCACCCACATTCTAGGGTTTTATAAAGAAGTTCAAAATTCTAATAAAATACAGCTATAATTATTATTAAAATGTGTTCTTTGGACCTTGGTATATTTAGTCAAACAGATATTCAAGGAGTGCCTTTTATTCGAAATGAATGTATTTGAGCAGGGCATAAAGATACATGCCTATAATCCCAGCATGTTTTAACTGAGGTAGGAGGATTGTGACTTCAAGGCAAACCTGAGCTACATGATGAAATCTTGTTTCAAACAAACAAAAAACAAGAAACTTGAAAGTAGATATCCAAGTTGAGAGGTGGTAGTGCATGCCTTTAATCTCAGCACTAGGAAAGCAGACACAGGCGGATCTCAGGGCCAGCCTGGTCTACATGGCAAGTTCTAGGACACCATAGCTTACAAAGAGAAACTCTGTCTTGACAAAACAAAATAAAGGAAGGAAAGAAGGAAGGAAGAAAGGAAAAGAGAAAAGAAAAAAGAGGCTATCCATTAAACATAGCTTTTTAAAAAAGGAATCAAAAGCTAGGCATGAGTATGCATACCTATGATCTTAGCATTTGGGGGTGGAAGCAGAAGGATTCAAAGATCCAAAATTTAGCTACATGGTGACTCTGAGGCCACCTTGTCTGTGTCTCAAATGGGTGGTGGGATGATTTATTGTTTATGCATAGAGGAGGGCTGAGATCCTCTTAGGAGAGAACACTGGGCTGCACAAACTAGAGCTAAAGGTTGCACAAACAGACCAATGTCTAACCTTCACAGTGATAGAAAAAGCATTGCAAGAATATCAATAGAAAGGAAAAAGATTAGGCAGGTTGAAGGAAGTCGAAGGTGCATTCAGAGCCAGGAATTCCGGTGGGTTATTCATAGGTCTAGTAAGAGGTAGCCCAGAGACTGTCTGATTCCTTTATACCAGTCTTCAAATGCCAGCAGAGCTGTCAATGGCAATGCTACCACTGCACTGCCCAAACCCACCAGTAAATGATGAGGTGGGAATGCCACTGTGGGAGGTGAGCCAATTCAAGTTAATGAAAGGCAAATATATAAACACTGAGGACCACCTGCAAAAGTTTAACATAGCTGCTTCTCAAGGCCACTGTGAAAGTAGACGTGAATATATGCAAAACCTCTTTGGGGGAAAACACTTGAAATGTGCAGTCTTCAGAAGTCATGCCAGATGCTCCTTCTAAGCTTGGGAACAAAGATGAAGGCCTCCTGTAATAGACAAAATAAAGAACATTTCTCCTAACCTGGAATGTAGTGCAAGGTGGGAGAACAATGTCCCAGAAACCACAAAGAATCAAACCCTATGTGACAAGCCTAGAGAGATGGCTCAGCAGTTAAGAGCACTTGCTGCTCTTGTTGAGGCTTGGATTTGGATCCCAGCACTACACACAAGCTCACAACCATGCACAGCTCCAGTTCCAGAAGATATGACTTCTTCAGGGACCAGGCACACAAGTTGGGCACATACATGCATGCACACACATCACTCACACATTTCTCTCTTTTTTATATTTATTTATTTATCTTATGTATAGGAGTACAGTGTCGCTCTCTTCAGACACACCAGAAGAGAGCACTGGATTACAGATGGTTGTGAGCCACCAGTGGTTGTTGGAAATTGAACTCAGGACCTCCAGAAGAACAGTCAGTGCTCTTAACCACTGAGCCATCTCTCCTGCCCCACTCACACATTTCAAAATAGAATAAACAAATCATTAAAACAAAGTCTTAACAGTGATCCAGCATCAGTATCCACAGCCCAGTTCATTGTGATTTCTTTGTGAGGTGTTCACCCAAGAACAAGCTTTGGAAAAGCAGTGACCTCCCATTCATCCCTTCAGTAATTACTTAGGAGCAGAGAGTTTGGTGATTCTGCTTCTTGATTTTCCATTTTCTTCTAATCTCCTTCATTGTTCTTATAAACTGGGAAGCTTAGTAGGCAATTTTAATAGTTAGGTACTTCCACCCTAACCAGTATCTCAGCTGTATGAATAATTAACAGGCCTCTCTAAAATATTTCACTGTAACAAAGGTACCCTCTGACTCACTTACTTCCCTCAATAATAATAGAAAAATGTTCCAGGGGGTGGAGGGATCACTCAGCAGTTAAGAACACACACTGTTCTTTTAAGGGATCTGAGTGGCATTCCCAGAACTATATCAGGAGCTTATTATGACTTAAGCTCCTGGGTACATCCACTGATGCCCTCTTCTGGCCTCTGAAGCTGCAAGCACATGAGCAAACCCACACAGAGGTATACCTATATATGCATCAATTTTTAAAAAACACTTAAAGTCCCCTTGGGCAGTGGTGGCACACATCTTTAATCCCAGCACATGGAAGGCAGAGGCAGGTAGATTTCAGAGTTCGAGGTCAGCCTGGTGTACAAAGTAAGTACCAGAATAGTCAGGGTTACCCAGAGAAACTCTGTCTTGAAAAACAAAACAAACTCAAAGTCCCTTTCTCTCTCCAGATTTACCATGCAGGTTAACTAACTGCCATCTGGCTCAGTGACTCATAATATGATACAGAGAAAAGAGTGTCTGAATTTTTAAATGATAGGTATGGGGGGTTGGCACTGAAATTCCACACTCCAAAGCACTGATACTCCAATAATGAAGAAACAAATTGGGGAGTTATAGGGAAAATAGATAACTCAGTAATATATCCCGTTCTTCCAAATGTGAACACAGCTTTTCTTGACCATGTCTGTTGTTTAACTATCTGATTTGTTGGTCTACCTACACCTTCAAGTTTTCTCATAAGATTCAGTGTGTTGCCTACATTTTTCTGTTGCTATCTGAAACTCAGGAGTTTCATAAAGATCTGCTTATCTGTGGCTCCAAGAATTCCTAAAACTTGTAAGAAAAAAATCCAGACATTTTTAAATCTCATTTTGAACTAGCAGTGATGTGTATAAAACAGGAGTAAGTTACATACTTGAAAATCTACAACAGCAACTAAGTGTTCCTCAGTTTTCATGGTAGTTGATAGAAATGCACACATCAAAGAGGGTGAGGAATCCTAATGCACAAGCCAGGAGGGTACATGCAAACCTTAAGAATCAGCATGCATTGATAAATTGACATGAGTGAATATACTTACAAATACTTTCTATAAGTATCACCAAATGCTTGTAGCACCCACTCTCCTGACACGTAGTGTGTTAACAACTATTAAAGATTTAACGTTGAAAAGGAGAATTTTGATGAAATGCTTCCCATGACTAGATGATCATTCCTGTCTGCCAGGGATTTAGCTGTGGCCAGCCTCCAGGCAAGCATAATATCATTATATAAAATGACATGATATTTGCGCATAATCTATCTACAGTCTTTCTAAATTCCTCAGACTAACACAATACCCATGTAATGACAGGAAAAAAATGTCTCGCATCTTCATCACACATAGTTTCTCATCAGAAATAGATTCAATAGGAAGGCTGGTTGGGCGTACGGATGTAAAATCTGCAGCTACAGAGCCAACTCACTGAGTCAAGGGTTATTGGGAAGATTCCAGCAGCAAGGAGCCTATCTTTTCTGCTCACAGCTTTCAAAGAGGCTCTACTGCCCTGTCATCTGCTCTGCACTCAAGGAAGCTATTGACTTTTCCTTTCTGCTGCCTTCATTTTCTTCTGCAGGAACGTGAGTCCAGGTGGGCACTGTGCCTTCCCTTGATTATGCTGTGCAACACAGCGGGAGGACCTCTTATCTCAGACTGGGATTGCCTGTTTAAGATTCTTTTCTTTATAAAAGGTATAAGGCAATAAACACAGCTGTAGAAAAGGTTTTGTGTTTTCTTTTTGTTTGTTTTAGTCTATTAAAATGATATAATTAAGGCAGAGTGCCATGAAGTTCCATAAAATTATATCATCCGCTGTTGGGACTTGGTGCTAATGCTTCGTCTTAATTTGGCTTCCAAAAGCCATGCTTAAAGACCTGAGGGTCCCTGTCCCCAGCTAGCTTCAATTGGTAATAAAGATTGCCATACAGCCAATGGCTGGGCAAAGAGATGAAGGTGGGACTTTTAGATTGTGCGGGCAAGGGACCAAGGGAGAGAAGAAAAGGGAGAGGTGAACTGCCAGGACTTGGAGGCAGAGGGATCAGATTTAAAAGCTGCAGGGGAGAAACCATCCAGCAATGTAGGTGAAAAGGAAATAAGGCCCTGTGGGGTTGGGAGTGGGGCTCCCAGAAGGTAGCAAGATAGCAGAGGTGAAATATAGATTTAAAAGATGTTAACTCAGGAATACCATCGAGGTGTGTGTGCTAGCCGTGAGGAGGTTTAGAAGTGCCCAACCATTGAGCTAATTGAGGCATATCAAAATTAGCTGGCATATGTATGTGACTTTCATTCACAAATCCAGAGCCTTTGTCATCAACATGCCGGGAGCCTCCACAATCCACCTTCTTGCCCTTCCTTGCTCTGCACATTTTACCTGGCTCACTGTGTTTGAATACTCTGAATGGATTTGACTTTAAAATGGTTTCCTACATCTTTGCACAGTGTTGTTATATCATAAAATATAGAGGCCTCAAATCAATGAGTGCATGTGTGAGTGTGTGTGTGTGTATGTGTGTGTGTGTGTTATGATGCATATTGTGAGTGTATGTGTTATATTTGTGCACATATGTGAGTGTGTATAAGTGTTTTGATGTATATATGTGTGTGTGTGTTCACCCATGAACACATGTGTACCTATGTAGAGGCCAGAGGTTAATGATGAGTGTCTGCTTCATTCGTCTGTTTGCCTTTGTTTTGTTATTGTTTCATTTTAAGCAGATCCTCTAATTGAACCTAGAACTTGACATTTGACTAGATTAGTTGGCTCTGGGGATCTGCCTCTGTGCCTCCCCAGCACTGGGTCCATAGGCTTGTATTAGCATTCTTAGCCTTTAAGTGAGTGTTCAGGATCTGAATCCAAGTTCTCATTCATGCATGGTAGCACTTTACCAAGCCATTTACCTAACCTCAGAATTTTAAAATTCTAAATTAAGCCTGGAATTGGTACGCTACTATAGATGACTTATACTTGTCTGATGTTACTGAATTTTCATCTGACAGTTCCTTTCTCCATAACTGCACAAGGGGGCATTTGTAACTGGAATATTCACATACACTTAAGAAGAATCAATGTCATATAAATAGCATCACAGCCAAACTTTCCTTTCACAGAGATCATCTTCTGAGCTTACGATTAAAAACATGCCATGGTTTTAGTTTGCAAAGACATATAATAATGGAAAGCCATTTACTTCCTGCTTAGAAAGCTTGAAGTGCTTTCAGCTGTGCTGTGCCAAATTCATCTCATATAGAATAGATTCGAGAGGATACTTGATGTCTTTTCCTAAATAGTTATGTTTAAGCTAAATGAATAAACATACTTTCATGTCCTAATTATAAAAAACAAAATATGTATAACTCTATGATATACACTATCATTCCAAATAAACTGAACATCTTATTAGGTTAAAATTAAGTGGAAAATGGTTTTTGCCTCTGGGGATTTTTATTTATCTAGGTTATTTATATAATCATCTAATAGTGAGCCCTATAATCTCTAACTCCAGACATGTATTTTTTTTTTTTAAGGTAAGGAGGTATTGTAATTAGTTTTCCAATAGGAAGAATTTTTTCTTTTGTTTTTCCTATTGCCTTCTCGGGCTCCTTTTTTCCTATCCCTCTCAGGGTGGGTTAATTGTCAGTTGATATGGGCTTCTAAACATACTGAGTTGGGCTAAGCCTCACCAACATATAACAAAATCTTTGATCCTAGATGGGGGACTAAATAGTTTTGCTAACTCAGAACCGTCTCAGAGAGTCAGTTTTGACCAGAGTAGGTGGTACAGGCTTCTCACTCTCATTGCCAAAACCAATGGTCAGCTATTTGTTCCTTGGTTTTTGTAGTCACTACTCACATCTTATCATACCAATCTATGGAACTGCAGCCATGAGCCATCGTGCAGAATAGTTTAGAGCTATTCCTTTGATAATTGGCTAAGTTATTAAGCAATCACAGTGTTCTATCTCAAAGATAAATGTAGTGTTGTTGAAAATACAGTTGTTACTCAGGTTTACTTTCAGAGAGCACATGGCTTAACCAGCCTTGTTTTTGAGATCTGTAAAATAAATAAATAAATAGTCCATGCCTACACACCTTTGATCCCAGCATGTGGGAGGCAGAAGCAGGCAAATCTCTGAGATTGCGGCCAGCCTGGTCTATAGAGTAAGTTCCAGGACAGCCAGGGCTACTCAGAGAAACCCTGTCTCAAACAAGCAAGCATGCCCTCAAGGAATCATGATCAATAAAAACACAACAGAGAACTTCTCAGCTAGCAGTTTTCCCTGGCAAATAAAGAAAAAAACAAAGCACAAGACAAAAAAAAACAAAACAAACAAACAAACAAAAAGATGTGAACCTGATATATATATATATATATATCGATATATATATATATATATATATATTGAGACCAAGATAGCCTTGCTTACATCAAGTGTGCATATGTAACACCAATATAGATCATGCAATCCTATATCTGAATGCTGTGTAAAATGTAATATTAAAGTTCCCATCTTTAAAAACAAATCCTTAGGTATTTTTATGCACATTGAAGTGAGTCTCACACCCAAAGTTAAGGGATGCTCTATTCTCACTTAAAGAGATTTTCAGATGGAGCGGAAAAGGGGAAAGACTCAATGTTGCCATTAATGTATCTGACCTCCTCCCTGGGGAAGGGGTAACTCAGCTGGTAGAGTAGGCAAGCATATGCCCCGAGTTAGATCACCAGCACCACATCGTCCTTCTTTACATAGCAAATTCGTGGCCAGCCTGGGATACATGATGTTCTGCATCTAGATAAGTGAATAAATAAAATGACATACCCTGACAAACACACCTTCCATAGCATTTACCCTGTAGACTCAGAGTGACACCGCTCTCCTTTTTTTCTAGACTAGCAAAGGAGCAGAAGCCTGCCTGGCTCCTCATTTGGAGGGAAAGGGGAGTGTTACCTCAGATTGTCTAGAAAGAGGATGGCTCTCAATGTCTTCCAATCACCTCACGACTTTGTAAGAAAGAAAGGAAAGAGCTTGGGGGTGGCGAAAAGGGGTTTATTGGAAGTTGAGACAAACCATGACCACCTGGTAGTGGGCCTTTCAGGACTAGCCAGAGTGATTCTGAGCTGGGAAAGTTTGCTGAAACCACACTGTTCCTGGCGGACACTGGGTGGCGCTCGTGGTAAAGGCTTGCACTTCCTTAGGGTCTCCCCCACCACCACACACCCTTTGCAAATTTCAGCTACCCAAATTACAGGCTCCCTAAATGTCTCAGCAGGGAGCTTTGCTGGAGGAGTTTGTGATGCTATGGGATTGTTTCTCCACCACTGGGTCAGTTGGGATCTGAGAAGCAATAGTGTCCCATCACTGGCCTTGGCATCAAGTCCACCTCCACAGAACCGGCAAAAATTACATCCCTGGCCCGAGAAAACTCCGAAGTATGGGTCCAAAAGTGCTGACCAGACTCATAGCTGGGCCTGCAGCACACGGAACACAGGAAGTGTTATTTGTGACATGAAACAGGACTATGTACTGTGAGCAGACTCCGGGCTTTCTAGAGTGGCCCTCCCTTGACCGTATTTAAGGAAAGGCTGGAAGGGGACAAAGCTACTCTAGAAAAGCAATCTAGAGAATTGAAATTGGTGAATTTCAAAGAGGCACCAAGATTTGGTAATTTCACCTTGGACGGGATTTAATACATAAGGGCCAGTGTTTCAGCACCTCAGGTTATATGTAAAGATGGTGCATCCTTTTCCTCTTACCCATTCTTTTTTATTGTGTGTGTGTATATATATATATATATATATATATATATATATATATATATATA